>OZ005656.1:183264377-183864377 GCA_963930645.1 Salticus scenicus | reverse complement strand
CACCACCCTTGAAAGGGTTAAACTTAGCATATTAATTATCTCAATAATAATAATAATAATAATAATAAGCAATTCCTTCGTGATACATTTGGCATTCAGTATTAACCTACTTTTACTCGTGAAAAATTTATTTTATTTTTATTTTTATTTTTATTTTATTTATTTATTTATTTATTTTTTACGCTCCTTCGCTCACACTTCCACATTCACCCCATCTACTTCCCCCCACATTCATCTTATTTAAAAATCTGTACATATATATTTAAATGTACCTTAACAAATATGTTTTTCAGGTAAGAAATAACTATTAAATATGGTTTTTATAATGAACAAAAAGATATACCAGATTTCATGATTTTACGCAAAACTGCACTAAAAATATGTGTTTTGTAAAAAAAAAAAAAAAAAAAATAGATACATAAAAATAAAAATAAATGGGATGAAACTTTTGTAGTGTATTTTTCAGTTTCAATTAGTAAATATCTACAAAAAACAACTAAAATACCTAATGCAGAGCTGCCAACCTAATCCGGCAAATTGTTAGTACCGCCCCTTTTTTCTACACCACTTAATTTTTTAAGTAATTTTCTTCAAATATATTTGCAATGAATTAAGAAGAAAAAAACTCTAAGAAATGACTGGTGTAGAAAAAGAGGCGGTACTAACAATTTCCCGGTTTAGGTTGGCAGCTCTGCTAATGTATATTTTTGTTGTTGTTGTTGTTTTGTTCTAAAACTATATAATTAAAAACAACCGTCATCAGTCAAAAAAAAAAAAAACCTTGAAAACTGTTACGAACATTTTAAAACTGCTTTTATTTAATACCAGCTCTGTACGCCACTCACGACTGCGTCAAACTTATTTCACACCTTTTGACGAATATTTATGTATAATTTTATATGCATTATATAAAAAAATCTGGAGTGACTCCACTCGACTTTCCGAACATTGAGTAAATAACAGTTTTGTAGATAAAGTAGACAAAGAGAAGTTTTAAAACAAACAAAAGAGAGAAAACCATAATAGAGTGTTTGAGTATTTTTCTCCATATATTACACGATGTTTTATTTAACGCTACTGAACTTTGAGCCCATAGATCATAATGATAAAGAATTTTTCGTTGTGTCCCTGTAAAAACCTATAAATGCTAGGTTCACCAAAATGCTTATAGTTAGTGCAATAGTAATTTATAATATTCATATAAATTTTCAGCTCAATTTAATAAGGCGTTTAGATGCTATCACACTTTTAAGATTTTGGTTCCATAGGCCATAATGATAAAGAATTTTTCTTTGTGTTCCTTTAAAAAAACAATAAGTGCTAGATTCACCAAAATCAATAGGGTTCGTACTATGGTGTCTTACAATATACGTACCAACTTTCAACTTATACGAACAAAGCGTTTAGACGCTAGCGTGTTCACTCACAGACATACACACATTTATACACACATACATACACACATGCATACATACATCATCGCACAAATAGTGAAAACGGACTCAGGGCACCTCGAAACGTATAGAAACATCAAAATTTCAAATTCGGATTTTTGACATGATTACAATACTTTCCTCACTATAGTGTTCGGAAAGTAAAAATACAGAAAGTTAGTACTCAATACAAATACTCAATATAAATGCATTATATAGAAAAATACAGATATTACTATGCACTGATGTTTTTTCCCTGTTCCTGGCACTACTTTTCTCTGCTTTTTTTTTTTTTTTTTTTTTTTGTCTCTAACTTCCGTAAATATTCAATGAATTTCTTGAAACTGATATATGTTATTCATGTTCATTATAGGATACCCCCTATTGAAAATGGGGTAAATAAAACTACTGGTTTGTGTACAGGCGCACCCGAATAATTCCAAAGCTTTGCATTCTATGAAAAGGACTTCAAAAAAAAAAAAAAAAAAAAAAGTCTTATTATCTTTATTTTGCACAAATCATAGAAATTGACATTTATTATTTATATGCATCAAAACATGTTTTCTATGGAATATAATACGATTAACATTAAGATTTACAGGGCTGCACAAAAATAGTTACATTCAAGACTGTAACTGGAAATTAATGAAATTGCATTTTCTTATTTATTAAGCTTTTTAAGATTTTCTAAAAATGTTTAAGCGTGATTATGATTTAAATTTGAATTAATTGATCTGTCTGTCTTTTTGTCCGCGTGCTTGTCCGTCTGTCTATCTGACTATCTGCTTCTAATATCCGTAAATATTTTCAGAATTTCTTCGAAAGGTATATCTTATTTAAGTTCACTATGGCATGTTTCCTATTTAAAATGGTATATATAGCACAACTGGTTTGTGTGCAGAGACACTCAAAAGAATGTTAATGTTTTGATTTTTATGAGAGACGTTTTTATAAATCGTATTTACGTAACTTTGTACTGCACAAATCATAATACTATTGACATTTATTATTCATATGGTAAATAAAAATAAATGTTTTCTATAGAATATGCTGTTTATGCCGTCAATATTAACAGGCTTGCACGAAAATATTTAATCATATACACTATCGATTTAATAAGTACAAAACTTTGAATAAACACTATAAAATGGAATAAACTCGCAACAATTGTTTTGGGTCGAAAGAATACATGGATGGCCCTTCGTCATTCGAAGAAAGTAGTCACGAGAGCTGCAGTCAAAGCGGCAATGCACAAAAGCATTTTAAGTGAAGAGCAAAAATATGTAAAAACGAATGTAAATATAAATACTTGTGTGATCGCAATTAACAAATGAAAGAAGAAAATAAACAAATAAGAATTTACATCACTTATTCGAACAGAAAATTTCAAACAACGTCCCAAAATGATATAGATTTTTTTAATACTGAGTTTCGATTTCTTGTTGATATTTGTTCTTGAGTTATGCTAAAATAATTGTGATATTCAATGAAAGAATGAAAATAACTCAACTTGAGTGAGTTTTCACTCATTTGTCTAGAAGAAACCTCTCATCTTGAGTTAAATTCAAGAAATATAGATGCCTTAACATAATGCTCTTAAACTTGAGTTATTTATTGTATTTGAGTAATTTATTTAATTTTTTAATGATTTCAATACAAATGATTTTAATAAACTAGATCACTTTACAATGACGTTGCCCATTGTTTGCCCGTTGCACTCGCATACTACTGAAGAAATGCGTTGCAGGGAGAGCGGCATTGCCACTTACAAGTGGTTGAATGAGTATAAATAGCTCAAGTGTAGATAAATATCGATAACTCGAGTTCGCTTAAATAAAAATGTACTTTTTATTTAAGCAATACTTTGAGTTAATGCTCAAAATATTGTATTTTTAACTCAAGTCGATTAAAAAAAGTTAACTCCTACTTGACATGGTGAATTAACTCATTTATTTTATGAGAGTAGATAGACAGACATACAGGCAAACCGTTAAAAACCTAAGTTTTGAACTCAAAACGTGAAATATGTTAAACAACTCATTTTCGAAAATTCGATCTAAAAAATATAATTTATCATATATGGGTTAGAAAAAGTAAATCAAAATTAGTAATTCTGATCATATGGGAACTGAAACGGAAATAAATAAATTAAATTTTTCATAAATCTACTGCACAAATATGAAATAATTGTTTAGAGTCGAAATAATTAAGAACAGTCGTTCATCACGAAAAAACAGAGAGAGAGGGGGAGAGAGAGAGAGAGGGAGAGAGAGGGAGAGAGGGAGAGAGAGAGATAGGAATGCAACATGAGAGATGGAATGGAAATATAACATTTTAAATACATTAGCACTTTAAAACTATCCATTTACAAAATAGTATGCTGCATTTCACATTTGAGACAATTTATATATGGTATTTTATTGAAAATGTATGTGTATATATAAACTTTGTAACAGTTTATTATGTATACAAATTACAAATATATTAAAAAGTATTTTTTAAAGCGCAGTATTATGTATTAAAAAATAAAAAATAAAATAAAATTTACTATTAATAAATGTAAGAATACCTATTTTATGTAACCTGTTTAAAAAAAAAAAAAAAAAAAATCTATATACTTTGCATGCTATATGAATTTTCTGCTTATCTGCAAAAAACAGAGAATGCAAAAAATTCAGTAATTTCGCTCATGCGGGAACTCTTGGAAAGGCAATCAATTATATAATTTTTCTGAAATCTGCAGATGACACTAGAAGAGAATAAAATTCAGATTTTTTGTAGAAACTGGATGAATCATTTAACACTCCTGCATGATAAAGGAAGTAATTTTTGCGAAAGAAAAAAAAATATTTTCATAACGTTAAAAATTATTCAGAAATTTCTTTTCTATACCATGAATTATTATTCATGTCATCAATTTAATTCAGGTACTTAAATTATGAAAGTTAAGATTTTTTTTCTTTAATAATTTATTTTAAAAAATGGGTGTATTGCTCAAAAGTTTTAACTGTGTATTTTTAATTTTTCAATTTTTGGCGGAGATCTCTTCGAGTATAATAAAAAATATATTTTTTGGAAATGTATAACCAACAATTTATTCATTGATTTCACTATAGATAAATAGGTATCCTTTTCAGTGATATTAACAAACAATCAATGAAAGTGCATATATAATTAAAAAGAACGAAAAATCATGGAGTACGCATTTATTATTAACACTTTCCAACTGTACGTACTTGTTGTTTTGTATAAATTTCAATATTCTTTCCCTACGTTATCACACACCAGACATACAGAAAGACTGAGAAGTATACAGATTGACTAATTGAATTTAAAACCACACTAGACATTGTTGGAAAACATTAAAAAGGCTTAACGCAAAACAAAATCCAGCCGTTAGATTTTAACTGCAGCCCTTAATGTGTCTGAATATTTTAGTATGTAGCCCTGTAAATCTGAAGGTTAATCATATCATATTCTATGAAAACATTGTCAATTTCTTTATGATTTTTACAATAGAAAGTTATTTAAATGTGATTTTTTAAAACGTGTGTCCTAAAACACAATGCAGTGGTTTTTTTTTTTTTTTTTTTTTTTTTTTTTTTGTTGTTGTTGTTGTCTCTGTACACAAACTAGTCTTACAGGACCTATTAATGCCATTTGAAATAGCGAGCATTCTGTAGTGAACTTCATTAATATATGTCTTTTTTAAAAAAAATCTGAAAATATTTACTGACGCTGGGGAATGGGAGGGGATCCGGAATTTTCGCCCCCAGCATCTCGCCCCCGGCATTTTGACCCCAGCATTTCGCCCCCGGGAAATTTCGCACCCCGGAAATTTCACCCCCGGGACATTTCGCCCCCGAGTGATCTAAAATATAAATGTAATTACAAATAAGATGTAAACATACATGCGGTATTTCCCAAAATATTACCATGTTTGTATTAACTTCGATTCTTCTTTGTTTGTTTGTGTGTCCAGTACAAATCTTGCAATATATTTTTAACGAACTTCCCGACAAACTAGACATTGGAAACTTTCCGAATAGTTCAGAACACGGTGACAATGCAATTTTTTAATACTTTTAGCTAACTGTTTCGAGTCCCTGTTGCCTTCGGCAGTGTTTATGATTCAACAAATAATTATTTAACTAACTTCCCGGCTAGCTAGACATTTGAAACATTCAGAATAGTTCAGAACACGGTGACAATGAATATATTTTTTTTTCTTTTTAGCTAACTGCTTCGGGTTTCTGCTGCCTTCGGCAGCATTTATGTTATTCAACAGAAAATTTATTTAACTAACTTACCGACCAGCTAGACATTTGAAACTTTCAGAATAGTTCAGAACACGATGACAATGTATGTTTTTAATACTTTTAGCCAACTGTTCCGTGTCCCTGCTGCCTTCGGTAGCGTTACCAGTAAAAATCTTGCAATCGACTTTTAACTAATTTCCCGACTAGATAGACAGTTGAAACTTTCAGAAAGCTCAGAACACAGTGACAATGCATTTAAAAAAATTTAGCCAACACTTTCGGGTCCTTGCTGACTTCAGCAGCGTTTATATGATTCAACAGAAAATTTATTTAATTAACTTACCGCCTAGCTAGTCATTTGAAACTTTCAGAATAGTTCAGAACATGGTGACAATGCATTTTTTAAATACTTTTAGACAACTGTTTCAGGTCCCGGCTGCCTTTGGTAGCGTTTATATAATTCAACAGAAAATTTATTTTACTAACTTCTCGACTAGCTAGCCATTTGAAACTTTTATAAATGCTCAAAAGACGATAACAATGCATTTTTTTTATACTTTTAGCCAATTGTTTCGGGTCCTTGCTGCTTTTGGTAGCATTTATATGAATCAACAATTGTATAATATATTAAAATCACACAATCAACTGATTGGGAAGAAAATCATATTTATTAAAATTTATTTTTCCGACTGAGTGAAAATAGTGCCTGGACCGGGAGTCGGACCCCATATCTTTGACTTACAAGGTCAAGGCTTTACCAATTGGACTATCCAGGCCGACAACCGGTGGACATTACACACTCAGACAACCTTTAGGCAGAAGCATCAGGTCTATCATGTCGATAGCTCGACAGAAATAAGCCGCAGGTAAAGGAAAACACCATTAAACAATGGGAGAAAGAAATACGATATATTAAAATCACACAATTGGGAAGAAAATTATATTTATTGAAATTTATTTTTCCGATTGAGTGAAAATAATGCCTGGACTGGGAGTATTTTTACCGGACGCCTATAAATTTTCCTGAACTCACCAACCATATTATTTGAAAGTTCATCTCATAGAGTGTTTATATAGCAACGTTGAAGAAAATTGATAGAGCCGTTTTTGAGATACGAACTTACGGAAAACTTCCGTCTTCCGCTGTCCCATTTCCGCTTTTTCAATTCCCCCAAAATTTGAAAAATTTATCTGTTTACCAGACCTGTCTCAGTTCTGAAGTTTCGTAGTTCTATATTTGTTAGCTTCGGAGATATGATACCCAGAAGATTCCGCACATACATACACATACATACATATACATACATACACACACTCTGACCAACTGTCAGAAACTACTTTTCTGTACTCAGGAGGCCTTAAAATGTATAAATCAGGTGAAAACTCGATATCTAACTTTCGGACCGTACCTTAGAATGTAGAAAACAGGGGGGAAAGGCTGAAAATTCATAGAAACAGGGGGGAAAAGGCGTCAAAATTCTATAAAAAAAAACATGGGATGAAAACAGAAAAACTCACAATGTCAAGTGTGAAAAAAAAAAAAAGAAAAAAAAAGCCAACACCGGAAAGGATAAAAGGACAAAATTGACTAGAAAAAGACATCGAAGAGCGGTAATGGGTGGGCTGGGGCGCTCAATATATCGTCGGGGGTTAATACGACTCGCCTAGTATAAGTTCATTAACCTACTACTGTAGGGTAATGAAAATTTCTTGCTTCTTTAATCTTATTTCCTTATTTATCAATAATGATCAAATTGATTAATAAATAATTCAAAGTAAAATAATATTTCATAAATT
This sequence comes from Salticus scenicus, assembly GCA_963930645.1. Classification (NCBI taxonomy): domain Eukaryota; kingdom Metazoa; phylum Arthropoda; class Arachnida; order Araneae; family Salticidae; genus Salticus; species Salticus scenicus. Next base: position 183,856,888 of record OZ005656.1, on the reverse strand, counting down.
AATAAAATTATTATGTGTGCACTAAAAATTTGATAAATAAATAATATTACTGTACACTTAAACTTTCTTTTAATTGACAGCGATAAAAAATTAATCGAACAATTTTTGCATTCGAAAACCTTATTTTAATTCATATGTTTTATATTGAAATTAAAAGGGAATATAGTGTGAATTAAACAGAAATATATCGAGAATTACTACATGTATATTTATATTTTCATTTGTCATTACATATATATTTTCCACAACTCGGGGGCGAGACGCTGGGGGCGAAATTTCAGAAATCCACTGTTCGGGGGCGAAATTTCTGGGGACGAAATTTCCGGGGGTGAAATTTCCGGGGTGCGAGATTTCCCGGGGGCGAAATGCTGGGTGCGAAATGACGGGGGCGAGATGCTGGGGGCGAAATTTCCGTAAACCGAATGGGAGATAGACAGACAGAATGATAGACAATCGGACAGACAGATAAACAAATTAAAATCATATTCATACTAAAAAATTTGTTGGAAAGTGTTAAAAACACTTAATGTAAAATGCAATTCCATTAAATGTTTATTATTAGCTCCTAATGTAACTGAATATTTTTATGTGGCCCCTGTAAGACTAATACTAATCATACTATATTTTATCGAAAGCATTCTTTTGTGCATATGAACAACACATTACAATTTCATTAAGATTTGTGCAAAATAAAGATATTAAAATTTAGTTTATAAAATACCTCTCATAGAACACAATGGTTTAGAATATTCTTGGGTGCCCTAGTGCACAAACCAATCGTGATATATTTATTCCATTTTCTATAGAAAACATTAGATAGTTATCATGAATGACATATTTCAATTTCATTAAGATTTCAGTAAATAAAAGGTATTAAAATATGGTTTATAGAAATACCTCTCGTAGAACTCAATGCTTTGGAATACTTTTGGGTGTCTCCGTATAGAAACCAGTAGTGATATTAACTCCATTTTTAATAGGGAACAACCGATAGTAAAATTAAATGGCATATATCAGTTTCAAGAAATTCCATAAATATTTACGGTAATTAGAGCGCGGGCAGACAGACAGACGGAAAGACAGACAAGCTGAAGTCATTAACACTCTTCAACCTTGTTGGAAAGTGTTAAAATAAAAAAGAAAACTTCAAAATTCGTTTTAAATGTTATATATAATTAAATTTGTATTTTAATCAACAAAGAGTGTGTTCTTTTTTTTTTTTTTTTTTTTTTTTTTTTTTTTATTTAAATTATATTTTCGCATAAATTTAAACTGCTTCCAGACTTAAATATTTTGGCATATTTTTCTTTAGAGGGTTACGTTGGTTATTCAAAAGCTAAAATAAACATATTTTCTTTCTCTTTCTCTCTCTCTCTCTCTTTTTTTTTAATAATAAATAAAAAAATTTCTTCAGAAGTTTGAGCATATAAAAAAGTAACTTTTAAACAATATTTCGTAAAAGTTTTCCCAAACAATTTTAATATTCAGCTAGTGTTTGAAAGAACTATTTTTGTTTTTGATTAGAACTAATTTACAAGGCTACACGTAGGGTAAAATGCACCGTAAAATAAACTATTTTTGCATACAACTCTCGAGTGCTGCAAACAAAACGGTAAACGTGCTTTGGCGTTTTGTTTGCAGCACTAGAGCCTATTTTAGCTCGCTTGACGAAGAGTCAAGTTTTCTTTGGGTCCGAAACAATTGTTGGAATTTCTTGCATTTTACGTTGTTTATTCATTGGTGCATTGCCGCTTTGTTAGCCATACTCATGCTTACTTTGTTCGCCTGACGAAGGGTAGTGTTTTCTTTCGACCGGAAACAATTGTTGCGAGTTCTTGTATTTTATGGTGTTTATTCAAAATTTTGTACTTATTTTTTTAAATGGCAGTTCTGTGGCGCTTTTTTATAATGCCATCCCAGTTTATGTTTTGCATTTTTTTTTTTTTTTTTCCAAAAATTAATTCGTTAGCAGCGAACGATAACTGTTCATATTTTAGAGGCTAATTAATAAATATAGGAATTAAAAAATTGAGACTTATTATTAAAAAAACTAATTCATTTAAATATAGTGTCAGAAGCCAACTAATAAATAAATAAAAAGCAAGGTTACTATAAGGTTACTTAATCTTGCGATATCCACAAATCAGAAATTAAAACTACATGATTGTGATATTTTACCACATCAAAGTTATTTTAGTGAATCAGGATTTATTTGATTAACCAGTTTTAATAATTTACAAACAAAATCAAAATCTCTTTGCAGATTCCACTATTTCAACATCTTTTTCTTTAAACATAGAAAAATTTTTAATTGTAATTATTTGACATAAAATATAAATGTAAAACACACTAATAGAAACTATTTCGATAAAAGAAATACAATGAAATCTTCTTTTTTTTTTTTTTTTTTTTTTTTTTTTAAGGTCAAATAGTCTTGTAATACCCGCAAATCAGGAAGTAAAATTACATTATTGTATTATTCACATCAGCACTCTAGAATGGAATATTTCTACGAAGCAAGATTTTTATAACTGGAATTCCATTTCCCAAACCTTGAAATATCTTTTGAAATTCTCCAAATAAAAAGAAATATTTTTTATTCTTTTTCAATATTTGCGGTTTTAATTAAAAAGGATTTCCGCATTTTAAACAGTATAGCGAAAGATGAAAACAGAAAGAAAATAATGATAAAGAAAATCATAATTTTATGTTTATAGAAAATTTCCAAAACTAATTGGTAAAGAGCTTTGAGCTAGATTTTAAAAATTAGAATTCAATATTTGTACTTTTTGGTAATTTTTTTAAAAATAAAAATATTCTTCTAAATAAATTTCTAGAAAAACAGAATATATTAATAATTTTAAACTACTTTTAAATTCCAGTATTACTTTTCTTAAAAATTCTTGTTTCTAATATTAGTTGATTCAACTGACCAAATCTTCTTTAAACCATGCACACAGTCCTTCTTTTATGTGAATAAAACCATTGTATAATTAATTATCTTAGCCCTTTAAATAATAAAGTATGGTTAATTTAAATTTACAATATTCAAGCAAATAAGTTTTAAAAATTCTCTCTGCCTATTACCTCAGTCAGCCAAATATGATGCTTTTGTATTAGAAAATCTGTTTATAGAATTAGTCAGTAATTAAAACATGTTGTTCATTCCGTTTTTACATTCAGAAAGCTTACAATCGCTAAACTTGCTTTTGTTTTCCAAAAATTATTCTTACTATTATTCTTTATATATATATATACATATATATATATATATATATATATATATATATATATATATATATATATATATACAAAGGGCATTACATAAAAACTGAGAGTTATTTTTTTACGTAATGGCAACACCGCGAAACTAAAAAATAGAAGTGCAGGCGATTTTTTCAAACTGTTAACTATGCGTTACAAAATTCTAAACGAAGCAGACGATTTTATTTTCCTATTTCCGTGCTTGTTTAAAGAACTGTTTTATTTGCCCTACAGAAATGGAGATGAGTGATTCAGAGTTAAAAAACGAAATGCGTTGTGCCATAAAATTTTGCTACCGTTTGGGCAAAACAGTTCCAGAAACAGTTAAGTTAATGAAAGAAGCTTACAAAGACAAATGTTTTGGTGAGTCTACGATTTTTAGATGGCATGGCGATTTCAAGAAAGGTCGTTTGTCGGCAGAACTGGCTCCTAGGCCTGGGCGACCAAAAAGTGTTGTGAATGATCGAAATGTTAACACTGTGTGGGTAAACCTTCAAGAAAATCGGCGAATGACATGTGAGGAGATAGCGGCATCAACAAACATTTCGAAAACGTCGATATTTCGCATTCTACGCAACAATTTACAGCTTCGCTATGTTTGTTCCAGATGGGTCCCTCATCACCTTACTAAAGAACAAATGAAAACAAGAATTCACCAATGTTGTGAATGGAAGCAGATGCTTCAAAATGATCCAAATCTCCTAAAGACTGTAATAACAGGTGATGAAACTTGTGTGCATCATTATGATCCCCTTACCAAGTCCGCAACAAGTGTATGGAAACATACTGATTCTCCGCCTCCGAAAAAAATCCGATAAACCTAATCTGCTGGAAAGGTCATGATGATTATTTTCTTTGATCATAAAGGTGTAATCTATCAGCATACTGTGCCTCCAAAAACTACTGTGAATGGTGAATATTATGTTTCAGTTTTGAAAATTTTGCGACAACACATATCGAGAAAGCGTCATGAACTGGTAGGGAATTGCACATTACATCACGATAATGCTCACCCGCATGTCGCTACTTCTGTTCAGCAATATTTTAGTAAATGCAATATTAAAATCATGCCACTCCCCCTTACAGTCCAGATCTCGCACCATGCGATTTCTGGCTGTATCCGACGTTGAAAGAGAAGCTCCGTGGCAGAAAATTTAATACAGATTCTGAAGTTATTTCAGCAGTGGAGGGTTCTTTGAAGCAGCTTCCAGAAGAGGGCTTCTCTACTTGTTTTGAAAAGTGGGTTGAACGATGGGACCGTTGCATGTCATCTGACGGAAGGTATTTTGAAAAAGAATAATGTATTTTTTGCTGTAAATATATTGCTTGATTTTTTATGATTTTACTCTCAGTTTTTATGGAATGCCCTTTGTATGTATATATAGGGGAACTTCTCCGGTTGTGAGCACAACACCATATCTTTTAACAAAAAGTAAATATGGTGGATTTGAGTACTGTGAAACATGCACTGTGACAGCACGCAGTTATTGCGCTAACACCGAATTGAGTAGACGCATTTACTTAGTAAGTGCAAGCATCGAGACAAAATTAAAAAAAAAAAAAAACACACAAAAGTAATTTCTGGATTTTTTCAATGTGCGATAAATCGAAGTGAATTAATTAAGAATTGTGAGTGTAATATATATTCATTCAGTATATTCAACATATTTTGTGATGCAATATCGAATTAAGCCAAAATTTGGAATGAAAATAGTCTTTTCTGTCATTATAAAAGTGATTGTCATTCCCGGTTGCGGGCACTTTCATGTGACCGGTTGTGGGCACCACGTTTCTTTCATTTAAAGCGTGTTTTTGACTTACAAATTGTCAAATATGGTCGTTTAAAACAAGGTGACATATTTTTTTTAGAGTTTTATGTATTTTTAGGCATTTTTATCCATGCCAACTCCGGAAAAGTCAATCGATCCAAAAGAAAAGCATTTTAAGGCGATGATTAAATCCATTTAGTATTGCTTAGTATATATGAAATCTATAAAATCGACTGCCAGAGAATGTGGACCTCCTCGCAGCTTTGGTGTCCCTACAGAAGAAGCCTAGAAAAAGTAAGGGAACTCCACTTGTCAAACTGCTGACCAAGCGCGCTAAAAATAGGAACATTCACAATCAGGAGATTATATCGATTTCTGCATCATTTGTTTGGAGCATCTGCTACCATGCCGAACAAGAGCAAATTCAATGAAATGCAACGACTATGATCGTCTGGTGCATTTGAAATGTGCCAATATACACGAAAATTATTTTATTTACAAGCATTGCACTTCTGATTTGAAGGATGAAGAAGATAACGAATAAAAATGAAAAAAATGCCATTTTCTGTTATAATTTCGGCCACTGAATCCTTACAAAATGAATAAATTTTGTTGTTTTCTGTATATATGGTGGTTTTTCTTATTATTTTCCCACTTTTAGCGGTTTTTTCAAGTGTACCCACAACAGGGTACAAAAATTTGTTTGACAAAAAATGATCACTTCACAAAATTAGTAGTAATTTTTTTCTGGTTGACGGAATCAATACAGTTACTTCATCAAACGTTAGCTAATGGTTCTAGCTTTCCATTGGTATTCATATGTTTGCATAATATCTATTCTATCTAAAGTTATAAGCTAAATTCAAAACTGTGCCCACAACCGGAGATGTTCCCCTATATATATATATATTTCATTTTCAATTTAAAAATGTGTAAAATTATCTAAATGCGGCCCAAACTGATGATGGGAAAATTAATTAAAGTAAGGGTTAAAAAAAAAAAAAAAAAAAGCAATATTTCTTACATCCTTTTGGTGGTGGTGGTAGGGGGGGGGGGAAATACATTAAAAAAAAATCAAAAAGAAATGAGCCCAAACATTTTAATTTTGCAATTTTTTTTTTTTGTATGTGATAGATTTAAATGTCTTTCTTTTTTGAATATTTTATTATTTTACGTTATTTTAATTTTCATTACTTTTAATTAAAATTTGCTAAATATTGAATGTTGCAGTGTGTGTAACACAAGCCTTTATTTTTATGTTGCCAATTTCATAAATCATACCTTCAATTTTTTTATTTTATTCATTTATTTATTTTCAAAATTCAGTTATTTGTACTTGTAACTCATCAACAATAAAAACTGTCTATTTCATGAAACCAAAACAATATTTGTTACCCTCTTTTTAAATAAAAGATGCAAAATCAAATTAGAATGAGCATAAACAGCAATTCAATTTTGTATGACAGTTTTTAAACATTTTTGCGACTATTTTACTAGTTTGTATCATTTAAATTTTTAATATTTTTAAATAAAATTTTTCAAAGCAATATATTGCATGTAACAAGAGTTTTCCATTTTGGGTGATGCCACGGAAAACAGGACATTTTATATTTAAAAAAAGAAAAATGAATGGTACAAGTTACTCAGTTTCTTTTTCAAAGTCCATATAATATGTATTTAAGAATATTTTTTCAATATTTTATATTTTTGTGTGGCAACAGTGCTTCAAAGATGACTACCATCAGCTGAATTCTTTGTGGTTGAAAAGTGTTGATTTCAAAGCAATCTAATACTGCTTTCTTCTTGACTTAGGGATTTCTGCTATTACTGTTTAAAATCGCTATGTATCTTTTTTATTTTATACAGTATTTTAAGAATTTTGTTGCAGTATAAGTTAAATTATTTTTAATTAAAGTTACTGTAAATTTATATCCCACACGTAACAGAATGAAAGGGATTTTTAAAATTGTTGCTGAATCAAGAATAGTATTTTGAAAAGAATGTGGTTTATAAGGAATCATATCATGTGTAAACTTTTCTGAAAATGTTTTAAAATAATATCAATTTTTAAATTAATTAAAAGATATTTTATATTGTCCCACACGTGACATAACGTGTAAGACATTTCAAAGAAAGATATATCTGAAATAAGTACATGAATAATATTAATATATATATTTTTAAATAATCCTAGTTAGTAAATAGGATGTATTTTATAAGCTATAAAAGTTAAAATCTTTATCAAAAAGAATAAGATATCTTTTTCATAAACGTAATGGAAGAATAAAAAATCCGAGGCTATTTCAAATGGCCTAAACAACAAGATGAAATTGATTACATCTGAATAAGTGACATAAGCGGAAATAGTGAAAGTTATTCTGCATAAATTACTGCAAATAGAAGAGGTTCTTATAAATTTTCCACATTTACAGAACTATATATTCATCTTTTAAAGCAAAACAATGAAACTTCTGCTTTCATTAACCTTTTTTATTATAATCTTGCCCAAGTTGGTTTAAATTAGCGCATTTTTTGTAATTTATAATTGATTTTCCAAAAAAGAATTAGAGATTTTGAGAAATAAATAATAAAAAGTATTTCTTATCATTAATAAGGAATTATTTTCCTTTTCTTAAAGTCAGAAATTTGCACAATGTTCCATACGCGACACGAATGTCCAGGACGTGACACTTATTAAAAAAAAAAATATTGCGTGTACGTACTAGATTTTACTTTTTCAGTCTAACAACATAATAAATAATTAGCGGGCACACAGTATATATATATACTGAAAAAAAATTACAAATGCATGAATACAGTAGATTCAGAGGATTTTTTCCGAAAAGTAAAAAGCTTGGAAGCATGTATCCAATATTATGTCCGACACGTGACAGTTATAATTTCATTAAAAAAATTATAATTAAAAAATACAGTGAAAAATATTTTATGCTTAAAAAGTCATATAAGTAAAGAACTTTCAATTGGTCAGCAATTTTCAAACTTTCAGCATTAACTAATTTGTATAACTATAAAAATTTTAGTAAAAATTCAGTCTAATTGTCCCACACGTGACAATGGAATCACCCTTTTAATGATAACGATTTGCAAAAAGCTACTTTTAACTCATTATAATTCTTTCAAATTTTATTTGTATATTTAGTGTATTTAAGATTAATCAACACAGATAGTTTAATTTTACATTTTGTTTCAGTAGTTTTTAATTTTATTATTATTATTATTATTTTACTATTACACATCATTTAAATTTTCAATATTTTTAATATAACTTATTAAAATAAAATATTACATGTTTTAACACGAGTCTTCCATGTTCATGATTTCGATTTGTAAAAGGCTATACTTTTAACTCACTATAATTTTAATTTTTCTGCAATTATAATTTAAGAATGGAAAACTAATTTTACTTGCTTTTGGAAAATTTGCAAAATCAAAGACGAATAACGGACTGATTTTGCATCTTTTGTAAAATAGTTTTTAAATATTTTCTTTTAAAAAAAAAATAAATAAACAAATGTCAAAAAGAAATCAACACAAATAGTTTAATTTTGCCTTTTTTTTTAATGGTAGTTTTTGAATATTTCTGCAAATATTTTATTATTTCGCGTTGTTTTAAATTTAAATATGTTTAAGTAAATCTGAAATCTTACTTTTAACCCAATATTAAGCTTTGAAAATTTGATTCCTCGCACTTAAAAGTTATAAGAAAAAAAAAAAAAAAAATTATAAGAAAACAAAGAAATATTTGTTGATTTTTTAAAAAACGATCTAAAATCAAATAATAATAATAATAATAATGTCACAAGCAGTTTAATTTTGGTTAATTTAATGCAAAAGTGAACAAAAAGAACCGTTTCTACTTTTCCACTCGATCCTTTTCAATTTTTCTTGATTGAAAACATATTAATATATATATATATATATATATATATATATATCGACTCCCTTCAAAAACTAATATTTCAAAGATTATACAACAGTTTTCTTATGATATTGATTTGTTTATTTATAAACTCTCCATCTCTTATAATAAACCTATTGAATATTTCAATCAATGGAAATTTTTAGTAATTTCAAAACTTAAAGCTGAATTAATTCACCATAGATCAAATCTCACACATTACAATAAATCAAATCTCTTTAAATCTATCAAAGAATTGCAACAAAACTTTGTTATTACTTATGTCGATAAATCTCCTAATAATTATGCAATAATCTGTAAACATTATTATCTTTCTTTACTCAGTTCATCTATATTTAATAGTACTAACTTTCATACTACCAATAATGATCTTAAAATCAATAACCGCAAAATTCACTGCTTTTATAAATTGCTAAAGCTTCCATTTAATAATTTTAAATATCCTTATATTGTACTTATCCCTAAATTTCACAAAAATCCTATTAAATTCAGAACTGTCACTGTAGGGTGTAATACTTACAACAACAATGCTAACAAAATTCTCCTTGATATTCTCAAACAAATCTATGACTTAATTAGTAAATCAAAAAATTTCTTTTGCCTTAAAAATAGTTATCAACTTAAAGCCAATGTCTTATCTATGAATAATGTGACTGATATCATGACTTATGATTTTGCTGACCTATTTAATAATATTAATTTAACAGATCTTCATCGTATCATCTTTAACCTTTTTGAAAAATTTAAAAGTCAAATCTCTTTACCAAAATGCTTTTCGGCAACTTCATTTAAGACACTTTTAAATTTTATTATTCATAACAATTACATTCTACACTGTAATAAGATCTATATTCAAAAGGTCGGTATTCCACAAGGAGGATGTAGCTCGAGTATGTTAGCTGACTTATACCTTTACCATTATGAACAGGGATTATGTATTGAAAATGTCTATTTTTACCGATACATTGATGACATTATAATTTTTTATGTCAATAATTTCTCGCCTAATTTATTTAAATTTGAATATCCTTCTCACCTTACCTTAACTTATAATCATCTCAACAATAACTAAATTAATTTCTTAGATTTAAAACTTAAACTTGATGGTAGTAAAATTTATACCGATTTGTATGACAAAAGACAAGATTTTAGTTTCAAAGTAAATTTATTTACACAATTTACCTCTTGTCTTCATATCTCTGTCTACAGAAATATTATTCTCAATCACCTCTTTCGTATACATAATCTTTGTTCAGATAGGTATAAAAACAAAAATATCTCTCACATAATTAATGTTGCTACAAAAATGGGTTATCCTAAAAAATTTATTTATTTACTTGTTTATCAAAAAGGGTCTCTGTCTAACACACACAAAAAAAAACTAAGGTTTAATTAAAAATTTAATAATAATAATAATAAAAAAAAAAAAAAAAATCAGGTGGATGGGTGGGCAGAAGTTTGATTAAGGAGGAAGGGTGGTGTTGTTTGGCTGGTTGGCTGGGAGGGTTTGATGCTGAATAAAATTTATTTAAAAAAAAAAAAGTAGGGGGATTGCTGTAAGTTACATTCTTATTTTTTCTGGTTGATTCTATGTATTTTGAACTCTTTTATTTTTTCTGGTTGATACTATGTATTTTGAACTCTTTTATCATTAAATTTTACAATGTGCTTCTGGCTGCTTGAGGCTTCCCTTGTTAAGTTTGAACATCCATCTATTTGCATAACAAAAATAAAATCTTATAAATATTAATAAAAAAAAAATCTTTTAAATTTTAATTTTTAATTTTATTTTATGATGACCGCATTATAATGCGTATCTTTATAGTTGTGCTCTTTGGCATTATTGCTTGTAATTATGTCTTCTTAAAACTTAACACTTAATAATTTGACTTCAAAATAAACATCTTAAAATTTATCTTAATCTTGCTGTTAATACTTCTAAATTATCTTAATCTTTTAGTCAATACATCTTAAATAAAAATCTTAAAAATTATCTTAATCTTGCTGTTAATACTTCTAAATTATCTTAATCTTTCAGTCAATACATCTTATAACTGACTTAATGTTATTATAGCTAACCAAAAGATGGCGCTTGTACTTAGTAGTCTTTAACCTTCATTCTTCAGTCCTTATCTTAAACGATTTAATTATTAATATTTTTGGTACGATTTAATTTAACTCTACTAGTATTAATTTTAACAATATCATTTAACATTTACTCTGTGTATTTTATCTTTAATGTAATTGTTCTGAAGTATTTTCGATTAATCGATATCGAGCTATTATTTTAACTTCAATTTAGGTTTTGGCATCAACCATTTTTCCAGTTTGTGTTAACTGTTTTCCATGTGGTTACTCTGCTTATTTCATGTTATTAATTTGGATTCCTTTAAGATTTTAATTAATATTTATTTATCCTTTGTTTTAATTTAATTTTTCACTTTTTTCTCATTCTTTATGGGTTTTTTGCTGCATTGATCGGGGCGTGAGATGATATAAATTGCTATGATTAGCAATATCGTTTTACGAAATCATTGCAGCTTTCTCTGCTTTATGAAGTATGCGCCCCTTGATAAGTATACTTCTAATTTTAAGCATTTATATCCAATTGATTATGTGGTTTATTATCTTTTTTCTCTTTCACAAGTTTAATGGTCCTTTTTTATTATCCTTCAGGTCGGCGTAAGTATTTTAAGTTAATATGGTAACTCATTGGTTCCTTATCTATATCGTAACTTTTTGTGTCATTCTTTCCTCTATGTTAAATTCAGTTCTATATTTTAGTGTGCTGTTATTGTTTTAGTTCTATTAATTGCTAAATTTTAAGATTAAATTTTATTACGTTATCTATTATTTATATATATATATATATATATATATATTAAAAAATTATATATACTTTTTTTTAAAAAACAATTAATTAAAAAGGAATATTTAAATTTCTAATATGTAAATTGTAATTTTAAATGTTTATACTTGTCATATCTGTTACACTATTTAATATATATACATATATATATCTTAATTTACACAAACAAGACATTTATATAATATGTAATTTTTTAAAAGTTCTAAAAAGTTTTACATATTTATTTAAATTTTAGAACTTTTTAAAAATTGCATATTAGATAAATGTCTTGTTTGTGTAAATTAAAATTTCTGAACTTCAAATCCGTCTCAATTCAGGGCAAATGAGTGATTAAAAGTGATACTCTGAAATCATGCGTGTTTTTTGTTATGTCTGTTATGCTACATTTTTACATGATTAAGTGTAAATTATTTTTCTTAAATTAAAAGCTTTGTTTTATTTATAAGAAAAACATACATATATATCGACACACCGAAATTCATTAAAATAAATTTATATTTAGTGTTTAAAATTGAACAAGAAAATTGTCTGTTGTCTAGCCCCTCTCAAATGAAATTAAATTTTTACATTTTTCTTGTATGATAGTTTTTAAATATATTTGTGAATATTTTACTAGTTACCGTTATTTTAATTTTAATTATTTTTAATAAAAGTTTATTTTTAAAAAATCATCCATTTTCATCTTTATATGGTAATTCATAAAAAAGAATAAAAGAAAAAGCCTACAAATTTAATTTTTAAATTTATCCTTTAAAATAAACTCTACAATTTTATCCCTCTTCCTTATTATTATTATTATTTTTTTTTTTTTCATTTGTCAAGACGAAATATATATATAACATAGAAAAAATATGGTTAGTAATTTCTCGGTCGAATTTTTCAAGAAATCTTCTTCGTTATCCGTCAAAACCAGACACAGAAAGTTAGAAGCTTAATGGAAGCCAAGGTTTTTCAAAATTAATTCTCAAAAGATCTGCTGGGAAAAAGGAAAAGTTCACAAAGATAAAATGGGGAAATTTTCCCTTTCCCTTCCCCCTCTTCTCTTAAACTGAACGCTTTATTCAATGACGATATGAAATTTCTCTTTCGTTGAGCAGAGAAATGACGGCCTAACATTACAATAGTTGCTGGGTAACACAGTTTGTCGCCATGGCAACCATCAAGGGCGTATCCATAGTAACCAGACGCCCATTTTCAACGACTTTTGCTTTCAATTGACTATCTTCTCCATCACGTATGCGCTAAAGCACAATTCATTTAAAGATGAGCATTTTGAGTACTGAACTTGTAGACACGTATTATAGAAGGCTATAATTCTGAGTTTTTATAAGGTTTCTTGCTTGACGTTGGCTAATATTAGATGCGTGACAGATGCAGAGATGGCAAATAGGAAAGAGCTGGAGAATTTTTATAATGCGTAGAATGATTTATTTATTTAAGAGGTATTATTTATGGAGAAGTGTATAGCTTTGTGGAATATTTGTTATCATGAAAGAAACATAGTAACAGAATGTAATAAATTCAACTTTTTTTAAATATATATAATAAAAGTGATGCAATTTTTAACATAACGGTGTTAAGGTTATGGGTCATAGCCATATATAAGATGGAGATCGTTTTCTTTCATTGGTAGTTTTCATCCATTTTCGTATTTTTACAAAATATTTTAACTAAATCATTAAAAGAAAAGAAATAAGTCAACAAATTTTATTAATTTCATAATATGTATAATCATATATATAATCAAAAGAAAGAAAGAAAAAGCTAAAGAATTTATAATGACTTCAAGTATATTAAAAAAAAAAAAAAAAAAAAAAATCTGTACGCGTTTCAATATTGCCCATTTATAAATATATTTTTTTTTATCCTCGCGTATTTTATTAATTGCATCACTATCGTGTCGTTTCGACAAAATTTTATCGTAACTGATCCACGTTAGAGAAATTTTATATAGATTTTTACATGAACCTCTAAATTAATGATTAAAGTTAATATTATAATATTTTACGAGTAAAAGGTTTTTTGTGTGTGAATAATGTAAGTTGCTAAGATTTATGCAATATAAAGTTACTGAAATGTGCCTTAACATTAGTTAACCTCTGATAACCTCAGTTAGTTTTCTATACCATAGCATACCAGACATGCATGGGTATCTAAGTTTGGGCTGCATATAATAGACCGTTTTCTTGCGTGTAATATGCAAGTTTATCTAGGGAAAGGAAACAATACGGCTCAAGAAGGCATGCAGCAAAAAAGATTAATTTTTGATATGGTGAAAGAAATGGAAAAAGGTCCAAAAAATATTGCTTTAGAATTTATATATATATATATATATATATATATATATATAAGTTTAAATCTTGAAAATTATTATTATTATTTTTTTTTTTTAAGATACTTTTGGGAACTATACGAATCAATCATTCGCAATCATTCCCAAGTGTTCATGCTACTAAGGAAAGAGAAGTATATTCATCAGTATTTGTACTTCGAAAATTAGCAACAAGTATAATTTATTGTACAAAGATATGAAAAGTTGAGAATTTATTCAGTTCTATATATCTTTTCTCTGTAAATTGAAAACTCTGAAAAATCAAAATTTGTTATGATAAAAGGTTAGAATACTATCAAATCAGGAGTCAAAAAAGTGTACAAATTAATATGCACAAATTATTACGTAGTCATATATGATGAGCATTTCTTTTTTCCGATAAGTAAAACTTTAGTTCAAAACTTTTTTAACCCTTTCAGTCGCAGTGTTCCCGCTGATGGAACACATAATTTTAATTCTCAAGTGCAAAAACTCATCCCGGAAATTTTTTAGCAAAAAATTACCTTTATAACATAGCAGAAAAGGCCCTTTTTTCAACGCGAAAATTTAAAATTTTTTGTATGTTTATTATGTTCGTAAATTCCGGTTGCAGTGTAATTTAAATGATCCGAATTACCTTGCACCGCAAAGGGTTAAAATACTCCGGAATAAATTGAAATGTTGGGATCTATGCAACTTTTACGAGTTTTTGTTGTCGATAATGTTTACTTATAAAGTGATTTATTTATTAAATTAAATATTATTTGAATTTAACAAGGTTTACTTACAGACGTTTCAAACCAAAAATTTCTCGAAAAGGAACAATGCTATTTTTTTTATTTTTTAAATATTTATGATCAGCTATGTGTCAAAAAGCCATTTTTAAAATTAGTTTGGTAATTTTTTAAATAAATTAAGTAGTGAACGTTAAAGGGTTAAGAAACGCTTCTACTCCAGTAGCAAGACATTCTAGGGTGAGAGCAAAAGGTAAATAGAATGAGAAGTGTCATTAATGCATAATTTTATTAGATAAAAAAAATAAGGATTTTTGAGTAAAATGAACAATACTTTGTTCGTAAAAATCCTTTAGTAATTTCTACAATCTATGACAAATGTGTATAATGTATATTTTATTATTAGTCAAGACACAAATTCTGTTACAAATTTTAAAATAATAAATACTAATAAATGTATATGTGCAATTTATTGTATACAGGTGCGGAAAAATTAGTTTTCATATAATATATTTTATATTTAAATCTTCAGACAAAATATTATCAACATAAAGGGAAAATATAATATCGGATTATAAAAAGGTTCAGACATGTTTAATTACTCTGTACGTCTAATAAGCTTTTAAAATAAGTAGTTATATTATTTTTATCATATAGATTGATCAGATTGATTATCTATAGCATTTTTTTAGCATAAGTGTACAGAAACAACGTTAAAATCGCATTGGGGTCAAACTTGACCCCACTGGTATTAAGCATTTAAAAAAAAAAAAAAAAAAAAAAAAAAAACTGATGTCAGCAGGGTTAAAGAAGAAAATTTAATATACTGTGAAATATGTGAATTCCTTTGTGAATAACTGCATATAAACAAATAGCGCTATTTATGTAATCTTAATCTTTCAAAATTATATAATAGTTTCATTTTTAAAGAAAATGTACGAAATAGGATGCTTTTATGTAACCCTGTATATTGTCTTAAAATTGCATAAGAGCATTATATTAATATTGCATTTAAAAAGTTATAAAATTAGAACCTTGTATCAGAATTAACCGTAGATAATTCTGCATGCAAATATTCTTCCATAACAACAAGACCACCAGTGTGTGAAAACTAATTATTTGTCAAAAAGGAGTACACAGGGTGAGTCATATTCGGGCGAATAAAAGTCGAGTTCGTCTTTACAACACTTCCATTCATGCTTTCAGCGTAGGGAATTCTGCCTGTAAATATTGTTTCGTAACAACAGGACTATCATTGTGCGAAAAGTAAGTGTTTCTCAAAAACAAGTATAGAGACGGAGTAATTTTTTAACAGTAATTTTATCCATGTATTGTAAAATTTTATCCATGTCATCATCATGGCCTTTCGACTTCATTGCATTATCATTGGCTTTGACCATAGAAAATTCTGCTTAAAAATGTTGTTTCATAACAATCGGACTATACAGTCGGCAGCAAAATTATTGAAGCGCTAGCAATAACTATTTAAAAGATGTACACCTAATACGGTTTCGTTAGGTGAATATTTGTCGAGTCATGATCTTAATCTTATTCTTTTTATAAAAAAGTAAGTTGATGATAAAAATTAGCGATCAAACTAAAAAAAAAAAAAAAAAAAAAAAGAAAAGAAAAAATGTAGATGTGTGTTTCAATAATTTTGCCGCCGATTGTAAGTGGGCGAAAAACTGTTCCTCAAAGTAAATATTCGTATTGAATCATCATCGAAACAGTAAAAATGATGTTTATAAATTCGTAAAGCTACAGTAAAACTCAAAAACAGTGTCTCAAAAGTAAATATATAGAATGAGTAGTCACTAATGTGGTAAAATTTTCTCCAAATCATCGTCACGGTCCTTTGATTTTAGTGAGATACTAGTAGCTTTTAACGTATGGAATTGTGACTATAAATGTGGTTTCATAACAATAGGATTATTACCAGTGTGCAAAAATTAAGTATTTTTCTATAACTTTTTTTTTTTTTTTTTTTTTTTTAACTAAATTTAAAATTTCAAAATCAAAAGAAAACTGCTAACGTTGTCAGTTTTCCAGTACCGGAAAACGTTGAAATTATTCTATATCTCCTTTTTTAATCTCGGAGTAATACGAACTTTATCAATAGATTTTAATTACAGATAAGTTTTGAAACTTCTTCAACATAAACATGTATGAAAATTTACAGATATTTCAAAGTTCTAAATATAATATAAATCATCATTGCTGTAAATTAAAGCGCATACATCCTAAAAAAAATTTAATTTAATCATTTATAGACGCATTCAAATACTAACTTCAGAAATTGTTTCTATAGAAAAATAATTTTGAATAATAAACAAATTTTTCTTATGTTAGAAAAAAATAAAGAATTCAATTTTTTTTTTTTTTTTTTTAAGTTAAGAAAGAATTCATTCAAGGACTTAGAAAAACCGAAGAAGTTTTAGTAAAAAAAAAAAAAAAGAAAAAAGAAAAAGAAAAAGAAAAAAGAAAAAAGAAAAGAAAAGAAAAATTCTTTTAAAGGAACATATTTCATTTAATAGTTGATACGTTTATCTAAAGTATTAAGTGAAATAATATCTAATACTCTACGAAGTGACAGTTTTTCGCTCAGTTGTTTATTTTTCATTATTTTTAGAAGAATTGGGATTAATTTCTAAAACGTAATCTATTATTTGTTGCCAAAATTGCACCTAAAATGTTACAGAATAATAAAATCTGAGATACTTTTAAAGAATTTTCTTTGGAAAGTTACCATGGCCATTTTTGAAAATTTCACCAAATGTTTATGTCTCTACATGAAAGCAAAAAAAAGACATTTCGAAGAAAGGTGAATTTTTATTTCTCAAACCTATTGTTGTTAATAAATAAAGTATTTGTTTGTACAAAAAATTCTGTATTTTCAATAATTAAGTCAAATTAGACTGTTTCACTGTTTCTGATCACTCTGTAAGTGTTTTTCTCCCACTATAGTTATAAAAGCAAAAGAAAGTATTCTGACACGACTATTTTCAGAGGAAAAATAAAATTAGGTGATATATAACGCATTATACATAAAATCGCCCTTCCAAGGATTAAAAAGGCGAAAAATAAACAATTTTATCGACTCTACGTATGCTGTTTTTTGTATATATGATATTTTTGTTCGATTATTCAGGCAGAAACAAATCGTGGAATTAATGAATATAGTCGAACATCGTTAACGTGAATACGGTTTGCGTGAATTACTTTTAGCATAAACTGTTTCCGCAACTGCTGTCAAAATAAAGATTAGTTTCTGAGTTACTGATAGCATGAACAAGATTTTATTCCCTTTGAGATTCATGTTAACAAGGTTCGACTGTAGTAGAATAATAGAATAATGGAATTAAGGAATGTAAATACTCCTCTAAATTTGTATCGATGTCAATATATTTATTAGTTATGAAACATTAAATTAAATGTCCTACTTGTCACACAATTTTAGAAATTGTTTTAGAAAGTTAAAAAGTAGACTTATTTTGCCATTGCTGTAAAATTTGATATAGATAATATACTAAGGTAATATACTAAATCAGCATAAAACAATTCTAAGATTTAATTTTCTAAAATTAGTGTTTAAATTTCTGTGAGAAAATGGGGTATTCCATGGAGTGGCATTTCTACTTATTTATTTATTTATTGTTGTTTTTGTTTTATTTTATTTATTTTTTATATACGTTTTATAGTACGTCAGACTCATTCCAGAGGAATATAATATTCAATATAATATTCAATGTTTTCGGTTTATCTTATGTATCGAGCATTGGTTTATATTTATGAAACTTTTACAAAATATACATATCATTGTTAAAATATAATTTAGAATAAAATTTTTCATGAAAAGAAATCTTTAAATATTGGGTTATTTTTCTTCGAAATTTAAGGGAACTCTGCATCTTTGACTCGACACCGCTAAAGGTTGCCTATAAAAACTTATATTTAATTTAATATTTGTAAATTAAACTATATGAAGTTTCGTCAATAAAATATACATTCATCAGGCAACAATTCTTATTGTTTCGATATATTCTTTTACAGATTTAAAATATTTAAACTGCGTTTTCTCAGTTAGCGTGTTTTCATGAATTCATGATCTTCAAAATGGTAAAACGTTTACATATATTTAAGGAAATATTTATTTATTTTATGTTTAACAAAACTTACTTAAGGTGCCTGCCTACCTTTAAAATGCAATTTTCGGTCAAAACTCTGATTTTCTATTTTTCAGTTAGTATTATGGCCTGATATTTTAGCTTTCTAAATCAGTTTGAATTTTGTTTCTATCTTGCTTAGAACTTGAGTTACAAGCATTTTCATATTAGTAACTCGCCAGTTTTTGAAACCGGAAGTGACCGGAAATGACCCTTAAATGTTTGTTTACATAAATGTTTTACTCAATATAGACATCAAAATTTGTTACTGAATATAAAATGAATTTTTAAAAGGAAATAAGAAGCTTTGAAATAAATCAGGAAATCATTAAAATTATTTTTTGTTTAATAGGTAAAATCTTGTTTTTAAATCTGTTTTCTGCTTTTTCTCAAAATGAGATTTTTAGCATTTTGCTTTATCCCAAAATATCACTACTCCAAAAGTTACAATTGAAACGTTATGAAACTTTCACAAAATACTCTCGAGGAGTTGCTTTAGGGATTGAACTACGACGATGAATCTAGCTAATTATTATTATTATTTTTTTTTTGTTGTTGTTGTTGATAGAAGTTATGAACTGTCATGTAAATTCATGATTATTTCAGCATGTAAAAATGCTATCGTCTCTAAAATATTAAATAACATGGTTATAGATTTGAGAATAGTTCACTTCCTTACGAACATTTCAATAATCTAAATAAAACTTACAGAATAAAAATATCTTTATTTAAATTTGGCTTATGATGTTTTGCAAAAGTGCTTTTTTCCCGCAAATTTTATGCATATTTTGAGTCTAGATATCAAAATATTTTAAAATTTGCATACTTTTTTCAGGTTATTCACAATTTTTTACTATATTCTATCATATAATGCAGATAAATAGGCAATTTTTCAGTTATAAAAAAAAAAAATCACCTCCGAAGATAGGCAGGCACTTTAAAACAAAATAATTTTGTTCCTTAAGCAGTCAGTTTTATTCAGATGAGCAAAATGTCCAATTTAGATAGCCTTAATAGTCTTTAGATAGCCTTTAGTTTGATTAATTCTTAAAAGAATTAAGGATAGATTTTGCAATATCTTTAAAAGAAAATTACAAAAAATAAAATGTATAACAAAAATCTGGTTTTCTTGCAAATTGTTTCATAGACATACACTTTTTATTTATTTATTTATTTTTAATTCCAAAGACTAATTAATAAATTTCAAAATCCATTCCTAATTCTTTTAAGTAGGTTCTCTTAAACATATGAAGAATTCCAAGTCTTTTCTTAAATATCTGTAGAATTTTTATCATTTTCATGATCATGATTTAATGAAAAAAAAAAAAAAAAAGATGCAAGCTGTAAAAACGCAATTTAAATATTTCAAATCTGCAAAAAATATATCGAAAAGAATTGTTGCCTGAGTGTGCATTTTACTGACCAAACCTAATATAATTCGATTTATAAATTTTAATTCGAAATTTAAGCTTTTATATATGAAACCTTCAGCACAGCAAAGTCAAAGATGGCAAGTCTTCTTAATATTTAATAACAGACTGTTTAGTTCAGACTATTTATTTAAAGTGTCTTTTCATGCTGTATTTTTTCAGAGTTCTTTTAACACATAGTGTTAAATAGCATTAATTTTAAAATGTGCTATGAGAAAAAAAATATACCACCTTCATCTAGAATGAATAAGTGGCCATTTTCTAAATCCCTAAACTAGAAATATAGATTTCAGAGATATGCGCATAAGATACGCCAATAAACTGAATAGACGAAATGATCGAGGAAGTTCTAGTCTACGCATTTCTAGATGGTGAAACAATATTCTGAAATTTTTTTATATTCTGAATCTTTTGTATTGCGAGAAATTCTCGCTGGTTTTCTAGAATTGGGTAATAAACCAAAATTACAGTTTCTGAAACCCGCCTCTTGTATTCGCATTTATTTGCAGAGATTTTTAAATAACTTTGCTCTCGATAATATAGGCAAACGCTCTAAAATTTTAATAGGAGTTTCTAGAACTCGCTTTTGAAGGGGACTAGAATTTATAAGGATGAAATGAAACTATTTTTTCTAGAACCACAATTTAGATTCTCGATGTCAGTTACAGAATTTTTTTTCTCAGTGTGTTAAATCAATATTGGAATTTTGAACAATTTAAAAATTTGTATGGAATGTTGCAAACTAATATTTATCCTTTATAAGAGAAATGTCACTCCGAAAGCTGAAGATTTTCTGTAGCTTTACTACAATTATTTTAAAATATTGTACAAATGCACACACAATTCTGCGATATCACAAAACATTACTCATGTCGATGCGGCTGGGATATTATAAACATAAATACTGTATTGATGAATTTCGCTAAAAATGACCTTCATGACAAAAGTATTTTTTAAATGATTACTGCTATAATCATTTTCACAATGAATATGATCACTACTTATAAGAAGTATATACTTTTAAGTAATGTCACAAATGAGATTGAAAATAGTCATATGCAATATCATTGCAACGTGTTACGTAGTTTACTTGTCTAAAAGTTTGGGTTGGGCTGTGTTGATTAACGCTGCTTTAGAACTGCTTAGTAGGGAATTCATTTGTACAAATCAAAACAATTATTTTCAAAATTCCCAAATAATATTTGTGTACACTTTAAGAAATCATTTTATCACTGTACAATATAACTCGTGAATATATCTGATAAGTCCCTATTAAAAGTGGTTTCTTAAAAATCAGCTAGATTGTCTCAAAATAGCTCCGAAAAACGATATATACTTAAAGTTGAAAACCCATATACTCATTTCTGAGTATATTGACATATCAAACATGGGGATATTGGGATTCTTATTGGTCAACCTCATTTTTGAGCATGTAATTATACTAAAAAATGAGTACACGGGTTTTCAAATTTAAGTATATATTGTTTCGGAGCTATTTGGAGACAATTTAGCTCATTTTTAAGAAACCATTTTTAACAGTGGTTAGGCGATTTACAACTGATTGAAACACAGTGTGTTTGCGCACCTCATCTTTATTTATTTATTCATTTTTTTTTCCCCTTCAGAAAATTCCTTTACCAAAGTTGTTACAAAGTCAGCTTAAAAAAAAAAAAAAAAAGAAAAAAAGAAAATTACTCGTGAAATAAGCACTGTTGAAAATGGTTTTTCAAAAATGAGCGAAATTGTCTCAAAATAGTTCAGAAACAATATATACTTAAATTTGAAAACCCATGTATTTCATTTTTGAGTATATTGACATGCTCAAAAATGGGTTTGACCACTAAAAATCCCACTATCCCTATTTTTGAGTATGTCAATATACTCAAAAATGAGTACATGGGTTTTCAAATTTAAGTATGTATTGTTTTGCAGCTATTTTAAGACAATTTTGCTCATTTCTGACAAACCATTCTTGTAGGTGAGCCAAAGGTAGCCAGTTTTCAACGTAGCCTATCTTCCTAAAAGAGGTTTAATATAATTTTTAATCGCAAAATTCGGCAACTGCGTTTAAATCATGTATATCCATCGTAAGTGACTAAATTTGAAGAAATTATCTTGGCCGACTGCTATTGTATGCTGTAATTTCACTTTAGAGGAGTAGTCGTTCTAATTTCCAGGTAAGAAGATGTTTTAATTGAGATTTGTTTAAGTTCTTAGAACGTTGAGCTGTAACATGTTTTCTGAAAATTTCTTTCTTTCTCTTTAACTACATCAACTTCATTTCTAATAAATTTACCAGATTAAATTTTTAGTGCCGTGCAAATGGTGGTCATATGCACGGCAATGTTCATATACAATGTTCTCAAGGTGGCCCAGATGTCGGGCAACCTTGAAACACGTGGGCCAACTTACCAAATAAATACGCAAATTAATGTAATAAAAATAACTTTCAAAGTTTCTGCTTAAATATCTGAAAAAAACTTATTATCATTTACTCTCCAACAATTTTCACACTATTGTGAATATCAGAGACTTCCTGAAAAAAATCAATGAATTCCAGAATATAAATACTAAACTATTTTGCGCAAAACGGAGTTGAAAGTCTTTTTGTGTCAAAAGATAAGATGAATAAGAAGAATAATCCGAAAAATAACAAAAGAGCGTCTTATAAGCATATGTCCTTTCAATGTATGAGCCCACCTTTAGAACACTATGCACCAAAGGTGTCCCACAAGATAAAATTTTAAAATAGTATTATAAAAATATCTAAATTACATTTTACAAATATATATATATATACTTGATATGTGTAAGAAATAAGCGTAGCATATTACGAAAAAAAGTCCAGCCTTATACACCCAACCAGAAAATTATAAAAAATACTCAAAGCTTTACTATGAGCACTTTTGACTCACCTACCTTAGTTGCAAACTCGCCAAGCTTCCTCCAAAAAAAACCTGTTTAGTTCAGTGACATCAAGGCACTTGAAAAAACCTGGTTATTGACTCTTCAAAAGAGCTACGCTTTTCCCAAGATATTGTTCCACTGTTTGACTCAATTCTTGGTTATTTTTGCGTAAAGTTGCTTCATTACTTCACACCAACTGCTAGTCTTGCTATGTTAGAATTTACTTAAAAAGGCAAAGTCAAAACTTAGATCATAAATTAATAGAAGTACAAATTAGAAAAAAAAAAAAAAATCACCGAGCAAACCACTTGAAAAGAACTATAGAGTAAATGTGATAAACGAAAAAATGTTTGATTGCAAAGCCGTTTTGTTATATCGCACCTAAATGAGTTTATTTTTATTACATTCGCTGAAAGAAAAAAAAAAAATCGGAACATTCTTGTTAAATTCACGGAAAAGAGTTCTCTAATATTTATTAGTAATGTTTCTTGAATATATTAATAACCATCAAATATATCATTAAGAACACAGTTCCCAAAAATCAGAGACCGTGTTATTCCTAGGAACCTGCTCCAGGAACGTTCCCGATATATAACAGTAAAGTTACCAAATTTCTTCACAGTGTTCTTAACAACATTTATTTTATTTTATTTATTTTATTTTATTTAATTATTTATTTTAATTATATTTGCTTATTTGAACAAAACAGTTATAATAATTTTCTAATCTTCTAAATATTACTTTTTACTCTACACTTTCAGAAATTAGCTGTAAAACCCAATTTTCAAAAATATTTTTCCACTACATCTAATAACTCATGTATTTTTGATTAGATGTTGCAATTCCTATTGACAAAAAACATTTAGATTATATAATTGATAGGAGTTTATCATTGAGAAGAGAAAAAAAAAGGACTTTCGTTATTAAAGCGACATGTTTAAAAATTTTTAATGTGGTTGTTATTAAAGTTAGCACTCAAACTTTCTTTTCAATTTTATATATATATATATATATATATATATATATATATATATATATATATATATATAGATATTCAAATAAAAAATTTAAAATAAAATAAAGCTGATGAAAGATGCAAAAAAGAGTTTGAAAATTTCAGAAATTTATCAGGTTGAAAAAAATCGTGAATTTCACCTATTCTCACTAAAATAATCTTCATTATTACCAAACCTCCATGAAGAAAAAAAAATCGAAAAATATCATCTACGAAAATTGTTTCAAAGATGGCTAAAAATAGATACAAATCACCTCTTATGCAGTTTCAAACTTGTTTTAACTATTTTAAAGAATCATGTCCAAAATTTATATGAGCAATTTGAAAGAATTTGGTAAGTTCGATGGGAAAATCTTCAGCAGAGTTCTGGTTGACCGGAGATATTGTTCGTACTGTTTGATTCAATACATGGCCACATTCTTTATTATACCTGCATGAAAATTGGTTCCTTGACATTTCCCTTGTAAATCTTGATATTGTAAAGGACATTCCGAATTTTTATTTTAAATAGATCAAAAGGCAAAATTGAAACAATAAATCTCTTTAAAAGAACCACTGAATAAATATGTCAATTGAAAAAATTTGGATTGTAAAATTTCTTTGATATGACTACGACAACAACAAGAAACACAAGAAGAACATAATAATAATTTGCTTTTATTTAATTCGTAACAATATTTATGTTTTTAGTTAAATTTATTCATTTATACAAAGAATAGTAATTAATATTTAATGTTACAAATATAATTTGTTACCCTGGTTTTTAAAAAATCAGCACTGAATCACAATTATCTATTTTATTTTACCATTGCATGCTATGGCTCATATATTTTTTATTGGACATGGCGCATACGACTGATAAAAGAAAG
The DNA here is from genome assembly GCA_963930645.1 of Salticus scenicus. Classification (NCBI taxonomy): domain Eukaryota; kingdom Metazoa; phylum Arthropoda; class Arachnida; order Araneae; family Salticidae; genus Salticus; species Salticus scenicus. Next base: position 183,831,617 of record OZ005656.1, on the reverse strand, counting down.
CAAGGTTTGATAATTTGTTAAAGTTCGACACTGGAAAAAATAAATGTCTTGTTCTTAAATCTCCCATTCCTGAATTTTTTTAATTATTATTATTATTATTAACGTTAGTATTTTCAGTTTCTTTTTCTTTTTTTAATTTGAATGAAAATAAATGTTTTTAAGAAAAAATTAAAGAAAGTCTGCTCTTAGATGCAAGTATGAACACTTAGACTTTGCAAAAATTTAACAAATTAAAAATGTGATTGTGAACTTTATTAATGTTAAGCATAATATTGTCCTCCATTATTATCTATTGAACTGAGACATTCTATTTACGAAAGTTGCTTCAAAGATGACTAAAAACAAATATTAATGACCCCAAATGCAATGACTAATTTGATCGAACTATTCCAAGAAACCTGTACAGATCATTGACTTATGAGTCTTTTTCTAGAAGGGCAAATTCTTCAACAGAGTTTCGGTTCACTGCAGATATTTTACCTATTGCTTGATTCACTTCGTGGCGAAACGCCCTCATGTTATTATTGGATTAAAACAAAACAAAACAAAACAAATACTTTTTCAAGAGTTCAGCTGCTCGTCCCACCGTAGAAAAACTAAATTTAAATTTAGATTATAAATCAACTTAAAGGAAAATAAGGAAAAGAGCTTGTAACTAGACCACTTGAAAGAAATCACATACTAGATACACTCGTATTTATTAAAATTGCAGGACTTGTCAAAAATGGATGAAATTTAATACACAAATAACTGGTATTAGTACAAATAACTGATAAAATGTTTAAAAAAAAAAAAAAAGTATTAAGTGTCGATAATTTGCACTTTGTGTAGCCACTATGCGCTATAGTAAGTGCTGCTATTACGTCGTGGTGTACAGGTAAACAGATTTTGAATGTCTGCCTGGCGAAGAACATTCCATATTGTTTCTGTGCATACCTAAAGCTCACCTGTAGAAGCTATAGAAAGGACCATGATCAAGACGCCGACCAACGAAATCCCGCACATAGGCGGCATATCCAGCGAACAAACAGGCCAAATAAGAAGCTGTATGTTTTCTATTGAAAATAAGTCTTGGGCATTCTTCGTGTCATGTGGGCGGAGATTATTCTGTTGAAAGATAACTCCAAGAATACCTTAAAGAAAAGGGACGATTTCTGGCTCCAGCAGTTTACTGATGTACCTGTTGCTGTTAAGATTACTCACAATTCATAGCAGCTGAGATAATCCATGATAAGCAATCGCACTCCAGACAATAACACCAGACATTCATCCCCTATGGCGTTCTATAATATATTCCGTAAGGGAGCCTTCACTGGTATACCGTTTAACAAGTATACCGCCATCATGATACCACAAATTAAAATGAGATCCTTCAGAAAGCATCACTTTTTGCCAATTTGCACGCAAGTCTTTATATCCATTACCTCATTGCACCCGCTGGCGTAGATGGTTTTGCGTGAGGAGTTTCCTTTGTAAAAGAGTTCTTGCACGCAGCCCACGGTACAGCAGATGTCGACGAATCGATGAAACAGATATTACAGATGGAGCTTACCTGTAACACTGGACCAAAGTCTTGCCAACTGTCTAGAGGAAGCTACACAGTTCGTCAGCACTATGCAAACCAGGTGCTTATCTTCGCACGTTGACGTCATCTTTTGGGGTCCACACCCGGATTTCTGAATTGTCTGATTCTTGTCGGCCCACTGCTTCCAAACACGCATCACTGTGCGGCTGTTACGCTGGACATGAGATGCTATTGCACAACAGGAAAATCCTTTTCACGGAGGCCAATTATTCTTCCCCGTTAAACTCCGTAAGTTGTAGAAATATCATCCTCTTTCGCCGAAAAAGCATTGTTTCATTTCATTTAACGTTTATCACTTGCAGATAACCATGTACTATTTTCAACGTCCTGCTACTTCTCTCTATTTATACGGTTTCAGCAGCAGTTTAGAGTGGTGCTCAGCCTACGCATGTCTAGTGACTCTCCAATTGCGGACAGATATGGCCGTTTCACTCCCGTCACCGACGAAAGTCGCTCTTAATCTCGGTAATCCTTTTTAAACAGGAATTTTAGTACTGTTTGCACTCTCTACTCATATATATGCTCTAAAATGCAACTTTTTCTTTTTTTAATTATTTATATACTATATGTATAGTTTTGATTTTTCTGCTACCATTATTTCCATGCAGAAATCCTTGTAGTATTTTTACATTCTTTTTTTTCTGAATAAGTATTATAGATTAAATAGTATTATAGATTAAATAGAAAAGAATTTTTGATACATTGTACAAAAAAAAAAAAATCATATTCAAAAAATTCCTAGCAGCAAAATTTTCGAAAAATATCTGTATACCATGCCAAAAAATGGGTTGATAATTTTTTTCTCTAACAGAACAATTTATAGAATATTCGTTTAGAACAGACTTCTTCTGTAAAACACACTGTAAATCATTTTTCGTTATTTTATTTATTTATTTATTTTTTTTTTTAACAACATTTTTTCTAAAAAATAATTTAAAGTAAAATTGGGGGTTTTATTTAATATGTTGAACTAGTTTGTTGTAGGGCGACTAAGGCAACCGTTGAAAAATAATCGTTTCATTATATTTATTTCTCACTTTAAATAATTCATTTGCTAGCAAGCCCGTGCGAATTTTTCTCACTTTATTTATCTCTTCGTTGCCTTTAAAATTATTATTTTATAGACGTCATTTTTTTCATAAGCATGAGAAAATTTATTTTTATTTTATTTTATTTATTTATTTATTTATCTTTTAACGGAAAGCTTATTTATTTTATGCTGAAAAAAAATGGCAACAATTAAAAATTTAAATGTATTTTAAAGTTTTTATTTTCATATTTTAATTAATTTTTAAAAAATGTTATTATATATTCGTTACAAATAATGTACCAAATGAAAGGCGCAATTTTTCTGAATACGTCTGTTTAAACAGCTTATCGATTGGACAATTACATTTTTTAAAATTAACTAAAGTATGAAAATTAGGAGACTGAGTCCAAAGAAATCTCTTAAGCCTATCTCTTAAGCCTAAAGTGTGACAGAATCAGTGACGGATGAGGGTAACTATATATGCTGATGAATTATCCGTTTTCACTAAAAAGTACGATATTAGCTGGATTCCTGATTAATAAGTGTCCCGATTTTTGTAATGATCAGTTGAACGGCTTAGCTTTGCATAGTGAATTAAAACATGACATATTGCATATGAGGAGCAAACATTAAAATCATGTTTTCTTCTTCGGATACATTTTTTCTGAAAACACAAAAAACTAATAAATTAAAAAATAACTAAACTTAAATCCTAATTATCGTTTTTTAGATGTATTACTAGTTACTATGGAAAAATTTAGAAATACATAGGAAAATATGTTGACATACTATTGTTGCATACGTGTCGGTTCGTAAGTTGTCCGAGAATGAAAGGCGAAACTCGCAGAGGCTCAGAAGTTCATAGAAAATTCCCAAAGAATACAGGTCTATAAACCAGGTATCGATTTAGTTTCACCAATAAACTCAGCTCAAATAACAGATGAGCATTGCAATCTCGAAGGAAAAATTGTATCAATATTAACATACAGCAGGCTGTATCAAAGAAGCTCATTCAGAGCTATTTCAATAGCATTGAAAGCATTGGCGAAACTCATCTCGGACTGACTCACTTGACATTCGAGGAGAGATACGTCCGAAGTGGCTGGGACCAATTGTCTCGCACCTTCGAAAACTAGACAATAAACAACAGATAGAATTTCAAGTACCAGAAAAAAAGGGTGGAGGGAAGGAAAGGAAAAGAGCAAGTGCTAGGAAAAGCTACCAAATGTTAAAGAGGCAAAATAGTCGTTGCAATTTTATCAGGATGAAAAAACAGACTTCCATTTCAGGAAAGGTCTGTTTTCCGAGAACTTCCCATAAAATTTGAATTTTAGTCAGGAGGTTACTGGCATTTTTCATTCTATCAATTAAGGATGATTAGTCGGTTTAATGATTAGTTCAGAAAAGTTTTGGACATTTAATTTATTGGCGATACTATTTAAGATGGAATTAAGTTCAGATACTTGATTAGTGTTATTTAGTTGATGTCACATCGAGGAGGGAGTGGTGATCTTGGCATAGGAGATTTGAGATTGGACAGGAGGCGGAGTCATATATGGGAACTCGAAAAAGTTGGGTTTAGTGAATTTCGTGCTATTTTTATTTTCCGGAAATTTCGGACATGCGCGAAAATTAGTAAGATGTTCACCTCCACAATTGCAACATTTCGGATCTTTTAGTTTTTCCTGACCTAAGTCGCAGTCTTTGGTGAGGTGCTCTCCTGTGCATTTTAAGCATCTAGCCTTCATATAGCAATTTGTTGCAGAATGAAAATATAGCTGATATTTGAAGCATTAGAGGGTTCTATTAGGATTACGGTAATTTTCGACATTAACTCTGTAAAAAAGGAGCTTTTGAATTTGGAATATGTTTCTGTTGAATTCGGTATTAGTGAGCTGAATCCGGACAAGCGGAAGGGGTTGTTTAGATTTAAAGCTGAAAATATTAAAGTAAAAATTTGTTTTAAGATTTTTAAATTTAAAGTTTGTTTTAAGAATTTGTAAGTTAAGCTCGGTGATAGCATCCTCAGTGTCCAACTCGGTGGTTTCGATGGTAAGCCCTCGGTGCCTTGAGAGGCACCGAAGTTCTATTATTTTTCAAATAATACTGGACGTTCATTTCATCCAGTTTTGTAGTGATGATATCGTGATCATCAGGATTTTCCGGGAATATTTTTAAGAAATTTCCAGCAGAGGCGGCAATAAAATTGCAATGACCTAAGCTTTTTTGAAGATTTCTCAGTAACAGATTCTTATTACCGCATTTAACGGTAATAAATCTGAAAATTTCGGCAGAGTGATTTTAGGGTTTTTCCTGATTGTTTGAGATTTAAGAGCATTTTCGTGGCGCCATCTAGTGGCACCGATTGATCAGAAAGTAGTTTTTCCTCTAGACTATCAAATTTGTTTTGGATGGGAATGTTAAAGATAGATTCGAGTTTGCTATTTTTAGATTTAGGTATATTACTTTCTAACTTACGCTTAGTAGCTTTAGAGTTATTAGTATTATTAGTTGTAGAAATAGAATTGTTAGTGATTGTTAGAGAATTCTTAGGCACATCTGATACCTGAGAAGAGGCTTCCATCATCTCTGTGACGTCATCATTTATCGTCTAATCAGACGTTTCGATCTTTCTGAATCTAATTCAGAATTCATTGAAGTTGGGCATTACAGTACGAAGTTAAGAGGCGGTGAAATCTTTGAGAGTTCCAGAGGAGGTTTGTCCAGAGTTGGAATCCACAAAGGTGAAGGGAAAATTTATGAACTTTTCATATTCCTCGTCATTTTCGGATAACGCTGCGCTGTTAAAATGGATAAACTACTTTTCATGGCACGTATAGATTAAGAGCTCTAGGACAGAGACATTTATTCTGTTGAAAGTGAGCTTGCTCGTTTGTTCCGTACCAGCGTTCAGATTACTGACTGATTTAGCGCGAAGCAACTTTTTAAATACTTGCGCAGAAAAATTAAGAAAATTCCAGAAACTGGTTAGTCAATGAAGTTACAGCTTCCATATTTGGTATATCGATAATAAGGATTTTCTCGCCAAGGTCTCCAAAAAAGTTGCCACGGAGGGAAAAAGTCGCCAAATTTGGCGCAAAATCCATTACCTGCCTTACTGGATCTTTTTTATTATATTTTTAAGGGAAAATTAGGCACTTTAAGAGCAAGAAATGCAGAAAATTTTAATTTGATCATCTGACTAAGCCACTTTGAATGAATTCACATAAAAATCGCTGCAATTATTTACAAAATCGTAACACTGCCCCCTCCCACGGACTGCACGTCTCGGGCAGCACAACCTTTGGTCAGGAGGCAAAACTAAATAAACAAAACAATTAAAAAAAAAAAAAAAAAAACTAAATTGCATATAAGAATAAAATAACAATACAGATTGCAAAATTAAATGAGAAATATTTACAAAATTTTCAAATAAGTATAAATATTTATATGCAAATATTTACATTACATATGCACACATTAAAAAAAAAAATATTTACATTTCAAATTTGAGCATTACCTTTAAGTTTGGTATGTAGCTAAACAATCTTAGTGAACCACCTTCGGTTTTGATAGAGGTGTTTTAGCGATTCTCACTACGACATCATTCAGTCTTTTTATGATTGTGAAGGGACCGTCCCAGTTACACTGTAGCTTGGGAGAGAGTCCTTTGCGTCGAACAGGGTTCCACAACCAAATTTTGTCTCCTTCCTTGAATTCATGTTGTGTAGCCTTTAGATCATACCTTGTCTACATTTTCTCCGTTGCCATGTGAATTTGCTCCCGAACAAAGTTGTGTACGTCCTAAAATCGTGCCTGGAGAACTTGGATGTACTCCTCGGGCAGTGAAGGCGCATGTGGTGGACAACCAAGCAGGAGATCACATGGGAGGCGAAATTCTTGTCCAAACAGCATCTAAGCTGGAGTATAGCCGATAGTTTCATGGACAGCACTTCGATAAGCCAGCAGGAACAATGACAACTTCAAGTCCCAAACTTGCTGGTTACTTGACACTAGAAGAGAGAGGTTATTCAGGATGGTACGGTTAAACCTCTCAGCTATGCCGTTCGACTGGGGATGTAGGGGGTGTTGTCTGAGTTTTGTCTATTACGAGTAACTGACACAATTCCTTGAAAACAGCAGAGGTAAAGTTCGTACCTTGATCGGTATAAAGTTGTAGGGGCATGCCGTACCTTGACACCCATTGCTGCACTAGAGCCTCTGACACTGTACATGCCTCATGATCGGGAATGGGATACGTCTCAGGCCACTTGGTGAAATAGACTATTAGGACGAGTATGTACTCATTTTCACTGGAGATCCGTGGCAAAGGGCCCAACATTTCGAGTGCAATCCGTTCAAATGGTGCTCCTACGTTATATCGTTTTAGACTTCCTCGGCTTCTTTTTTTTTGGGGGGGGGGGGCTTCACGGGCCGCACAAGCATAACAAGATTTACACCATTTACCACGTCCTCCCTTGCCTTGCACCAGTAGAAACATTCTTGAACTTTCTGTTGATTCTTCATCACACCAAAATAACCTCCGGTAGGACTACTATGTAACTGCTCTAGAACATCTGGAGTCTTCGTACTTTGTAAAATCTGCCGTCTGAAACTCCTTCCATTGTCAGATTCCTACTTTCTGTATAGTACACCGTTTCTAATACAAAAAGACTTCCAAAGTGCCCAATAACTTTTCGTAATGTGGTAAATGTATAAAAGTCCTGCTAAGTAGGTCTGTTGCTGTTCGTCTCCTTCTACTGTAATATTGGCTTTATGTCAGGATCTGCCAACTGGGCTTGTCTAAGTTCCTAGTCACTCCACTGATTTGGTTTCGATGACGTTGAAACTGTAGTTTGACAAACATCTGGATTTATCTGCTGGTACTTCTCTACGGCTCTAGTACAGTACTTGCAGCTTTCCGAGCAGGGCTTCCGTGACAAGGTTTCTGCATTTTCATTTAGAGTTCCTATACAATGGCGTATCTCGAAGTCAGATTCATGGAGGCGTTCTATCCACCAGGAAATCTGGCCTTCTGGGTTCTTGAAATTAAGCAACCACGTTAATGATGCGTGGTCAGTCCGGAGCAGGAATCTTCCGCCCATAGAGGTAAAGATGGAAATGTTCTATGGCTTTTACGATGGCGAGTAGTTCTTTCTTGGTGGTACAGTAGTTTCGCTCTGGTTTAGACTGACATTTACTCCAATAGGCAATGATGCGTTCTTGGCCATAAACTTCCTGCGACAGAACATCATCGACACTTTCATGGCTTGCATCAGTATCAAGTATTAACTGTTTGTCTGGATACGTCAATGTAGGCGATAATGTTAAGGCTTCTTTAAGTCTCTTGAACGCTTTTTCCCTTTCATCTGTCCACAAGAACCTCTGTTTGGCTTCCGTCAGCTTGTGGAGTGGTCTGGCAATACTCGAGAAACCCTTCACGAACTTCCTGTAGTAAGTGCAGAATACCAGAAAACTTCGCAGTTGATGTACATTTTAAGGGCGACTCCGATTCTCGAAAAAGCATTTCCAGTTCTTGGTTGCAAAAAAAGTCACAAACGGGGGAAAAACTCGCCAAATTTGGCGCCAAATCCATTACCTGCCTTATGGGAGCTTTTTAAGGCAAAATTAGCTATTATATCGAAAAAGAGCTAGAAATGTAGAAAATTGACATTTTATAACCTGACTAAGCTTCCTTGAATGAATTCACAATTCACATAAAAATAACTAAAATATTTACAAACTCGTAACATGTTATGTTTAAAAAAATAAATCACTAACTAACCTTTGTTTTATTTATTTATTTATTTTATTTTTATTATAAAAAAAAAAAAAAAAAACACGGTTTGAATGTTTGCTCCTCATATATATATATATATATATATATGTGTGTGTGTGTGTGTGTGTGCTTGATTCAAGGTGGGCTGCTGCAAATTTCTACAAGGTTAAAATCACTGTCTGATAACAATAGTCCTGTCGTATCAATTAATTAACATATCTATATATTAATAGGCAAGCATAAAATTTGTTGTCCCTTTTTAACATATTAATTATGGGAGTAGAGGGTTGAAAATGGTATCATTCGAAAGGTATAGTTAGCCGGAAGGTGCGAATACAAATATTATTTTCTTACGATGTCAAGAAGGTATTTAAAAATACATTTATTTTTTATGCATTTTCCCCCATTTTTCCCTTTTATACACGTATTCCTTTACATTAAAAAATACCTAAAAGTAGAAAGTTGTTAAATCTGGCAATTTCATAAAGCTCAAATAAAACCATAGACACAGTGATTTGTATAATGTAGCATCACTATACGCAAGCGAAGTGATGACGTCACTGTCTGTCCATGGAGCCATGAAAAAGATTTTCTATGTTAATCATCCATTGGAATTTTTGTAAAAAATTATTAAAAAATAACGGAAATTATCTGCCGATTTTAATTCCGATGTTTGGGTATCCGCGTTTGTAATGATCGATAGACGGCGCTTTGTGAACACTGCAGTTGTTAGTAAACATTAGCCACGTGTGTTCCAATAGTGTTCTTGTTATTCTACTTAATATTCGTACTATAATTTCTCCGCCATTACATTATGGAAAATTGATTGCTTTTGGAAAAAATACTTCAGTTTATTCAAAGTTCGATTCGGAAGTAGATTTTAAATGAAGTTGAACAAATATTAGTTTCAAATCATCTGATTAATTCTTTACTTCCATTAGCCGAAGCAACTGAAATTTTAAATTCGTCATTTGGAAATAAATGGAAGCTCAATTCTGGATTTCTTGATGCTTTGGATTTACACTGTGGCACACAAAAGTATGTGTTATCTTTTTTACCGTATTTATTCATTTTTATTCAATAAATATATGTGAAACTAAACATCGGCTAGCAATGGCGGCTATATGGAATTCGAATTAAACCATGTTTATTGTAATTTCACCGTAGCCCACCAGAGGGCGAGCATTTCATTACAATCGCGGATAGTTATATATAAGTTACTGTCTACATGTGTTTGATTGAGTTATTTTTTCTGTAAAATTGATAAAATTTTCATTTAAAATCACAAAACTCCAGAAAAAAAAAATGGCAAACTTCCAGTTTCGAATGCAAACATAAACATTTCATTTCAAAGGGTGATATTTAAACAATAAATATTCAACTAATATACTAAATAAAAGGAAAATGGATTTGTTACTAACTGCTGCATGTATAAATAGACGATACAGAAAAAATTCCGATTTCCGATTTTTGCTGAATTTACATGTTTTGAGCTTTCTTTACGTTTCAATTAACTGAAATTGGCTACTTATTTTTTAAAAAAGTGTCTTTATTGCTAGCTTTTGTGGGTAGAAGAAGCAAGTAGAAGATACATAAAAACTTTTGATTTCCGGTTTTCGATAAATTTACACGTTTTGAGATTTCCTTGCATTTTAATTAAGTGAAATTGACTACTTTTTTTTTATTTTTTAAAAAGTGGATTTATTATTCTTTCCTCTGCATATATAAGTAGAAAATATAAGATTCAGAAAAGTTTTAGATTTTCGGTTTTCGATAAAGTTACACGTTTTGAAATTTCCCGAATTCAATTCGACCATTTTTGAAAAATATCTTTTTTTTTTTTTTTTTTTTTTTTGTTCAAACACTGTACTTTATGAACCAATCGAATTAATTTAACAGAATTTGATACTTGATTGGGCCTTGGTTTGACATGGTACCTATTAGCTTCTGGGCTGTATCTCACAACAAGGGGCTGTACTTCACGTTGCGATCTTCTCTCATTTCAGTAAAGGCTAACATCTACAGAGAGAAATAGTTATATTAAGTAAAACTCTGCTGATTCAGTTAGAGTGAATATCGGCAAACAATTGTAGCAGCTGTGTTGCAATTGCATTCCGTTTAGGACAAGGCAATAACTTTGCTTTGCCTCGCTTTGCAAAAAAAAAAAAAAAAAAAAAAAAAAAAAATGGTCGAGTTTCGGCCACTGGGAGATGCTAGTATAAATAAATAATTCATATGATATGTAACAATTTTAGTGTCAGAGATAAGCGTATGGCACTGAAACAATAAAAAGAAAATAAAATCTTTCAAAAGCATCAAATTGTAAGTATATATCTTCCAAGATTTTAAGCTCTAGTTAGATATCATTCCCCTGTCATTACACCACCTACTTTTAGACATATGATTAAGTATACATTTAGAGCGTATATTAATAATATACCTCAGCATTATTTGTGCTTTATGCATTTTTAGCAAAGCTGTAATTTCCTTGCAGAATTCTGTATCTTAAAAAAAAAATAATAATAATAATAAATAAATAAACCGAAATTTTTATTTACTTTTTCGGTTCACCTTAACTTTGTGACCTTTGTATTTAAAACTTACCCCACCTACCTTAACTGGTAAACTGATATTTTAGACTTCAGGATCAGTATTTTTTAGAGAAATTTTATACTTCGGATTCTTTTCAGTTTTTATTTCTTTTGACTCTCTCCTTTTTTGAGCTAGGCTAGTTTACCTTTAATGCCATACCATAATTAGATTACAGCAAAAAAAAAAAAAAAAAAAAAATCTGCCATTTTTGTTCAGTAAATCCTGTTTGTTGCTTATTAGGATAACGTCAGTTCTGAACTGAATTTAAAAAAACACATCAAGAATTTTGAAATCATTACAACAAACTTAATGTTTCCATAATTTATTTATTTATTTACTTTTGGATTTTTATACCCATATATAGTAAATAAAGCATTGTCGTGGAATAGAAATTTTGAAACAGGAATTTTGCTCAAATTGTATGTTTTCAATTTCTTTTAATCTGAAAGTCAGGTTTTATAGGTCGCTTTGTTTTGACTGTGTATATTATATATTTATCAGAGTGTCAGTCTTTTATCAGCACAACTCAAAAACAGATATTAGCAGGATATTCAAATTCGGTATTCTAAATCTGTATTACGTAGATGATGTATATCTGATATAAAATGAATGGTTTGTGTAAGGGATAGAAAAATCAATTAAAATACATTGCTTCTATCGGCAAATAAATGTCTTACTAGTAAAGTTTAAAATATATATATATATATATATGTGTGTGTGAGTGTGTAAAAGCACGTTTCATATCATATTATATGAAAAACGATTAGCATTTGCTTTCAGGTTCATAGAAAATAACACTGCTCTGCATGAAATCGGCTCCAACACTATTTTTGCCAATTCTTATGTAAAATGACCTCCTGAATCTGAATATGATGCCCATTTTGCCCTATCACCCCCTTCTTTTGGGGATGCTTTCCTGTTTTTATCCCTTAACGATAATTTTATGACTATAAATTTGATTTGTTGGAGGAAAGGATTATTTTAACTGTTAAATATCTTCTGAGGAACTACAGAAGTGAAAAAAAAAAAAAAATCCTAAAACATGAAAATTTGCGGCAAGGAAAAAATTTAGGGGGGATTTGCCACAGAAAAAAAGTATTAAAATTATTCTTTTCTATTCTCCAAATCAAATTCATGGCCATAAAATTACCGAACAGTGATAAAAGTTGAAGGAGGAGATGGTGCCCCGAGAAATCGGTGGGTACTTGAACAAAATAGGGGCTATATTCGGATTCAGGAGGTCATTTAGGGCTCGAAAACAAAATTTGTTTTGTAGCGCACTGTAATTTGGACATGTTAAGGCGATAGTTGTAAATTACGTTGCAATATGCATTTTAAATTGAATTATTATTATCATTATTATTATTATTGTTGTTGTTGTTGTTGTTGTTGTTGTTGTGTGTTGTACCGTATTTAAGAACATCTTGCAATGAGTATACAATATGTAGGTTACTGAAAGTTATTCGAAACAGTTTCAAATGTACTTTCTCTAAATAATTTGCAATGAATTTTTTAATTTATGAATGCAACTAATATATTTAAAAGCAAATTTACAAGTCGCAATGCTAATCTTATAGTAATGTAAACTAGAATGAATAGAATGGGCTCTCCAGGCACCCTAATTTAGACCAAATAAAACTGTTTCTACAGTAATTTTTAACTATGTCTAAAGTACTTTGAAAAATTTTAAATACAGAAAATGTTACTTTACAACTTAAATGTAATAGTCTGTTTTTACAGAAATGATAGCCATTGTATACTACCATTACAATAACGACTGTATATCTACTTATTACACTCGGTAATAAGTAGAGGGAATAAGAATAGAGAATATAATACTTTTGTGTTGACATTTTCTAATAAATCTTTAAATGAAAAGATTTTTAGTTGTAAAAAGATTTTCAGATTTGTGTTTTGAAGAATAGTAAAATTAAAAAGCTTTTATTATTAAAAATTATGTCAATGAGAAAAAAAGAGTGAACTTTAGACCATTAAAGTCGAAACTTGTACTAGTAATTGTACAAACATGACGTCATTTATTGAATTAAAAATTACTTGTTTGCTCAAAATCGGTGGGATTTTCTCTAAAAAATAATTAATAAATTCAAACTTAGTTATGAATTTATGAAATAGCATTGATTCTAACTTTCTAAACCACAGTAAAAATCTCTTTCAAAAGGAAATAAATAAATAAAAACTCAATTTTCGAATATTGATGCTTGTTCTCATGTTCATACTTGTGATTCAAATATGAGTTATTGTTTTTTGAATGTTCAGGAATGGTTCGAGTGGACTTTTTCTTTCTTTCTTTCTATCTTTCTTTTTTTTTTTTTTTTTTTTTAGTAAGATTATATCTTTTATACATTATTCTTTAATTTCTGTTTCTCTAAATAGTCTTTTGGTACCACAAAATATTATTCTGATTTGACTGTGTTCCATAAGGTATAATTATTACTATCCTAATTTCATTTTTATCACACATTATTATTACATTATTCTGATCTTCCTCTGTATTGTTATACGAAAAATGTGAGGAATTTTCTGAATACAAAGCAATGCAATATCAATACTTCATGAGGAGTTGTCATTAAATATTGTGTGCAAAATGCGTGCACTTATTTCTGTAGTTGTGTAGACCTGTTGAAAAAAAAAAAAAAAAAAAAAGAATTCAAATCCCGATAACACCTATAAAAAATTTCTGTCGCAGTTAGAGGTATTTTTAGAATAAAACATGAGAATATTGCGGGAATTAATATTCTTCGGCAAAGAACATAGAGCAAATTAGAGGTTGAGTACACAGAGGAATTAAGTAAACTAAAACGCATCTGCTTCGATAAATCTTATTAAACCACACTGAAAGTGAAAAAAAAAAAATATTAATAATGACTCTTTTTTTTTTTTTTTTTTTTTTTTTTTTTCACTTATCGGTTATATGGGTAGATGGCTTAAAATTATTCCCTCAGGGAAAAATTTATGTAAAATAACATAACTGTTTAAAAAAAAATTTGCCCAGTTGCTAATATTTTGCATTTTGAATATACTTTTATATTGTTCTATACCCTAATTGAGTAATGAAAAAAAAAAAAAAAAAAAAAAAAAAAAACTTTTCTGGAAAAGTGTCTAGAGGATCATTTTATCCTCACTAAAGAGAAAAATGATTCTTCATTTAAAAATACGAGTAAATTGTTTTTGAAAAATAAAGACTGCAGAAGTAATTTTGACAATACATAATGAAATAAAATAAGTTAATCAGATCATATTTTTATATATAAAAGACTGTATATCTAAATAATAAACCCTGAGTTTAAAAATCTTTTATTAAAAAAATAAAATAAAAAAATAGATAAAAAGTGAGGGGGGGGGGGAATCTTTTGAGTCTTTCAACAAATGAGGAGGAAATGTAGATTTATAAAAATTTAATATTTGATTGAATTAAAAAAAAAGCAATTTGATTTTTTCCATTTTAATAATTTTACAGACATAAAATTAATTAATTAATAATGAAATTGCTTATCCATTCCATATCAGTTATTTCCGTGTTGTATTCACCCTTTTCCAAGCAAAGAACCAGCGAGTAGATTTATTTTATTTTATTTTTTAATTATATATGTTCGTCTTATAAAACTTTCATATACGATATTTGTTAGTAATACGCCTTTTAACTACAGAACGTTGTTTACAACGGATCTTTAATTATATTTATACAGTGTGCATGTATATATTATTCATTCTTTTCTTTCAGTGACATTTACACTTAAAATATAAAAATAAAGTTATATTATTCTTATATCATATTTGACATTGGTTGATTCAATTGTTAATTGTGTTTTTCTAAATTAATCATAGGATTTTTCCTGCAATTTCGTTTTGTCATTTTAATTTTCTATTTTGATTTATTGCTTTCGATTATCGAGTGAATCGTTTCACCTTGATACTGCTACAGAGAAAAGAAACATAAGCTAAATATCCCCAATGAAATATAACACAAGTAATAATTAAAGAAAAAAAAAAAAAAAAAAAACAGTTATGAATTTTCTTACATGAAATTTATTTTTTGGTAAACTTTGTTTTCGAGACTGCTGAATCCAAAAACGACCTCCATTTTCGGCCAAGATCTTTTTTTTTTCCTTTCTTTCTTTCCTTCTTTCTTCTTCTTCTTTTTTTTTTTTTTTTTATAGTTGTTGTTTGCAACAAAATATTACTTTGAACTAAATATCTTTTTTTAAATAAATAAACACGCAATGATATGTTTAACATTTTGCGACACTCCTCCCCTCTCCCATAGCTCCTATTTTTCATACTGTATTACTTTTTCAGAGTTGCCAACTTTTATAATTTATTCCGGAGCATTGTTAGCTCCGCCCTTTTCTCACACCAGAAATTTTAAAGAATGATTTTTCCCTTATTTAACCGCCGTGGCATATTAAAAAAAAATAATCTATAAAATTTCTGGAGCGAAAAGAAAGCGGGGCTAAAATTGCTCCGGAATAAATTATAAAAGTTGGCAACTCTGCTTTTTACATTCACTCTTATAAATCTTATTTAAAGTTAAAAGCAACACACACCTACATGTAAAAATTTATTTGATAATTTTGTTGATGTTTATGTTTTTTGGTGTGCTGTAACCGAAACTGAAACCTGTTTTTTTCTATCACGTATATAATTTTGCCAATGGTGCCTACAGATTAATCTTCATTTTCGATAGGTTTTAGTACGTTTCCATGATTAACTATAATTAATCATGGAAACATACCATAAAAGTTACTATATAATATTGTTGGAAGAGTCACGGGATAAACTGTATTTGTAGACATCCTGTATTGACATAAATCTGATTTATGTCAATACAGGATGTCTACAAATACAACACAAACTTGAAGCTGAGAAAGAAATCGAGCTCGCTGGAATTCAAGCTCAAAGTCTAGGTGAATCTGCTCCATTAAATTTTCTGTCTGATTTAAGAAATTCAAAAAGAAAGTTTACGTTGCCTAGATTAAAATTTAGATAATTTGGCGATGATTTAAAGGATTAGCTTCCTTTTTGGAGTGAATTTGAGCAGGTGCATAAAGATGCAGATATCGCACCGGCAAATAAATGCAAAATTAGCTTCTATCCTGAACAGTCCACCTTTCATATACTATCACGGTGACCCCTGTCGCGAAGGGCAGCAGCCCGCCACCCTCTAAACATATGAACTATCCACGAACTCACAATCTCCTGAATCACCCACTAGTCTAAACCTGGAAATTAAAGTCTGCAAAGTCAACATCTTTCTAAAACGTTCTACCCTTCGTCTACAAGCATAGAGCAGGCCGCTCCTTGTCACGTAGGAGACCTGTCTCTGGCGGCCTTTTTTTTTTTTTTTTACTTTCTTCTATATGTAATATAGAGAAAGTATTGGATTCGCGAAAATTTTCGAAGTCCACTTTTTGATGGATTTACATGTTTTGGGATATGGAGAACACGAATTAATAGTTTTTAGAAAATGTCTGTCTGTCTGTCTGTCTGTCTGTCTGTCTGTATCATTTTTTTGTGGACGCTGTATCTCACGAACCAATGAATGAAATTTAACCAAACTTGGTATTTAGTTGCACCCTGACATAAACTGGTGCTGATTAGATTTTGGGATCACTCGCTCAATAGGTGGCGTTGTGATCGCATTTTATGCAAATTTTTAACATGGCAGCATAAGACAAAATTCCGTATAAATGGGCATAAAGAGAGTTATTTTACACTTGTGATTGTAAAATTAATAGGAATTATTGATAATAGTAGTAGTTAGCTAGGAAAAAAATTTTGTGCATGGGGGGGCATCGGTTCCCCCCCTGGGGGGGAAAATCCCCCCCCGGGGAAGTAAATTTTCAAGATGGGTATCTTTCGAAAGGTCTCGTTGATAATAGTAATAGTTAACTTGGAAAAAAATTTTGTGCATGTGGGGGCATCGGTTGCCCCCCCACCGGGGGTGAGGTTCCCACCCGGGGGGGCAAAATTTCAAGATGGGTATCTTTCGAAAGATCTCGTCAATACCTTTAAAACGAATGGTTGAACGATAAATCTGTGATAATTTAAACCAAAGTTATCGATTTTTTTTACTTTTAACAAAAAAAAACAGAAAAATATCGCTTTTTTTTTTTTTTTTTTTTTTTTTTTTTTTTAACGAAATTTAACCAAACTTGGTATTTAGTTGGTCCCCGACATAAACTGGTGCTGATTATGTTTGGGGATCAATAGCTCAACAGGTGGCGCTGTGATAGCATTTTATCTAAATTTTTAACATGGCAGCATAGGACAAAAATTCGTATAAATGTGCATAATTAGAGTTGTTTTAAACTTGTGATTGTAAAATTAATAGGAATTATTGATAATAGTAGTATGTAACTAGGAAAAAAATTTTCTGCATGGGGGGGCATCGCTTCCCCCCCTAGGGGAAAAATACCCCCCCAGGGGGGGTAAATTTTCACATTGGGTATCTTTCGAAAGATCAGGTTGATAATAGTAGTAGTTAACTAGGAAAAAATTTTTGTGCATGTGGGGGCATCGGTTGCCCCCCCACCGGGGGGGGAAGTTCCCACCCGGGGGGGCAAAATTTCAAGATGGGTATCTTTCGAAAGATCTCGTCAATACCTTTAAAACGAATGGTTGAACGATAAATCTGTGATAATTTAAACCAAAGTTATCGATTTTTTTTACTTTTAACAAAAAAAAACAGAAAAATATCGCAATTTTTTTTTTTTTTTTTTTTTTAACGAAATTTAACCAAACTTGGTATTTAGTTGGTCCCCGACATAAACTGGTGCTGATTATGTTTGGGGATCAATAGCTCAACAGGTGGCGCTGTGATAGCATTTTATCTAAATATTTAACATGGCAGCATAGGACAAAAATTCGTATAAATGTGCATAATTAGAGTTGTTTTAAACTTGTGATTGTAAAATTAATATGAATTATTGATAATAGTAGTATGTAACTAGGAAAAAAAATTTCTGCATGGGGGGGCATCGCTTCCCCCCCTGGGGGGGGGGGAAGTACCCCCCCGGGGGGGATAAATTTTCAAGATGGGTATCTTTCGAAAGGTCTCGTCAATACCTTTAAAACGAATGGTTGAACTATAAATCTGTGATAATTTAAAACAAAGTTATCGATTTTTTTCACTTTTAACAAAAAAAAAAAAAAAAAAACTTAGAAAAAAAAATCGTACTTTTTTTTTTTTTTTTTTTTTTTTTTTTTTTTAATATTGTTACTGATTGAATATGTATAGGTAAATATAGAAGAAAGTCTTGTGGTGGCCACAACATACTAGTTTTTTTTGAGTTTTTAAATAAATGTTCCGGAGGAGGGGCCTAGCATAGCTAGAATCGCTCGAAACCACTCCTAGATTGGTGAGCGGCTCCTCTTCCCTGTTAATAATATATGTAGTGCAAGCCACGGTTGCTGGTTCCCGTGCAAGAAAAGTAGTTGAAAGTTTTTCACCAACTGGCTCCAATTACGTAAAAGCTATTAATAGTTTAAAATACCGCATTGGAAGAGAGGATCTTTTAGTCGAAGTATATTTTAGACAGCTACTAAAATTGATTATCTCTGTTCAAACTAAGGAAATGTTTTCATTAATTTCTCTACATGACAAACTTGAATCTTATTTACGTGCATTGGAAACATTAGGTGTAACCGCGGATAAATGTGCATCTATATTGTATTCTATGGTTAAATCTTGTTTTCCAACTGACTTTTTGAAGGCTTGGAATCGTAGTAACATTTCCAATTCTAACACTGACGCTAAAAAGAAAGTTAAATAACTTAGTGTATTTATCAAAAAACAGTCGAAGGTGAAGAAAGCATATCTTTGGCTGTAGCCGATTTGGGTTTAGGAAAGGGCCAAGAGAATAAACCTGTCAAAAGGAAGCAATGCAGTTTTCAAAATATGAAAAGTAAAGTACCTACAGCTACGGTTTTATTAACGGCCACTTCATATAGAAAGGTGCAGAAATCTTGTGTTTTTTGTGATGGCAAACATTCAAGTTCAGACTGCTTTTTAGCTCAGAAAATGAACTTAGAAGAAAAACAAAAAATGATCAGAGATAAACGTTGTTGCTTTGCCTGTTTATCGCCAACTCACACTGTTAAGAAATGCCAAGCAGTTCTAAAATGCGTGATCTGTTCTAAAAAGCATTTTCTTCTAATGTGTGATGTACTGGATTCACAAAAAAAGATTGTAGAAAAGAAAGAAGATAAATCCGCAGAAAATTATGTTATGTCCAGTTTCAATAAAAGAAGTCCAAGGATATTTCTTCAAACCATGAAAGCCAAGTTAATCTCTGGCAGTAAACAGAAAACTGTGAGATTGCATAGCATACATCATATATTCTGGAAAGCGTAGCCGAAGAAATTAATTATACACCTATTCGCCAAGAAAAAAAAAGTTTCATTCCATTTTTTGGCGGTGTTATCACAAACGAGGTCAAGCATAATTGCTATAAGTGACATTGAAACATTTGAATGAAAATGTTGGCTGCAATTTTGAAGTTTTGGATCAGTCTAAAGTATGTGAAAATATTAGATTGGTTTTCAAAGGCCCTTGTATAAATGAGTTAGAAGAAAATGAGATTAATCTAACGGATATTGGCGACAGATATGAAACGATCGATATTCTCGTTGGAGCTGACGTCATGGGAAAAATGTTGATAGGAAAAAGAAGGGTCTTATTGTCGAGTCTCGTGGCTTTAGAAACGTACTTAGTTAGGGCCTTAATGGGAAAAGTGCCACTTGAAAAAACCTCGAAAGAAAACTTGGCGATGACAGTATGTTATCGCTATAAGTATAAATGAAGCTGAAATCTCAAACCTATGAAAGTTGGATTTTATTGGAATCTATGATCCTGTTGAGAAGAAGTCGAAGTACGAGATTGATCTTCAGACTAAAGATTATTTTTTAGAAAAGGTGGCAATTAATAGAGAGGGCTGATATGAAGTTTGTTTGCCGTGGGCTGATGATAAGTCGCCTTAAGACGACAACTTGAGTTTAGCGAAGAAGCAGCTCAAAAACCTTACAGAAAAGCTTATAGCGATGAACATGTGTGAAAAATATGAAGATGTTATTTTGAGCTGGATTAATGAAGGCATAATTGTGGAAGCTCCGAAGAACTAAGTAAACTCTTATGGAAATTAATTACCTCATTGTTCTGTAATAAAACCTAGTAGCAGCACTACTCAATTCGCCCAGTGTTTCATGCTTCAGCTAGGTTAGCAAATTATCCTTCTTTAACCCTTTCAGTCGCAGTGTTCCCGCTGTTGGAACACCTAATATTTAATTCCCAAGTGCAAAAACTCATACCGGAAATTTTTTAGCAAAAATTTACATTTATAACATAGCAGAAAAGACCCTTTTTTTAACCTGAAAATTTAAAAATTCTTTTATTTTAATTTTGTTCGTAAATTCCGGTGGCAGTGTAATTTAAATGATCCGAATTACCCTGCGCCGCAAAGGGTTAAACCAATGCTTGGAATGTGGTCCTAATCAAACGGAACTTATCCCAAATATTTTACTTCAATTCAGAGGAAGAAAATTTGACGTTATCGCCGACATTAGGAAAGCTTTTCTGTGCATAAGCATTCGTAAAGAGTATAGAGATTTCCTACGTTTTCTATGGTGGGATAACCTAGAAGGAAAGAAACTAAAAATTTTTCACCACACGAGAAATTGTTTTTGGTGTTAAATGCAA
Organism: Salticus scenicus; assembly: GCA_963930645.1. Classification (NCBI taxonomy): domain Eukaryota; kingdom Metazoa; phylum Arthropoda; class Arachnida; order Araneae; family Salticidae; genus Salticus; species Salticus scenicus. The sequence goes on along the minus strand of OZ005656.1, from coordinate 183,810,916 downwards.
TCCTTTCCTCTTGGTTTCAGTAACTGAGTGTCAGATTCAGCATTGTAACAGATTTGAAGGATCTTTAAAGAAAAGGCTTTTAGAGAGTTCCTATGTAGACAGTGTCGTTGCCAGTGTTAACAGTAAAGAAGAATTCCATATGTTTATCACTAATTCTAAAACTTTAATGGCCAAAGGTGGTCACAAAGTATTTGATTCTTTTGGCTTTATCTCACCAGTCATGCTTTGTCCAAAAATAATGTTACAAAAGGCATGAAAACTAGAAACAAGTTAGGATGAAGATATAACTGGTGGGCTTCATAAAGAGTTTATGCAGTGGTTTCAAGAGAACTGAAGTATTTGACCGACATACAGATCCTAGGTTTATTCGAGTGTCTTCTAAAGCACTATTCACACATTTGTTTACGAAAGCAAAGATGCCTATGCATCAGTTTCATTCCTTAGAGTATAGAATGATAATGAAGTTGAGTTATTTTTGCTTGCAGCAATGTCTCGAGTGGCTCCGTTAAGAGGTATAACTAATCCTAGAATAGAACTTCTAGCTGCTGTAGTTGGAGCGAGACTGACGAATTCGGTTATTGAAGCTCTTGGTTGGAGAAATGTTGTGATTCATTACGGGAGTGATTCTACAACTGTTCTTGTATGGATACTGACAGAAGAAAATGGGTCAGATTTTGTTAGAAATAGAGTGTAAGAGATCAGAAAACTGAGTGAACCTTCATCATGAAGACATATAACGGGAAATAAGAAGCTGCAGACTTGCCCTCCAGAGGTTGCAAAGCGAAGCATCTAGTGCTAGTCTCATAAAAATTATGGGAGGATTCACAATGGATAAAAGACGTTCCTGAATTTCAAACAATGATAAATTTCTCCAATAGCGATTGAAATGAGGAAGAGATTAAAAAGGAAATGCTAAGAAAATTTGTATGCTGACAAATACTGAAGCTATTGGTGATGAAAATTGATACTGTAGGTACTTTTCTAGTTATGATAGAATTATTCGTCTTGTTGCATGAATCCTTTGTTTCAAGCACAACTGCAAGAATTTAAATAAAAAGAAGCATTCTAAATTGACAGCCTCAGAATTTCATGAAGCAGAAATTAAGGCTTTACTTTTGATTCAGAATGAGTCTTTTCTTTGAGAAGAAGAAGAAAAGAGATTGAAAACTTTGCAAACGTTTAAAGACAGGCTTGATGTTATTCGTTTAAGACCAAAATTATTTATCGAAAAGATGAAGAAAATTTTCTTAAATCTATTGTTCTTCCATCAAAACATGAAGTGGTAAAACGGCTAATTTATAAAGCACATGTTGAGAACTGTCATGCTTGTGTCCAGATACATTTAAATATGCTTCGAGAAAAATATTGGATCATAAACGGCAGAAAAGCAGTGAAAAATGTCATCTTTAACTGCACTGCATGCAAAAGATTCCGTTCAAAGAATTTAGAAGTAATTAGTCCTCCACTTCCAGAAAACAGAGTTAAAGATACTGCAGTTCTTAAGATAATTGGTGTTGATATGGCTAGACCATTGTTTCTGAAGGATAAAAAGAAAAGCTAGGTTTTAATTTTTACTTGCGCGGTACACAGAGCAGTCCATTTAGAGCTTGTTACTGCTTCTTCAACATGATACATTCTTAATGGCCTTTAGAAGATTTACAGCTCGCAGAGGAAAATGCTCTACTGTATACTGTGACAATGGTTCTAATTTCGTCGGAGCAGCCAAATATTTCAAGAAACTAGACTGGGAACGCATACGAAAACAGGGAGATGTTAACTTTATTAATTGGAAATTTAATCCCCCAACTGCTGCTTGGTGGGGCGTATGGTAGGAAAGATTAGTTCTTGAAAAGATCCATCTATGAAGTACATAGACGGATCTTTGAAGGTCATCTTCATTTGATTGAATCATGATCTGTTCATCTGCAAACAATAGTGTATTTACACAAGTGGACTATTTAGATAGATACCAGCATTTATTGATAATTTCCACCTTCGTATAATGTCATCAATATAAATATTGAAGAGGGTTGGGGATAGACCACAGCCTTGTCTAACTCCTTGGATAGTTTCTACTTCTTCCGTATCAATTAATATTTTGGTACTTTCGTATAGGGATTGGCATAGGGATTGGCTATAGGGATTGGCTTGAATTAGTGTCTTAGGATTCTTCTCTTTTCCATTATAATCCATAATATTTCTCTATCGACACGATCAAAAGCTTTCTCATAATCTCTGAAGGTGATATGCGTTTCAAGGTTGAATTCTTGACGTTTCTCAATTATTTGTTTTACAACAAAAACATCATCAATACAGGATCTGTCTCGTCTGAAACCAGATTGTTCTTCTAGAAGTAGTGAATCCATTATCGTCATTATTCTATTATTAATAATTTGACTGTACAGTTTATAGGTGCTATTAAGCAAGCTAATTCCTCTATAATTTCCTCAGCAGTTTTTATCTTCTTTTTTGAACATAGAGATTGATTTTCGCTGTTTGCCAATCTGTAGGTATTTCACATTTTTTCCAGCAGATGTTAAATAAATGTAATAACTTCTCATGTAATAAAGCACCTCCATATTTGATAAGTTCAGGATTTAGATTATCAGTGCCAACGGCTTTTCTGTTTTTAGTAGTCTTCATCACTTCCTGTAGTTCGCTTATTTCGATGTTCTCTGTATTTTCGTCTACTGTTTTGATTTCCACATTCAAAGGTGCAGCTGAGTTGCACCAGAGATTCTAGTTTTGAGTAGTAGCATTTTTCCGTTGGGAATATAGATTTTTGCAATTTTCAAAGGTTTCTTTTTTTTTAAATTATAGCCAATGTAATTGCGTTCTTTTTTACTGCTATTTTATTTTTAGAAAAGCGCAGTACACGTTATTCAATTGAGTGACCGCTTTGAAGATAAAAGTATGAATATTTAATTTACTGGCGTCCTCAGATAAGATAGCACTAGTTTTTTTTTTTTTTTTTTTTTTTTTTTAGTAATAAGGAACGGTGGATTTCCTTAAGTAGCTTTAACAAAGGTGGTATTGATTGTTTCGGTTGGTTGGGCAGATTGCTGAACTTAATAATTAAATATAAAAATATACCGCATTCTAATTTTTTTTTAATTCTTGATACTATGTATTTCATTCTGCACATTTATTGGATTTAAATAATATTATAACAATTTTATTATTAATTATTAACACTATTGTGTAACATTTCTAGATTTAAATGACTATCTTAGTTTTAAAATGGAGGTTATGAAAAAAATTGTCCAATAACATAAGTTTAAATTAACACCACAGTAACTGAATACTGTAAAAAGGAATTTTGTTTATGAAGATATTTAAGGTAATAGTTAAATTGTATCAAAATTTAATTAAAATTTAATTAGTATATTTAAATAATATGAAACATTACCTAACATAATTATTGATACCTCTAAACTTACTCAATAGTCTCAAAATAATTTTAAACCAAAAAACTATGCTGTTAATTAATTAAATTTATCTTCCTTTTTATTTTTCTTTCTTTGTTATCATATGGTTTTGCAGAGGATTATAGGAAAGTTAAGCACCCGGCAAACTGGTTTCCCCTGTTCCTCGCGTTTTAAGCTGTTGTGGCCTCTGCTCCAGTTATTAATTTTTTTTTTCTATTATACATTGTTTTTATTTGTTATACATGATCTCATATATCAATGTCTCAGAAAAAACCCATATCAACTTTTTCAGTATCTCTTGCTTTTTATAAGGCTACACTACCACATGTTATTATTTATTGAATAATTCAACTTTTACTTCTTCATGTTTGATCATTGCAAACGTGAATTATTACTACACACTCACATACACATACAGGCCAATGAATTAGAAACCTGTGAGAGTTTCTACAAATGCTCGCTAGTGGCGTAAGTATGCAAAAACTGTTATCATGGTGTGGAAAATGTTCTGTTGGTATGAAAATGGCCCCCTGGTGTTACTTCAGGGTAAACAAAAATCCGTGCAATACCTGGACATATATGGCAGATGAAGTGCATCCTGCAATGTTACATTTTTACTCTGAAGGTGACGGATAATTCATAGACGAAAACGCAATTATACATCGTACCGGAATCATTCGAGATTAGTTCAATGAACATTAATATGGCTTCCAACAGCTCCCCAGTCCGCTGCAGATCCCAGATTTTATTCCAATAGAAAAAACTTTGGACATGTTCAAAAGGCGTATCAGACAGCACCTTCTCTTCAATCCAACTTACAGATTACTGTGTAGCCAATGCATGGTATTCTTTGGACGTAAATGCACACCAGAAGTTTGTAGAACCGATGCCGTTGCGAATAGGGGCTATTATCCTTGCAAAAGGAAATAGAATGGATAGAAAGATGTCCAATAAAATATTCAGATAAGTTTTTTAATTATTTCGTCAGTGTGTGTATATAGATGTATTTCAAAATATAAGGAAACATTTATTCCTTTGGAAATTAATTGTGGGCAGTTTACATTCCGATTCTTTAAAATTGAAAAGAGGGCACTTTCTCCTGATTTTCTTCTAAAGATTCTCGGGAATAATATTTCTTCGGATGCATCATCAAAAGTGTTATTTTAAAACAATATGCGTGATAAGAAAATTTTCAAAGATAAAAAATTCTCAAAAATTACAATGTGTCATCCTGCATGTGAAACATTACTTAAAATTTTAGACACCAAAATTCTACTTCGCAACTCATTTGAACGTGTAGGATAAACAGAGTCAAAAAGAAGATATATAAAAATTCAAATATGATATTTTTTCGAAAACAATAGGGAATTACAGTTCTACCTTAGTAATTTTCAACTAAGTTGATAGTATATAAACGTTTAACTTTGATCAAATTTTATTATACAAATTGAAAACTTGTTAATTTCGGAAAGTGAAAAAAAAAAAAAAAAGTTTGGGAAAAAAAAAAAAAAAAAAAAAAAAAAAAACAGTTAAGACATGTAAATGTCTTAATATGAAGCTTATACATGGTAGATATCTTAATTTTTGTTACTTTTGTGCCTTAATAAACTGGTGGGGAAATGAACTAATATAAAGCGACTTAATAAAGTAATATATCTTAAAATAAGACATTTAAAATGCCTTAAAATAAATCATATCGCATTTCTTCATTGGCTATTAGTAGTGACATCATCTGTCAATGGAAATCAAAATAATCTTCGTTCCCTGGTTTTCATCTTATGAAGATACAATTTTAAAACAATGATAATTTCTTTCAAGAATTTTTAACTTAACAGCAGATTTTTTTTTTTATTTTTTTTATTGAAATTATAATGCGAACATCTTTTTTTTTTTTTTTTTTTTTTTTTTTTTGGGAGGGGAGGGACAAAATAAATAAATAAAAATATATTTAAAGGGAACTAATGTGCAAGTTATACCTGACGGGACTAAAGTGAAAGTTGTACCTCACGGGACTAATGTGAAAGTTGCACTGAACGAACAAACTATTTCTTTCAACGAAAATGCCTACTAACCCTGGACGATAGGTCTAATATATCGTATCATATTATATATCGTATTTATCGTAATATAACTAAATACTTATTGCGCTTCCTTCTTCGACTCGTTTTAATATGCATTTTTTATATGCATGAGCAGCCCACGAAAAACAAAAACATTAAATCATTAAATTCATTTTTTTACTTATTTTTATTTCATATTATTTCACGCACACTTTTTATTTCCTAATTCAAAATTATGAAAAAAAAACTTTTTCGTAACCGAAGAGTTTTATATGATAATTAGTTCTGTGTTAGTCGGTGTCTCAACCCCCCGTTTCATTAATGCACCTACATTTATATAGAATTTAATTCGGTTATTAAAAAATAATTCTCTTTTTTAAAAATAATTTATTAAAATTATTATTTAAAAAAATTATCTTTTATGATAAGGCAGACGATTTCCATATTAGAGAAGTAGTATAACACCAAATATCCAAAAAAAGTCCATTTTTTTCTCAATATTAAAAAAATAATATTTTTTTTTTTTTAAGTACGATTTTTTTTTCTAAGTTTTTTTTTTGTTAAAAGTAAAAAAAAAACGATAACTTTGTTTTAAATTATCTCAGATCGATGGTTCAACCATTCGTTTTAAAGGTATTGGCGAGCTCTTTTGAAAGATACCCATCATGAAAATTTACTCCCCTTGAGGGGGGACTTCCCCCCCCAGGGGGGGAGGCGAGGCTCCTACATACACAATTTTTTTTCCCAGTTAACTATCTCTATTACAAAATATATATATTCGTATCATTTGGTTTAGTGCAGTCTATAGGCGTTAAACTCTACTTTCCTGCAATTTCCCCCATAGACGTAATGTATTAGAATTCTCTTGATTGTCCCTGTACACGAACCATTTGCTTGATCTTAACGAAAAGCTTACTGTAGCATCCCTATATGATACACATTTAGAATACCAAGTTTGAACTTTCTGCCATAATTTGTTTTTGAGATATGCTGATCAAAGACAAACACACAGAACCACACACAGGCACACACACAGACACACAGAACATTTGCTAAAAACATGATTTTCGTATTCAGGGGACCTCAAAACGTGTAAATATAACAAAATCTCGCGTTCGAAAATTTGACCCCAAAACAATACTTTCTCTACCTTATTGGTAAGAGAAAGTAAAAAAAGCATAAATGATGCTAAAAGTTCAGTTTTATAACTATTTAATTATTATCACATATAAATTGCAAACTTAAAAGCAGAATTTCATACCACTAAAAATAATATAAATATATAATTATATGTTATGCTTTTTACTTTTTTTCCGTATCCATTGAAACAGTTCTCCTGGATCAAGTTACAATGCTGCTTTAAAATGTGGCACTGAAGTTTAAAAAAATTAATGTAAAAAATTAATATTCTCAGGATTCAGTACATTCAGCAGATGCGATTTAACTTTTCCACATTATGTGAGGTAAGAAGCGCAACGTGTATGAGAAAATATGACCGCCTAATTGTCCACCATTTGAGGCTGCAAGTGTCTTACAATAATATTTATTTCATGCCGGAAATATTTTAGAAAAACAGTTTACGTTAGTAGTAGTTTTCTGGAGAAAATAATTGCATGATATTTTGGGTTAACTGGCCTAGTAGCACTGTAAAAATAACGATAGTTTTTACAACAGAATGTGATGGCACCATTTTTGCCAGCACATTGTGTTGTTAAATATGGTAATTTACAGCGGAAACATCTGTAAAGAGAGTGTCTTTTATAGATGCTTCTGTTGTAAATTATTTCTTTTTAACAGCAGAATGTGCTGGCGCCCCTCTTTGCCAACACATTCTGCTGTAAAAATTACCATTATTTTTTTACAGTGTGGATAAATCGGTACTGATAAGTATAAAGGGTTTAAGTCCAAAAATGTCGATTTTGAGTTAAGTACATAGTCAGACTCAGAAAAAAATGCTCAATCGATTGGTGTAAAGGATTTAAGTCTATGTCATTTAGTCTTTGAGAAAATCGATTGGTAAAAAAAGGTTCAAGTCAGAAATTTACTATTCATGTATGGTATAAAATATTTAATTCAGTTTTTTCCTGTTTTTAAATGAAGGTTGACAATCACTGAATGGTATAAAGGGTATAAATAAACATAATCCCTTTTCCCTAATTGATTCTTCCGATTTGTTTTTAGTTAGTTTAATTTTATTTTTCGTCTCCTGAAAAATCTAGAATATGGACTTAAATCCTTTATACTTATCAGTACAAAAATTACAACATGGGTTCAAATAAACATTTGATTAAAAATTAACATTTTGAGTTTTCACACTTCATCGGTTTTTGTATTGTTTTTAGCAGCTGATTTTTAAATTTTATTTTTATTTTCATGTAATAAAGTATGTAAGGGAAGAATGAAACTTAGTGTGGTGGAGGAAGAATGTTTTCGAAGAGATACTCTATGAAGTTTGCATTGAGAATTTCATGGTCGGAAAATTTTTTGGTAAAATTGTTTGATTAGAGTGAATTTCAAAGTTTGGTTTTGAGAAAGCATGCAAACTGTTTCTTCACGGATACGATATAAGCAAAGCCAACTCTAAAGTTGAGATCAGTTAGAGATGAAAATGAGAAGTGTCTGGTCTCTGTCCAATCTAAAATGCTAGAAAAGGTAACAAGCAAATTTTAATTTTATTACTAGTTGAGGTATTTTTAAGTTAATTCCTATATAGAAAATTAGTTATTTGCATATAGTCCTGTTCTTAACGTTGAAGCCAAACAGTTTTTATTTTGATTTTAAACATTAATCTCGTGTTTACTTTGTAAATTTATTCACAGCAGAAAAATGTGATGATAGGAGGTTATATCATCTTTATTTACTTCAGAAATTCACTAATAAAAGTTTTAACTAAAATAAAATATAAAAGTTATGAATGTTGTTCTAATCTATATTAATAAAATCAGACTTTTGTCTGTAAATTTTTCAGAATCAAAAGGTTTTGTGATATTTTCACGTTTCACACACCATGAAAGCCGAAAATGACATCAGAAAATTTTGCCTGTGTGTGTGTCATGGTGGCCGTATGTCTGTAATGCTATATTCCGGGCATCACTTGAGGTCCGGGCATCACTTGAGAACGGCTGGACGGTATTCAACGGCTCTTGGCAGAAACTTAGATCTTTACCCCACTTAAAGTTATAGTTATCAATTTTTCAGAAATTTCTCCACGTTGGGAGGAGGACGGGAAAAGACAAAAACACGTTTGTCCGGGCATCACTTGAAAACGGCTGGACGGAATTCAATTCAACGGCGCTTGGCAGAAACTTAGGTCTTTACCCAATTTAAAATTATATCCATCAACTTTTCAGAAATTCCCCCCCCCCACGTTTCCCCTGGGAGGGGGGGTGGCAAAAGCAAAAACATGTTTGCTCATTTATCACTGGAGAACGGCTGGACAGAATTCAACGGCGCTTCGCAGGAATTTAGGTCTTTACCTAACTTAAATTATATCTATCAACTTTTCAGAAATTCTCTTACGTTACCCCCTGGGGATAGGGTCAAAGGACAAAAATATGTTTGTTCGGGTATCCCTTGAAAACGACTGGACGGAATTCAACGGCGTTTCGCAGGAATTGAGGTCTTTACCCAACTTAAAATTATATCTATCAACTTTTCAGAAATTACCTCCCTTTCAACAAAGACCAAAAACACGTTTGTAAGCATAATACAGCTCCTAATTACTCCTAATAAGAAATTGCATATGGGAAGACTAGACATGAGTACAATAATACATTATCTGCGATTTAAGAATTTTCGATATTTAAGGGAAGAAAGGGGGAAATTAATTTTTGGCGGGAAATATCGAAAATTCCTGATTTTTGAGTAGAACTGTACCAAAAATGGAACAAAGATATTGAAAAAAAGCTATTCGACTTCCTTAAAATATTTCCAAAAACACATTTCTGTTTTTGGGGGGTTTGTGTTTTTTATTTGGGGGGGGGGGAGGAGCTTACGAGGGGCAAAATTGAGACACCCCTTTTAGTGCTAAATTTGATCTGAGAAATCTATGGGAGCTGAATTTTGGACACAAATTTTGGTCACGAATTTTGGTGCTTGGATTGTTTATATGTATCGGACACCAAAAGTAACGGGGTTTACCAAAACTCCCCCTGTTTGCCCCCAAGGGGGGACAGAAGATAAAAACACCTTTGTAAGCATAACTCGGCTCCAAATTACTTCACATGGAAGAAATTTCGCAAGGGGAGACTACACATTAGTACAATTAAATCATTATCTGCGATTTAGGAAATTTCGAATTTTAAGGGAAGGGATAGGAAAAATCCATTTTTGGCGGGAAATTTTTCAAATTCTGGATTTTTGAGTAAAATTCTGCCAAAAATTGAACAAAGATAGTAAAAACAGCCATGCGACTTCTTTAGGATATTCCCAAAAGGGTTTTAATTTTTTTGTGATCTGCTTTTTTTTTTGGGGGGGGGGGATTGTATATGTTACAAAGGGCAAATTCGAGACACCCTTTTTAGCACTAAATTTTTCCTGGGAAATTTATGAGAGCTGCGGTCACGAAATTTGGTGCTTGGATTGTTTATATGTATCCGACACCTAAAGAAACGGGATTTATCGAAGTACCTCGCTCCCCCCCCCCCCTTGAGAGCAGGAAGCAAAAAAACGTTTGTATGCATAACTCGAACTCAAATTACTACACGGTGAAGAAATTGCACATGGTGAGATTAGACTTGAGTATAAATAAAACATTATGCACGATTTTTGAATTCTTGATTCTTAAAGGAGAGACGGGAAAAATCGTTTATCGGGGGAAAATTTCCGGATTTTTGAGTAGGGCTCTACTAAAGATGTTACAAAGGTATTGAAAACAGCCATTTGTCTTCTTTAGGATATTTCCAAAAACCCATCTCGTTTTTTTTTTTTTTTGTGTGTGTGTGTGTGATTTTCGTTTTTTTTTTTTTTTTTTTTTTTTTTTTGTTTTGGGGGGGGGGGGTTACGAAGGAGCAAAGTCAAGACACCCCCCCCCCCCCCTTAAGCGCTAAATTTGTCTTGTGAAATCTATGGGATCTGCGGTCACGAAATTTGGTGCTAAATTGTTTATATGTATCCGACAATTATTGTAACGGGATTTTATGAAATTTACCCTCTTACCCCTTGAGGTCGAGGGGGCTATAAACGCATGTAAAAACACGTTTTCCCGTTTGAATTATCCTTAAATTATCTTAGAATGGCGAGCTTTGGTGTCTGGATGTTGACTAGGTGTACGCATTACGTACTTTGGTGAGATTTCGCAAAACTTCGAACTTAGCCACTGGGGAAAGGGAAGTAAGAATCGAGTAATTTGCTGCCGAAGGCATTGAGAACACGGACTCCTCACGTTGCGACTGACAAAAATCTCTACCGAACACAGCAGGAACTCAGGTTAATTAATAACGATATGGGATTTTGACAACTCATTTAAGTATTGTGTCCAGCGAAGCGGGCAAAACCTGCTAGTGTTTCATATAATCAGTAACTTTTGTACAGCATTTCCAACAAGCAGTTTTCAACAAAACTAGTAAAATCACGTGATTTCCAGAAGATTTATTCACCTTCAGGCTAGAAGAATGAAACCACTGAACATCATGAGGTTGAGCCGGGCGTGGAAGCGTCTAGAAAAAACTTGAATTCTATTATTGGAACTTCGAATTTATTTTATTCATATTTATGCTTTTTTTTTTTTCATTGCTTCCGATTCAATAAAAGATCGGAAAAATTGTTGTAAACGAAAGAATTTCTAGGAACTTTTTTTTTTTTTTTTTTTTTTTTCGTTGAATTAGACCCAGACGCTATTGTAAATCTGCTTGGCTAAACAAGTAGTTGTTCTTCTTACTTAACCAGCTCAAAATTCTACAATTTCTTAAACTCCATAAGAGCAATATTTCTTTATATAAGGTATCATGAATAATTTTTGAAATTATAAAGGTAAATGCATACGAAGAAAAAAAAAAGAAAAAATTCTCATAATGTATCATGCATTTCTTATATGAGCGTAAGATAAGTTCGTGTTTTGAAGATACTTGATGCAAAAACGCAATTTTCAATTTCTGTATTTCATGTATTTTTCTTAAAGATTATCTTCGTTTGCCGCCTTTTAATATTTTCCCCTAAAATACGTATTTGTGTACTTTTTTATATGATAAATTTCTTTGAACTCTATAAAACTTTTAAACATAAAAAATATATAAATACATATTTTAAAGAAAAAAAATATATGTAAAAAGAATTAAATGAAGACAAGCTTTACGAAGAATGCACAAAATACATAAATTGAAAATATTATTTTCTTTTCAATTATCTTTAAAAATCTTTATGGCACAGGCTGCGTAAAGCTGTAGATATGTGGGAGTAAATACGCTGCTGACTGCATAATAACAACGGTTATTTAAAAAAAAATTTAAATCTCTTGATTTTAGTGAAAAAAAATTGCTTATGTTAAAACTGTTCGATAGTAAGAAAGCTCGAAGAAATATATATATATATATATATATATATATATATATATTATATATATTATATATATTATATATTATATATATATATATATTAATCTATCTTGAAAAATAAGAAAAAAATTTTATGCTATATGGTATAGCTCAACTTTTAAAATGTTTTAATTTTAATATTCAATTATACAAAAATGAGTACAATGAAATATCCTATAAATGTAGTAAATAAAAAATAGCACATAAAAAAATGGAATTCCTAAACAATTTAGTAACAATTTCAGTAAATGTTTTATTCATTGTTTTGCTATTTTTAATGTATTTGTCAGAAAATTAAAAATTTCAAATATGTATATTACTAAACAATCTGACTAACTTTTGTGTGCTAAAAATAAGTTTCAATCTGTGTAATCTACAAGAAATCGCAATCTCCACCTCTTTTATATATATATTTGGGGGGGGGGGGGGAGTGTACTTTTAAATATTTTTTTTTTACTTTTCTTCTATCGCTATTTTTGTAGAAATTTTTTCATAGTATTTTTATAGCAATATGTCGTGATTAAACTGGATAAATATTTTTTTATATAAAAATAGTGGTAGTAAAAAAGGCGGAAATTTTTCCTTCCCAAAAGTGCTCTAAAATAAAAGAGGGGAGGGCGACTTCTGATTATAGATATAACATGCGTAATTGTAATTATTTCATCAGAAAATAATAGTTATAACTCTTATCATTCGGAAAAGAAACTCCACGCTTTTTACAGGACACTTTCAGGATTGAGAAGTTTCAACCTTTTTTGCTACCACTATTTTCATACAGAAATTTTTATCATATTTTTATAGTGACATGTGATCAGGGCCGGGAATTTCAACTTAGATTACACTCGCTGAAAAAATAAGTTACTCGCCACAAAATTTGATTAACTTACTCTTTTTTTTACGCATAAGGTGACCAGAATTTTTTATTGGAAATAGAGGAGAAATTACACATTGTCTTTTATTTTATAAGAAAATAGAAGACATTCAATTTTGAAAAAGAAGTCATTTTAGAGGACACAAAATTGAATGAAAATGATTATAAAAACCGATTCAAAAGCTACTTTACACAAGTGGTGGAAACTTTTTTATCTCAAATGATGTATCTGGATCAGTACACCTTAATTTAAATTAATAATATGCGGATACGAGATTTTTATAGGTATATCACTGGACTATAGTTTTTTATTATTATTATTATTATTATTAATTTTTGCTATAGACAAAAACTTTTCTTTTTTTTTTTTTTTTTTTTTTTTTTTCTGTGGTACATTCATGCAGTTACATAAAATGTTAGTAGACACTTTTTTTTAATTAAAATTATAATCATAAAATAAAAAGTGAAATTGGCAAATGAAAAAATAAAATTTATATTCGGCAGATGAAACGATTTGTTTTAACGAACAGTCATTCTTTAACAATAATTTATAAAAGTTCTCACAAGTATAACCTAAATTAGACTCAGTAGTTAATAAGTTTTTAAAGTAAGGGGATTTTAGGGCTCTAGGTCGGAGAAATAGAGACCTCCGTGGGGTCTTTCTAAGAAGTCCTAGTCCATATTTACGCTAATCACGGAAAACTCCTAATGGTTAAGCAAGCGAGCGCGACCGAGTATTGAACCCAGTGCATCACGTATACCAGTTTCGAGGACAGAACCTCTCGATCACTAGTGGGCCTATTTTTATGAGGAATATTATTCGTGCAAAAGTGAGAACACGTGTCAACCCACCGCGTACCAACCGGAGCACCACTTTCTTAATAATTTCATGAAAATTCAATAGTGATTCCGGGATCTGGATCAAAGAACCATACAAATATAGGGAATACTTTAATTTATTTTTGATTCGAAAAATCTGAATAGACATAAACCATAATATGCTTTGGCAAGTTTATTAAAAAGTTGTTCTTTTGCTAACCTAACGCAGAAAAAAGTTTATGTTCACCGTTCGACACAGCCAACAGCCGATTGAGCTTTCTAGTTTTGTGAAAATTTTGAAATTAAGGACTGAATCCTTTTCATTTGAAAAAGAGGACAGAGGACGAAAAACATAAAACAGGACTTTTTAGTCCTTTAATGTTTTTTCAATTTAAGATGGCAGAGCGTTGAAAAAAAAGACTGTCCTCTTAAAAAGAGGATGTCTGGTCACCTTTCCTAAGATTAGGTAGATTAGTGTAAAAATATTCCTAAGGTTAGATTCCTAAGGTAAGATTAGTGTAAAAATATTGCGTTTTAAAATCGATAATTTTTTTTTATTTATTTATTTATTTTATTTTTTTTAAGCACTGTATACTGTAAGAATTTTATCTACATTTAAACCGATATTTTACTCGTCACAGTAAAATTTCCACTCGCCAATGGCGAGCTGGCGAGCGGAAATTTCGCGCCGTGCATGTGATAATTAAATAAGACAGAGACGATTTAAAAAAAAAAAAATAGTTGCAGAAAAGACGAACCCTTTTTCAATGCTGTTTGATAACAAGGGGGAGACTTAGAACTCTAGCAGTATTTCTGCTCTGCCAGTTGGAATAATAAGGGTTAATTATAAACAAGACATAACAAGTTATACATATTAGTAACTGGAAAAAAATAATTTGCAATAAAACAATTTTATTCCGATAGTAACTGTAAATATTATGTAAATTTAGCAAAATATAGTTAAATTTTTTATAAGTATTTTGAAAGTATTTACAATCACCCTTTCTTGACTATTTTTTTTTTTTTTTCTTGAATTTGTACTATTAAAATTAAAAAATAAACTTCAAATGTATTTGGGTTCGTTGGATTCATAAGAATGATGATTTTTTTTTAAATATATTTTTATGTTTAATTATTTAAAATTTGAATTAAATTTTAAGATTCAAGTGTAAAAATATTTATAAATAATATTATAGTTTTAAAAAATTAAAGAACACGCTTTTATAGAAATGTGAACTAAAACCAACAAAATATCTATCTTAGTATTAAAATGCAGGGTAAGAGAAAATCGTGTGAGTGACACACCATAATATTTACATACATTTAAATCTTTAATTAAAATAATTTAGAATTAAACAAAAACCATTTTTAAAAAATCTCCCCTGACTGGGCTCGAACGCTAGACCTTTAGGTTCGTAGCGCGGAGCTTTACCTCACAGCCACAGCGCTCACGTAGGGCAAGTCTTTTTTTACAATATAGATTTTTTGTTTGCTCCCAGAGCGGTTACAAACGTACAAACCTACAAACATACATACAGGTGAAGCTAATAAAAGCGTGTTAAAAACAAAAACTTTACATGAGTTTTCAAAACAATACCCAGCTTGTTTAGAATATATTGTAAAATCGAGAGAAAATTAAAAATTAGTTAACGGGGAAGATTTTTAAGACTTTTAATAACTTAAAATTTGAATATTATGTTATTAAATTTAAATAGTTTTTAGAAAATTTAATTTACTTAATATTTTTATATTTTAATGGATATCTATGTATCCATTTAAATATAGCACCACCGTTTTCATAATAAATTTATTTTACCTTTAATATATGTCATACGATTTCGAAGCTAAAAGGTAGTTTCCTTCTAATTTGTTTGCTGAAAAAGAAACATACAAAATATAACGTAAAATTTATTAAAAGAAATATGTAGGTTGATAGAGTAAAATATATTTACTTAACCAAATAATTAATATAAATCACCGTTTCAGAAAGAATAAGTATTGTTATGATTAATAAGCTAGATTTTTTCTAATTAATTTCAATTATTTCCAAGAATAAAACAAATAGCTAATCATCAATTAACAACATAATTAAGCTCAATAAGGTAAAATTAAAATTAAGTGTTCCCTTATAATTTGTCATATTCTTGTACAGACAGATAATCGATTAGTATGCATTGTTGCTATAAGTTATTAATAATTATTATAGCTTCCTAAACTTTTTTTTTTTTTTGCAAATATTCTTTAACACCTCAAATTTTTATATCTTATAGTAATTTATGAACAAACTGGTTTTAAATATCTGATAATTTATGTTTCTCTCTGCTGACAAAATATAAGCACCTAATTTCTTATGAATATTTAAAAGTTTACTTCAAAGTATGTATTTTTTATTACACATAAAAAACATTTAATATTTCTGCTTTTAGTATTTTTTTTTTTCTAATATATAGTTAAGTATAAAATAAATTAGTAAGCAGTAACGTATAAATTTAAAATAAATTCTTTTATTATCACTTATTATAATTTTTCCTTAAAAACAAATACTAATAATTAATTTATTTTCGTAATAAACTGAAATAAATATATTTTTTTTCTATTTAATAATTTAAATAAATAGTTTTACTTATTTTCAAGCAGTAATATATATTACTCTATTTTACACCACTGAAAAGTTATTTATGTATTTACTTATTATTTTTTTAATACTTTTATGTTTGATTACTAAAAGTCAATGCTGTATTTTAATTTAATAAATTTACTATTCAAAGGTAAATGCACTTATAAAAAATTAAAATTTTAACAAATCGATGAAATTGTAACCAAATATGTTTAAAATATATTGTTAAAATGCATTAATATAAAATTGAGAGGAAAATTAAAAATAAGTTATCAGGGAGTATTCAAAAAGTTATTTTTAATTTATTTTTATGAAATTTAAACAGCTTTGAGAAATATTAATATACTTTATATTATTAAATATCAAAACATATACAGGGTTGCCAACATTTTAATTTATTTCGGAGCATTTTTAGCCACGCCTTTATTTCACACAATTTTATTTATAGAAACATTTTCTACAATATTTATACATTTCTACTTAATGCATTTGAATATTTTATTCTAGCCAAATAAATATGATGGTTAACAAAATTATATTTACACAAAACATTATTTTAACACATTAACAATAATTAATGTCAATTACTTTATGATTTTTACAATAGAAAGTTCTTTAAATGTAATTTATAAAAATGTCTGTCCTAAATTGCAATGCATTCGCTTTTCCTTTCTTTCTATCTATCTATCTTTCTTTCTTTCTTTTTTTTTTTTTTTTTTTATTAAATTTATTATTATTATTATTGTTATTATTATTATTAATATTTTTAGGGGAGGGGGACAGAGGTGTCTTTGTACGTAAACTGGTTGCACAGGACCTATTAATGTCATTTTAAATAGGGAACATTCCATAGTGAACTTTATTCATATATATATATATATGTATATATATAATATGAGTTGTTTAGTACCGTTGTAGCACTCTTCAGACAAAAGATAGATGAAGATACCAACATAAAATAAATTTTAATTGAGATTTATTTCGATTAAAATTAATCACAGTATTAATTTAATTTGAGTACCAATGAATATATATATGTATATATATATATATATTAATTCTGAAATATTTACGGACTCTGGTGACGGGCAGACGGACAGACAGGCAGATGGACAGTTGGACAGATAGATACACAAAATGAAATCATATTCATACTTAAAATTTGTTAAATGACTTAATGTAAACGAAAATTCAATTCTAGCAAATTTCTAATAAAAGCCCTCAATGTAACATATTTTTGTGTAGCCCTGTAAATCTAACACTAATCATACTACGTTCTGTAGAAAGCATTCATTTGTGCATATATATGACATATTTAAATTTCATTAAGATTTTTTTCAAGGTAAAATTATTAAAATTTGTTTTATAAAAACCTCTCAAAGAACGCAATGCTTTTAAATAATTTCGAATGTCCATGTACACAAACCAGTGGTAGTATTTACTCTATTTTCTGTAGCAAATATTCGACAGTGAACTTGAATAACATATTTCAATTTGTGTAAAATAAAGGAATTAAAATGTAGTTCACAAAAATACCTCTCATAGAACACAATGCTTTGGAATACTTTTGGATGTCCCTGTACACAGACCAGCAGAGATATTCGCTTCATTTTCAATACGGAACATGCGATAGTAAACTTAAGTATCATATATCAGTTTCAAGAAATTCCATGAATATTTACGGAAGTTAGAGAGCGTACAGACAGACGGACGGACAGACAGGCAAACTGAAGTCATTAACATTTTCAAACTTTCAACGTTGTTGGAAAGTGTTAAAAACAATTAGGAAGTAACAAAAACGCTTAATATAAACAAAAATGCAATTCTAGCAAATATCCAATAATACCCCTTAATGTAACTAAATATTTTTCTGTGGCCCTGTATATCTAATGCTAACCTTACTGTATTCTATGGAAAGCATTCTTTTGTGCATACGAATATCATATTTTAATTTTATTAAGATTTGTGCAAAGTAAAGTCCCTGTATACAAACCAATGATATGGTACTTACTTCGTTTTCAATGGAGAATATCCGATAGTGGACTTGAATAACATATTTCAATTTCATTAAGATTTGTGTAAACTAACGGTATTAAATTATGGTTTATAGAAATACCTCTCAGAGAACACAATGCTTTGGAATATTTTCGAGTGTCCCTGTACACAAACCAGTAGATCCATTCACTCCATTTTCAATAGGGAACATCCGTTATTAAACTTGAAGTACAAATGTCAGTTTCAAGAAATTCCATGAATATTTATGCTATGCGAGTTAGAGCGTGGACAAATGGAAGGACAGACAGACAAACGGAAGTCATAAATACTTTTAAACCTTCTTGGAAAGTGTTAAAAAGAGAAAAAAGAAGTGAAATATAAAATTAGCCTTATTTGTACTAAATTCTGAATTCGTGATATCAGTAAAGCTTTTGCACAAAATTTATTCAATAAATAAAAATATACGAAGAAATATAAAGTTATTTTTATTGTAATAAAGATAAATCTCTTCACATTGCTCAGTATATATACACTAGCAGGCTTCGTCCGGGGGCAGGCTTCGCTGGGCGCTATATTTAAAAGATTTCTTTTTAATTGAATAATTTAAACGTTTAAATAAATGTATTTCGATTGGCAACTATTTTCTTCACAGTTTTAGCATGGGATCTCCTTGACAATATCAAACATTTTTTGAACTTATCGAATCTGTGCAACAAAACTATTATTAAAACTAATATTCTCGAAAACAGTCAAATAGAAATGTTAATTTTTGAATATTCTGGAAACAGTTGAAGCTGTTACTCGTACAGTAAAAGTCACTATTCGATGAATGGTTGAATAAGAGTAAGCACGTAAGTCGTTTTCGCAGCAATCACTATAACGCACGTATGTACGCTTCACGCACAGAACAAAAACAAAACAAAAGCAAAAATCACTGGACAGCCCTACATCGCAGCGCATGAATCTCAGAACACACAAAACTCGGTTCGGTGGCAATTACTATCACGCATGTTAAAACCATAAAAACATGACTGACACCCCTACCTCGCTGTGCATGAATCTCAGATCACACGAAACTCGGTTCCGCAGCAATCACTATCACGCATGTTAAAACCAAAAAAACATCACTGGAGGTAACTACCTCAAATCAATGAAAATCAAATAAAACAATGAAATCTCTCGTAATTCCTCATAACGTAGCTCTAGTTCAACGTAAAATACACTCAAATCAATGAAAATCAAATAAACCAATCAAACCTCTCGTAATTCTTCAAAACGTAGCTCTAGTTCAACGTAAAATACACTCAAATCAATAAAAATCAAATAAGCCAATCAAATCTCTTGTAATTCCTCAAAGCGTAGCTCTAGTTAAACGTAAAATACACTCAAATCATTGAAAATCAGATAAATCAATCAAATCTCTTGTAATTCCTCAAAACGTAGCTCTAGTTACGTAAAATGCACTCGAATCAATGCAAATCAAATAAACCAATCAAACCTCTCGCAATTACTCAAAACGTAGCTCTAGTTCAACGTAAAATACACTCAAATCAATGAAAATCAAATAAACCAATCAAACCTCTTGTATTTCCTCATAACGCAGCTCTAGTTCAACGTAAAATACACTCAAACCAATGAAAATCAGATAAATCAATCAAGTCTCTTGTAATTCCTCGTAACGTAGCTCTAGTTCAACGTAAAATACACTCAAATCAATGAAAATCAAATAAACCAATCAAACCTCTTGTATTTCCTCATAACGTAGCTCTAGTTCAACGTAAAATACACTCAAACCAATGAAAATCAGATAAATCAATCAAATCTCTTGTAATTCCTCAAAGTGTAGCTCTAGTTCAACGTAAAATACACTCAAATCAATGAAAATCAAATAAACCAATCAAATCTCTTCTAATTCCTCAAAGCATAGCTCTAGTTCAACGTAAAATACACTCAAATCAATGAAAATCAAATAAACCAATCTCTTGTAATGCCTCATATCGTAGGTAACTGTAGTTCAACGTAAAATACACTCAAATCAATGAAAATCAAATAAGCCAATCAAATCTCTCCTAAGATTTTCCATTCTGCGTCATTACAGAATTGGGAAGTTTTATTTTCATATTTTCATTAATTAAAAGAAAACTATCAAAAATTCGAAAATCTGACTTCGATGTGCACAATGACCCTTCGGAGGGCACCTTTCTGTTAAATCACATGACTGTCCGAGCTACCGTTTTCTAGAACAGGGAAATACATATATATATGTACAAATATTGCTCACTTAATAGTATAAGATACTTGCTAACCATCTCATTAATAACCGTACAATTGTTAACGTCCCTTGAAAAAACGCCCTTTTTTCCACACCACTTTATTTTTAGAGTAAATCCCTTCAAATGTTGGTACGATTAAATAAGAATAAAATTATTCAAAAAACTATCTGGTTTGAAAAAAATAGGGGGGGGGGTACTAAAAATTGTACGATTCATAATGAGATGGTTGCAAGTGTGTATATATCTAATGCTAGAAAAAATCTTTGGTTATTAATTAACAAGCCTAATGACGGTCAAGTACGCAAGAATGTAAGACTTATCACCCACTCTCATTTTCATTTCTCATGGCGATAAATATGCGATTTAGAATTATAAGTCGGATTAAGTGACATTAATAATTTTTCTGTTTCCGTACTCTGAATCTTTTCTCGTGTGAGGTCATTAATGCACCTACATTTATATAGAATTTAATTCGGTTATTAAAAAATAATTCTGTTTTTAAAAAATAATTTATTAAAATTATTATTTTAAAAAATTATCTTTTATGATAATGCAGACGATTTTCATATTAGAGAAGTAGTATAACACTAAATATACGAATATAGTCCATTTTAATCTCAATATTAAAAAAAAAAAAAAAAAAAAAAAAAAAGTTTTTTTTTCGTTAAAAGTAAAAAAAATCGATAACTTTGTTTTAAACTATCGCAGATCGATGGTTCAACCATTCGTTTTAAAGGTATTAGTGAGCTCTTTTGGAAAATACCCATCATGAAAATTTACTCCCCTCGAGGGGGGACTTCCCCCCAGGGGGGGAGGCGAGGCTCCTACATATACAAAAATTTTTTCCCAGTTAACTATCTCTATTATAAAAAATATATATTCGTTTCATTTGGTTTAGTGAAATCTATAGACGTTAAACTCTACATACCTGCAATTTCCCCCATAGACGTAATGTATTAAAATTCTCTTGATTGTCCCTGTACACGAACCAATTGCTTGATCTTAACGAAAAGCTTACTGTAGCATCCCTATATGATACACATTTAGAATACCAAGTTTGAACTTTCTGCCATAATTTGTTTTTGAGATATGCTGATAACAGACAGACACACAGACACACACACAAACACACAGACACACAGACCATTTGCTAAAAACATGATTTTCGTATTCAGGGGACCTCAAAACATGTAAATATAACAAAATCTCGCGTTCGAAAATTTGACCCCAAAACAATACTTTCTCTACCTTATGGGTAAGAGAAAGTAAAAAATTAAAAATATGAACAAATGTTTCCGAAAGCAGAGATGGAACACTCAAGTCAAGTCAACGATGTGCTTCGGAGTACCTGCAATTGGTCGCAACTAAGGCTCCTATATCTGTACTGATAAGTATAAAGGATTTAAGTCCAAAAATGTTGATTTTGAGTTAAGTACATAGTCAGACTCAGAAAAAAATCCTCTATCGATTGGTATAAAGGTTTTAACTCCATGTCATTTAATCTTTGAAAAAATCCATTGGTAAAAAAAGATTCAAGTCAGAAATTTAGCATTAATCTTTTGTATAAATTTTTATTTCAATTTTTTTCCTTTACTAAATGAAGGTGGACAATCACTGAATGGTATAAAGCGTATAAATCAACATAATCACTTTTTCCTAATCGATTCTTCTCATTAGTTTTTAGTTTGTTTAACTTTATTCTTCGTCTCCTGAAAAATCAAGAATGTGGACTTAAATCCTTTATACTTATCAGTACAGATATATACGAGCTGGCGCATCAGGCATTTTGTTGCCTTAGGGTTGCCACATGTACCCAGCGCGTTTCTCTGATAAACAAACGACAAACATTTTTTTTTTTTTTTTTTTTTATCGTCTTACGTTACTTTAGAATAACTTGTTTTATAATATTTTATAATTTTAGCTAAGTAAACTATGATATGGAAGTTTGTTTAGTTATAAACTGCTATAATCATCCAAGAAGTGAATATAAAGTGTTCACAGACCTTCTATTACTGTGTATTTGAGTTTTGGCGACATTTTGTAAAAGAAACAGAAACCGCCCTAACAACACATCGTACATCCATAGGATATTCTCACAATAAAATGACATCCTGAGAATGTACTGTGAAAAAAAATGTGTTTTTAGGAATATTATTGTTGCTTATTGTTCTTATCTTGACCAGATTAGCTTCAGATCAAGATTTCTTAAAATCATTAGGGAAGCGATACGGACGCCAAGCGGGAATGCTGTTCTCTTCGGAGGCAAAAAAAATGGCGGTGATGCGCCGGCCTATTATTTGATTTAGGGGCTCTAGTCGCAACCAATGCTTACCTCCAATGAAAAATAAATCGAACATAAAAATAATTTTCCGAAATGAAAGGGCCAAAAAGGAATAAATTTAGAATTTTGAGTCTCTGAACCAATCTCCGCGTTAGCAGAAATTATTCTTCTGAGTTAAAAAAAAAATAAATAAATAAATAAAAGAATATAAAAGAATATAAAAGATGGTACACTGGCGCAAAACTCATACCGGTATTTGTTTAAAAAATTTCTCTGCCTATAATACCGTTCATTTAAGAAGTAGAAAATTTATTTTTTTGATAGTTGTATGAGTTCTGCACCAGTGTTGCATCCCTGAAAGTATATAAAAGTGTGTTTCATTTTAATAAAACAACGGTATATAATTTCACTATTTTAAGTTTATTGATTGTCTGTTTTGAGAACTCACGTGAAAAATTCGGTGAAATATCATAAAAATTCATCACAGCTATATTTTACTATTAGCTAAGCGTATTATCTTAATTTATAAGCGTTAATTACGGGGCAAAACTAATTGAAAGCTAATTTTTTTAAATATTAATTATAAAATATTATCCTGAAGTATTGGAAATATATCATGTCGTATTTAAAAATGTTATCAATTAATATAGACTTTAGCTATACAAAAGCTTTTCATAAAATAAAATGTGCGCAAAAAAGTACGAAATTTATATTTTTGAAATAATATAAATACAGACTTTTACTGAATTTTAAGTTCATAAATATTACACTCTAAGACTAGTTATTCAAGAAATTATGAAGAAACTACGTTTTTTTTTAAAATACGATTTAAAAATTTTCATCAGTTTTTTCGGGTCGAAATAGCATAGCGATCTTCTACATCAGGAGAGAAAATTTAGACACGAGTGAAAATGAATATATTTTTTTCTTTTTTCCTTAGGCAAACCTTTTGTTGAATTTAACGTGCATTTTAAAAAGAATTTCGGTTAAGTTTTATTAAGTGTCTGTTAGATTTTAAATTTTGACCAAATGTAAGCTATATATTTATTAATCTAAAACTAAAGGCTGGAGAAGAGTATTTATCCAGAAAAAAATATCCGGTGTGTTCATATTTTGTATCGTGCACTTTTCCTGTCTGTACTGTAAATTCAACCCTTTGCTGTCCCCAACTCTCTACAGCGTTCTAATTCACTGTTGCCAAATTTAGGAACTTTTTTATTCAACTATCACCAATAATTTTGATGAGTGATATAATAGACGAATAACCTTCAAAGTGATTAGGTAACCGTTAAGTTAAAATTTAGTGGTGGATGATGAATAAAAGTCCTTAAATTTGGTGACACTAACCAGAGGAGGGAAATTAAATAAGACCGTCAAAGGGTTAAAATGAAACTTACCATAATATTTCCCAGGCTTTGAATTATTTTACCATTTTTTCCGGAACAATTAGTTGTGCATTAGTCAAAAATTCTTACGTTAAATTTACTCTTTATAGATAAGTTAAAAGAAAACAGAAGAGCAATAGTCACTTTACACAATAATAATTTTTTTAAATAATACTTAATTGTATTTATGATTTATCATTAAAACAGCATTTTCATAACTGAATAATTCTCAATAGTGACTTTACTCAATTAAATCATAATTTGGAACGCTTTATGCATCGGATTCTTTTTTCTGATCCAATAAATAGGTCTTTCTTCAACAGAGTTATTATTAAAAAAAATTTGTACCCATTACCCCTTCATTTTCTTCTATCATATCAGGGTATATCAGGGGCTCGTTGGTACGAGCCGTGTATAAAAGGACAATCTGCTGTTTCATCTTTGCTGCCTCTGTTTTCACCTCATCTGAAATTCATCCGATCGTTTACAGACAAAAATTCCCTAATATTAAGAAAAGTTGCTGCTATAGATCCTTAGAAAGTGTCTAGATACGATTCATCTAACCAACATTTAGTTTTTACTTCTTTATTTATTTTTACTGCGGATGGTTGCACCAGGGTTGCCACATTTGGAACTTTTTTTTTTTAAATTCAATATCCACCACTAAATTTTAATTGTAACGCTTGCCTAATCACTTCGAAGATTATTCGTCTATTAAATATATCAAACATCACTTTTAAAAATTATTGGCGAGAAAAATGTCTCCAATCTGGCAACGCTGGGTTGCACATCATTCGAAGGGCAGCCTGGTTATAGTTACCAACTTGGCACTTTTTGGCTACCGGAAATTTTTAATAGAAATGTACACTTTATTTGAACAACGAACTGTAATGTTTTTCACTAATTAAGTTAAATAAAAAATTTTGTAAATTTTTGCCAGTAGCCAAAAGGTGCTAAGTTGGCATTAGGAGCCTGGCTAGTAATCAAACTTGAATCTATGGCATAACGCACCCATGCTGTGCCACTGAGCTAATTTCGACTGGTCGACTTTTAATCCAAATTAATCACCTATTAGAAAGTTGTAGATATTCTCCTATTCTGTAAATAACGATGCAGTCTTTGTTTTTTAACTCTGGTATTGCTGGATGATAGGGCACTGTTCATATTTGAAGCTTCGAATAAGATAAACAATATATTTATTAATCTAAAGAGGGGATTAATTTAAGAAAGGCAAAAAATAGTCAGACCAGAAATCGAATATTGGTCCATCGCATTGTTAATATTATTTCAATATTTAGATCAATAAATGTATAAAAATTGTAAGAATATTTCCGATGATCAAAGACTCATAATGTACTAGTGCCTGATCCGCTGTGTGTAGAAGAAGGAAGGGAAATGCATGTCTACAAGATAGATTTGAATTTTGCAACTTAATCTGGTCACGCCCTTACCGGAGATATCATTTGATACTTGTTTTCTCGAGAATAATTGGCTGAAGGCCAAGGATTTTTGCCAAGATATGACTCACGTGCAGTTGCCCAATTTTTAACCCTTTTTTTAATAATATATTAAGTGAAACTGCATCTCAAGAGCCCCATTCTTTCCATCGACGGACATAACATTTAAAAAAAAAGTGTGGGTTGCCATGCTAGTCATTGAGAGGAAAGGAAAAATAGTTTATCTAGTGATGACCTTTATCTGAATGTATTGAGGAAAAGGTGATGCGCGTGTGTAATATGTCACGTTGCCTGTGACCGTGAAAAATCCTGTTCCAATCATAGGTTAAAATATTATACAGATGATTCACTCAGCGATTTACTTGCAACGCCAAATATGCTTCAGTCGGGGACCATTGAACTAAAACGCGAAATTTTAATGACCTGTAACGTAACTACAGCAACGATGATTTTGAACTGTATTTGAGCAAGTACTGTTTGAGAAAGTTGGCATTCTCGAATTCTATCATCTGTTACCATCGTCGTAGGGTTAATACATAGATGCCAACATTGTAATTTATTTCGGGGTATTTTTAGCCCCGCCTTTATTTCATACCACTTATTTTTTAAGAGTAAATTTTTCTTATTTTATCGAAGTTATATATAGGAGAAAAAAATTTCTGTAAATAAAGTGGTGTGAAATAGAGGCTGGGCTCCAGAATAAATTAAAATTTTATCAATGGTTAATAGAATAGAATATGTTTTAGTTTGAAATTTATTTCAAGAGATTTCTTCCACTTTACCTTGCAGTTTTTTAATTAAAAATATACCAAAAGAGTGATGGTCAATCAAATCTTTATGTCCATCAAGTTCATAATGAAATCGCAGTCTAATCCATGACATAATGCCTAATATTGGGCGAGTGCAAAAGTTTTACCCGTTTTTACTTCCCATAAAGAAGAGCAAATAAACGCAAAATGAACAGTACCTATTATTGTGCATAATCCCTATTGGCAGCATTGATGATTCGGTTCAGTGGCAGGACCACCCAGTGAATTATTCCCTACACATCCCACCACAGACTCAATAACACTTTCTTGGGATGAAGTTCAGCTTTCAAAGTCGATGCAGACGGATCAGAAGGGCGGCACACAGCCCTACAACGCTTTACGTTACGGTGCATAACCCACTTCTCAACTCCTTTCTCAATTCGTGTCAAAAATGGGTCATTTTTGTACCGGGAAATCAAAGAAATACAGGTGTCGATTCGATAATCCCTTTAATTAGCTGTCAGGTTATGTGAAACTCGACTTTCTCGTAAAACCCAACTTAACCAGTCTCTCGACCGTTGTCCGATGTACGTTGAAGGTCTCCGCTAATTCTTGCATGGTTGGGTTCGGGTTGTTCCTTAAGGCTTGGTCAATATCGACGTTTCCAACGTGTGATGGCCGTCTACTCCTAGCCTGATCTTGGCAGCTTCTGTCTCCTTCCCTAAATTTACGAAACTATCGACGACATGTGCTTTCATCTACCACATCCTCCCCATAAACTTGACAAACACTTCGAGATGCTGCGGCTACTGTACTCTTTTTATCGAACTCGTGCAACAAACAATGTCTTATATGCTCCTTCTCGCTTTTCATGTTACACCCTTTGATATTTATTTTTGGATGATTAACTTTGTGAGACACGATGCATTTATAGGTGAGGCATCTACACGTTTGATTGTCCGACGATTTGCGTCATTACAATGTCATGTGTGACGTTAATTCCATTGCAAATTTTCATATCCAAAACCGGAAAGAAATTTCGCACTCATCCAATAATTTGATCCACTGCTGGAGGCGCTAGTGTCTAGAAAATGTACATGTTAAAATTTTACCATTAGCCTTTTATGAGAGTGATGGCTCTGTGACTCTGTCTGTGACTTCAATAAAGCAATTTGTAACTGCTCAGATATTGTTTGATTCTACAGTCGGTAACAAAAGAGTCCGAACACTAGCAAAAATCCCTATGTAAAAAAAGTACACTTCATACGGTTTTGTTAAATAAATCCTTGTCGAATCCTGTTCTTAGTCAGTGTAAGAGCATGATTCGATAAGGATTTATTTGAGAAAACGGTATGAAGTGTACTTTTTTTACATAGGAATTTTTGCTAGTGTTCGGACACTTTTGTTACCGACTGTACATAAAATGCTGTGAAAATATGTATTACAAATCAAAAGTGTAAAATAAATGTTTCAAATGTTACCACTGTTTCCCTTAAAAGGGACAACGCAATACTGAATTTGAATGAAAATTTTTACAACATGTGCAGTACAATATTAAGAAACCTAAATAGAAATATAAAAATTGCAAGAGGCTGTAATGTGATTTTTTCAATCGGGAAAAAGATCACAGAAGCAAATCGCTCTCATGTGAAAAAAAAGTGAATGATTTTAAAATAAATAAATAAATAAATAAAAGAAGAAAATAATGGTTTCTCCGGGTTCAGAAAAAACGCGAAAGCGCAGTTAAAAAGAAAAAAAAAATCCACTAAAAATACCACTAGTAGTAAATCAACATGTGTGGATGATAAATACAATATTTAATGAGAGTAGTCTTAAGTGGGATTATGAATTAAGGCAATAGTAGTGGAATCGGTCCCTAATGTCCACTAGTGGACGTTAGGGGCCGATATACTTTCATGGTGGGTGATAGGAATTTTATGCGATACAGAAGCACTTTCCTTTATTTAAAATTTAACTGCCTTTTTAAAAACATCGAAATTTAAAAAGGCTTTATTTTTAAAGTCTTTAACTTCTATAATTCTGTTTTATTAATTGTATAATGTAGCATTACTTCCTAACTGTATAAATCACTGTTTTTGTGGTACTGGTGGGTGGTTAGAAAGTTTTAGTACTAACAGTCATACAAAGTGGGTGGTAGGTATGAAATAGTTGATTACCCATGAGCTAAAGCATGGTTATCTTATGTGTAACAAATACATCATTGTTTTGTATTTGTCCATGAATGCAACCTCTATAATACAGTTTGTTTCGCAACCAGAGAGTAATTTGGAATTTTAAAAAACCTATAGTTGGCTTAAAATGTATTCAAGCGGCAGAAGAGTAAGATAGTGGATATACGAATGCGTAGAAGATAAGAAACAGAAGATATTAAAAAAAAAAAAAAAAGCATTGCGAATGAATAAAAAAATACTTTGATATTCAAGAAGCAATCAATCTTTTCAACATGAGACCGAACCAAATATCATTTGCCATAATAAAAATTGCTTTATTTGTGCAGGATTCTGTAAAGTTGAAAAAGATGACAAAGCGAAAATTACGAAATATATGAGTCTTGTTTGGCGATTGCCAAATATGCTAATTAAGCTATATTAAGGTCAAAGAAAGAGAAATTTGGAACAAAATTAAGATGAAGTTGTTTTTAATCAGGAAGTAATCATCAATTTCAGCCTTTATCAATCCACTGCAGGATGAAGGCTTCTCCAACGTTTCTACTCTGTTTTTTCCAATTCTTCTCCATTCTGCTATTGCACCTTCACAATTTCATCTCTCCGATGACATACTGGTCTCTTCCTTGGTCTTCTATTCACTCTCGGTATCCGGAATAGGACTTTGGTGATCCATCTATCACCATTTCATTTGGCAAGGTGCCCAGCCCAGCTCCATTTTAACTTCTTAACTCTAGAAATAACAACAGTAACTTTGGTTTTCTCCCTAATCCAAATGTTTAGTTTTCTGTCTCTTCAGATGATTACTAACATACATCTTTCCATGCTTCTCTGGATTGTTTGAAGTTTTTGTATAGTTTTACAGGTCATCCAAGTTTCTTAAGCTTAACTTAAAACACGCAAAAAGCCCTGATCAAAAACGTTTTTTTTTTTTTTTTTTCAAACAAATTGGGAGGTCGCTATTTCTTCCAAATACTCTGCATGCAAGTTTAACTCGGTTGTTAATTTCTTCCAAGAGGTTCCCGTTCATCGTAAGGACTTGTCCCAGATAAGTATAGCTGCATACCGTTTCTAAATCATCCATATCAGCAGTGATTTTCAGTCTGGAAACTAAGGATTTTGATACAATTTTTGTCTTACTTAGGTTCATTTTCAATAGAACGAGCATGCTTTCTTTGTTTAATCCCTAATGCCTATCTTGTAAATCTGCAAATGAAGAAGCAAGCACTTCAATATCATCAACGAATCTTAAATGATTTATAAACTCTCTTTGAATTTTATTCCTTTCTCTTCCGAAATTAATTTTCTGGAAGCTTTTGAAGTATTACATTGAAGATTTTAGGTAAAATTGTATCCCTCGTCTTGCATCCTTTCTCATTTTGAAAGTATTACTCGTTTTGTAAGGTTTTAATTTAGCTATTGCTTCTTTATATATGTGTCGAATAAGGTGAATGCATTATCTACCAATAAGTATTTGGACATCAATAAGTACCAATAAGTGTTTAGACGTTCTGTCAAATATCTATAAAAATTCTGCAGGTGTTATCTTGAAATTTTGTAGGTATAACGAACATATTATATACCTCATACATTTTAGCAAAAGTATTGTTCTAAAGAGGACTAGTAAAAAATTAAACTAAAGTCAAAATGTTTGTAGATCACCCGGTAAAAAAGTAACGTTTGAAATGCGTTTTGGCTGAAGCATGTCATTATAAAATTTCTTCTAATTATCTTTAAAAAAAATTATGAGCCTTCCACATATACTAGTGTTGATATAATGGTTTCTGTAAAAAATGGAAAAAAAAAAAAAAAAAAAAAAATCAACTTTTTAAATTATAACACGTAGAGTGCTACACTCAGTGCAAAACCATTTTTAGGAAATTTGGCATACTACATTAAGCACAGCATACTACAATCGGAATATAAATAATTACAAGATAAAAAGACCCTTTTATATACCATGTTTTTAAATTTTCTGTTTATTTAATTTTAATCCCTTTATAGTCGTTTCCACTATTCACAAACTTTATAAAATTTAATTTTTGTAATTTTTTTAATTGTTTGCACAATATTTTTGTAAGCAAACTAAATTCACATGTACTCTGCTTTCAAAATTGTCAAATTTACGATTATTTTGTAGAAAAGATACGATAGTGACAATAAAATACGCGTGGATATAAAATAATATATAAGCAGTATTTAAGCACGCGGACTCAGTTCATTGAATTAATAATAATAATAAAAAAAAATTGGTTTTAAAAATAAAGTATTAATCTTTTTAGAACAACATATATTAACAGCATGAACTTCATTAGCACTTTATCAATGTGTAGAAAATTTTTAAAGCTATAATGACGTCAATTTTTGTGAGATGCCTAATTTTAACTCTATATTTTTTTAATGTTCCCGTTTAATTAAATGTATTTATTTTTGTGTCGAAAGAAAATGAACTCGTAAATTTCTTTCGGCAACAATTGAATTATAGCTAATATTTAAATGGCTAATTTTTAAAGCTATTAGGAGGTTATTTTTTCATATTTTAATTAATTAAAAGAAAATTAATCAAAAATTCGGAAAACTGGCTTTGTGGTATTGGGTTGGGTTGTCATCGTGTTCTGAGCTATTCTAAAAGTTTCAAATGTCTAGCTAGTCAAGAAGTTAGTTAAAAATCGATTGAAAGGTTTGTACTGGACAAACAAACAAGACAGCGAGTTAATAAAAACACGGTAAAATGTTAATATTTTACGAAATTTTTACTAGAAGATTTTTAAATATGCATGTGCAAGCTTAATATATATATATATATATATATATATTTGCATAATTTGATAATCAAAAGTATGAAGCTACGTATACCATATTACAGCTCCAAACAAATATTGTGAAAATCCAAAAAAGTTATGAATTATAGAATGAACAGAATTTCAGTTCCTCTAAAATAATAATAATAATAATAATAATAATAATAAATAATAATAATAATAATAGGGGGGTTTCTCAATATTTATTTATAATCAGCGAACATGTATTACCATTGGACCTTAATACAAATAAACATATTATTTGTCTCTTTTTTTTTTTTTTTTTTTTTGCGAGATAAATATGCAATTCGAATTCATTAACTTGTTAATCCGTGCTTAACTCAATTAATTTGATGCATTAATTTCAGTTTTCTCTGTTTAGATATCAGTAACTTATTATGTATTTCTATTTTAATGATTTTAATAATTTTATTTGTCTATATTATATAAAATGATATTTAAAAATATCAGTAGCTAAAATTATTAAAAATTACGCATAACAACTAACTTTTCCTACCAATGAAAAAAGTTTTTTGGAGGATTTTTATTTTGTTGAAATTTTCATTTTATATATACTCGATGAAATATTGTACAATGTTTCTTCAATTAATAAAAATTATAAGCTGTCTCGTGAAATAAATATTGATATACATTATATATTAAGTAATTAATATTTTGTTAAGAAGAATGTAGCTAATATTAATAATTTCAGTATCGTGTTAGATTGTGTCACTCAGGTATTCTTCATATTGTATTAACGGAACTTGATTAAACATTGAGTCTCATGTTTTTATATTTCTAAAAACTTTAAACTAAATAAAAATAATTCTCTTCATCTTCCATTATTAAAACTGATTCTGTACTAAATGAAATAAATATTTTGTATTCATAAAGTTGAACGAATTAAAAAACAAAATATGTATTAATTTTTTTCAGTCTAAAGTTTACGAGATTTTTTTTTTTTTTTTTTTTTTTTACATAAGATGGGCTTAAAGAACCCCTGTTTTATTTGGACAAACAATGAACATTCATTTAAATTCAATATGCATTAAGGAATTAGTATACCGTGCATAGACATCTAAGTTGAATAGTTTCACTTTAAAGAGTACGAAAAAAATATAACTGTTTTTATTACGAGCTCAGAGACAGGTTACCTGCCTCCCAAACTAAACACAAAACATCCCTTTAATTTCACCGTCAATACGCTTCCATACTTTCCAAAGTAAGCATTAAGAAGTTCTGAAATATCAATATTTACACAACGTTATAAACGCCAATGTAAAAATAAATAAATAAATAAAATAAGTGCAGGCTGCAGTTTCGTTAGCGTAAAGCGTACCGTCATCAGTGCAGAATGAACACTGAGCTGAAGAACAACTGGAGGAAATGCTTCCAATACTTTTACACAGTGTTCGTGCGTGCCAGTTTTTCTGCAATCGTTCGCCTGCTTTGCATGGCAAGCAAAATTTGTCGGGTCGTCTATTACTATTATAATCTTTAAAGAATTAAAATTTTAAATTGTAATGTCATGTTTAGCATATGGTTGTTCGAACAGACAACCTTTACACAATTTTACTTTGAAATATAAATATATCAAATGCTTTTTGCCATGCAACGCTCGGAAGACAAACCTTCAAAAAACGGCACGCGAAAACCGGTCCAGCATTTCCTCCAGTTGTTCTTCAGCTCAGTGAGAATGACAAAGTGGATTAATGCTCAATTCGTTGCTATTTGTCATTCTGCACTGATGACGTAAGCTTTATGCTACTGAAACTTCAGTCTGCTCTTTTACATTGGCGTTTTTAACGTTGTGCAAATATTGATATTTCTGTTCTGCGTCAAGTCTAGTTATTTATTCAAACCCGAATAAACTACTACGTCATAAACGCCAAAAGAAAAATATTTGCGATGCATACAGCTATTTCGGTAGCCTTAAGCGTACCGTCATCAGTGCAAAAAAAATTCTGAATCTGGAGAAGGGTTCGTATATATAAGAGAGGGACCGAATTTAGTTCAACCAATAGGATTACGGGAAAGGTGGAGAGTGTGGCCTATAGGAATTTAGGAATGTTAGCTGTGTAAACAGTAGAAAAATTAAGAAAATGTGGACTGAATGTAAAATTTCCAACAATCAGACAAATAGGGAACAGCGAAATCACAATTTACAAGGTTTTTAAAATTTTTATAAATATGAAAAGCTTCAAAGAAATCAAGTTCATGAATGGATTTAGGTCTGCAAATTATTTTAGCTGAATTAAATTTAAAATTATGATTTTCCTCCCAGCAATGTTTAGAAATAGCCGATTTATTGGTTTCTTGTTTGCGAACGTAAGTAAGAAATTACACAGGCCTACAAAAATGAAGTTGACAAAATTTGATTTGATGATTTCAGCTGATCTTTATGTTTTTTGATGTGGTGAAACAGAAAATGCAGTCCGTTTTTCTCTATCACGTATAGATTTTTGTTAATACAGGATGTTTACCGATACAATTTCTTACATATATCATCGTAACAATAGGTTGTTTGTTTGGTTGGTATGATTTTACTTCGCACTAGTGCTGCGCTATCACAACAACAGGTATCCATGATTAATTAATCATGGAAACATACAATAAAACTTACCATATAATTATATTGGTGGAAGAGTAATGAAAGAAATTTTATAGGTAGGCACCCTGTATTGACAAAAATATATACGTGATAGAGTAAACCTGGCTTCATTTTCGGTTTCAGCACATCAGCACACCACAAAACATAAAGATGAGCTTAAATTATAAAATCAAAATTTTACGTGTCGACCTGTGTTATCAAAGAAATATCTTCAATTAACATAAGTCCTTTTTTTTTTAACTGTACTTCATTTATTAAATTATTCTTTTCGCTAACGAAATAACAGAAATTCTTTACCGTTTAAAAATAAAAGGCATGTACTTACATTTTTCTTAACTTTATTCGATAAACTTCTTTAATTTATTTGTAATGTTACAAATGACAAAATGAATATTCTACAATCAATTAATGACGTAATAAAGCTGTATTCTGAGCAATCGTTGGATAAAATTAAAATTAAGTGTTTCTACTTACCATCAGTCATTTTCTCTGGCAGACAAATATGCAATTCGGATTTGTTTCAACGACAAATTAATATTAATAACTCGTTAATCTGCTTAACTCAATATGTTTGATGAATTAATTTCAGTTTTCTTCCCTTTAGATATCAGTAATTCATCAGCTATTTCTGTCTGAATGGTTTTGATAATTTTATTTATGTACATAAATGATCTTTCAAAATTAATAACTAAACATATTATAAATTATATGTAAGAACATACTTTTACTACTAATATATATATTTAAAAAAAAAAAAAAGAAAGAAAGAAAATAAAAGAAAATAAAGAAAGAAAAAAATTCTTTAGTGTATTTCGAAAATTTTTTCATTTTATATAATGTATGAAATACAGCATATTGTTTCTTTAATTAATAAAAATTAGAGAGTGCTTTAATCAAATTAAATTGCTGAAGAATATTACAGGTTATATAATTAATCAACTTATATTAAGAAGAAAACAGCCAATATTATTATTGATTATTTGTTATTAATTGTAATAACTAGAATTTATTTATTTCATTGCACAGAATTTTATTTAAAGAATTTTTTAATAATGTAACTTTAATGAAAATTCTGGATTTTTGCAATGGATTTAAATTAATTTCCATTTATTTGATATTTTAACTTTGCTTTTTCTATTGCAATTTAACGAAATTTTTTCAGTTGTAATCATAGAAAGTAATGTTTAAAGAATTACAACTACCTTTTGTAACATGATTTTTATTAAAATTATTTATAAATATGTAAAATATAACTACCCTATTCTAAACAATAATTTTGATCCATGAGCAATCATCGATGATTTTGTTTAAGACGATAATATTATCTTGTTATACATAATTTATTTATTTATTTATTTATTTTTAATTTTTACCTATTTAAAAATTTTTAATAAAGAATATCATCTCAAAAAAAAATAAATAAATAAAATAAAATTAATTAATTAATTAATTACAATCAGAGAAAAAAAGCAAATATTTTATTTTTTTAAATTATCAAACAGAAATACAGATTACGAAAAATAAATAAATAAATAGAGATAAAAATCTTATTTCAAAATGTCGTCTAACTTTTCTCAATACGCAAGCGAAGTGATGACGTAAGCAGTTGAGTTGAGCTCTAGGATTAAGGACGATTGACTGCGCTAGGGTCCTAGGCCTGAGAGGGAGTGCCCTCCGTAGAGTCTTTCTAAGAGGTCCTAGCACGTATTTAGGCAAGTTTCGGAGAAAACTACGGAAAACTTCTAACGGCTAAGATCACAAGCGCGACCTAGAATCGAACCTGGTACCTCACGTCTAGCAGCTTTGAGCGCAGAGCCGCTCAGCCTAATGGTGGGCCTAAAAATTAATTGAAGATGACGTAAGCAGAAGACAGTGGTTACACGCATCTGACTTGCCAATGTAAACGGCAAATTTTTTAATAATTTATTTAAAAAAACATTTTAAATTTCAGGTACTTCCATCGCTTGATTTAGATTCTTTGAAGTATAATTTAAAATATTCATTTAATATCTCAATAGATTATGTTATTTAAATGAGTATTTTCGTGTTTTAAAATTGGAATTGTAGACCTTTTTAATAGGTAAACAAATCATTAAGAGTTTATGTTATGCCTAAATAAACTCTCATAGATGTTTAGATTAACATTTGTTTATATTTTGTAGGCGTATAAGTCATTATTTCACGTCTATATTTTTTCAAAAAGTGAATTATTAGTTATTAATGCTAGAATTCTCTCTCTCTCTCTCTCTTTTTTTTGCGGGAGGAACTTGGGCATAGATTTGGTATCTGTCGTTCTTGGCGACTTTTGTATTTGGTGATCAAAAACATAATACAAAAATATGCATGTCAGGTGAATATTTTCGTAATATGTATTGTACGAAGAATTGTTTCCTATTATTGATTGCTCTATATTATACGTTATTAACATAACCATGATTTTTTTAAAGGAATTAAATAAGATCTCTAGATAACTTGGCGACCTTTTTTCATTTTCGCTAAAGATGACAGAGATTAAATCTGTTCCAAAACTTGATGCAAGTTATGTACGTATACACAAGTTCCATGATTTCATAAGTATTAAAGGTGAATTTAATGTCAGTAACTTGTATAAGACTGTGCCTAGGATTTATATTTCTACATTTATTATTATTATTATTATTAAAATATATCATTGTTTATGTTATTGCTGCAACATATTAGTATCAGTTACAATCCTGATGGTTTTCTTTATATCAGACCCTTTATTTAGACATTTGAAAACATATTTGACTTCAAATTATGATAGAATATTGATCATTTTTCTTTTAATTAGTATATTAGTTGGATATTTATAGTGTAAACATCAATCTTCGAAATGAAATGTTTATGTTTTCATTCAAAAATGGAAGTCTGATACCTTTTTTTTTAATTTTTTTTTTCAAGAATTTTTGAAATTTTAAATTAAATTTTTATCAGTTTTACAACGAAAATAAATTAACACACGTAGACAATAAATTATATGTAACTATACCCAAATATAGGGATTAAAATCGATAGATAATTTTCTTTAATTTTTAATATTTTTTTTACAAAATATTTCAAAACACGATTAACTTAGGCAATCTTTTGCTTGGCCCCACCGACGGTTAGTGACGTCACACTTCGCTTGCGCATAAAAATAATGAAGCATGCCACGAAAAATTCCGTCACCAATCCACAAATTAGATTTATTTAAATTTATTATTAAGTGCATTTTTACAGTATTTTATTAATTGCTTATCTATTCATTCCTGAATCTCAGTGATATTAAAACCATAAATGAGGTGCATTTTTAAGAATGCGTCGTTAAAAAAAAGTAAAATAAAATAAACTATTATCTATTCCTTTTTTAATTTCTCTTACCCATATAGTACTATTTTTTCTGTCAAATTTTTTTTAAATTGCGTTTTTTTTTTATACTTACACGTTTTGAGGTCCCATGAATCCAAAAATCATGTTTTTAGCGTTGGTCTGTGTATCTCTGTGTGTGTTTGTCTTTTATCAGCATATCTGAAGAACGAATAATAGCAGAAACACCAAACTTGGTATTCTAAAAATTTTATCATATAGAGATGCTACACTAAACTTTTCTTGAAATCAAACGAATGGTTCGAGTACAGGGACAACCAAGAAAATTCAAATACATTAAGTCTATGGGGGAAATGGCAGAAAAATAGAGTTTAACATCGATAGGTTGCCTTAAACCAAATGAAACGAATATATATTTTTTTATACACGTAAAAACATGTTTCATGTTCAATATCGTACGGAAATCGTTCATTGTTCGTTTACAGGGCTACACAAAAGGACTAGATTATAGTACGACAATACCTGAAAATTTATGTAAATGTGTATTTCAGGTTCTGCAGTGTGTTATTAATATAGGATTATATTTATGCGCACCATGCGATGTGCCTTCAAAAGATATACAGGGTTGTCAATATTTAAGTCACAATATTCTTTTTTATTGTTAATGGAAGTCCTTTACTGTAATAATTTACCATGTCCAGGTAAACTGCTCAATTAATTCCTCATAAACAAATGGTAAATAATGTATTTTTTAAGCTATACAACACTTGGTTTTTCGTATATTTACACGTTTTGAGGCTTCCTGAATACCGAAACCAAGTTTTTAACGTTTGATACTTCGCGTCGTTTGATATACCGTTTGATACGTCTGTGTCTCAGTTCTGTCTTTCAGTAAAATAAAAACAAATAATTTCAGGCGATCCAAATGTTTTATTTGGAAGTTAATACGTTTGTTACTAGAAAAATTTGATTAAGATTGATAAGTTTCAAGGAATGGTGCTTGTGAGAGTTTTCTGAATAATTATTATTTTTTTTTTTTATTTAAGAAAAGATTTGAATTCCAATAAAAATAGGTACAATAATGAAACGAGGGGTTGACGGGGGCGGTAGCCCCACCTCACACTGAATTATCCCTCAGATAAAGCTGTTCCGAAGCCTAATTTGAATTGTTTTAACATAGGTTTATATAACAGTACTTGTTATCTTACCCCTTAATCCACAATCTGCATTTATAGTAATACATTTCAAGGTAAGAGAAAGTCGTATGAGTGTCACACCAGATTATTTATTTATTTATTTATTTTAAGTCAATAATGAAATAAACCAAACTGATTCTATTCGGTTTGGTTTTGTAACAAACATTTCAATGATGATTTCTTAGACTGATAGATTTATACAAATTTCTTAGATTTATACAAATACGTTTCTTTAAAAAAAAAAAAAAAAAAAAAATACGCTACAGATATGTAATTTAGAAAACCATTAAGCAGTTATTTAAATTAAACACTTTAAATACTATAATTACCAGTTTTACAATAAAACTATGACGTCAGCGTAAAAGAGTCAAATATGCAATATACTGCAGTTCCTAATCTGGACAGGAATTCATGCTACCGTTTGAACTGGAACGATAGCATTACTCGATTTTAATTAGCGCTTTGCAACAGTTTTTAAATAAATACTGTCAGATAATTAAGTAGTACGGTCATGTAACTTATCTAAATGGGTTACGCCAAATATGTCGTATCGCTGCGAATAACAATATGTATCCTTTCTTATCTGTTAGTATAGTTTTGTAGATTAGGTATACATACAGAATTGCAGAGATTTTAAAAATATTAATGCATAACAATCATTATTACATTAGCTAGAATTTTAAAAAAGCAGACATTGCATGATAAAATTTTCTTTTTTCTTTTCTTTTCTTTCTTTCTTTCTTTCTTTTTCTTTCTTTTTTTTTTTTTTTTTTTACTTATTTGGTATACTGTTAATAAAAATTACAAATTTTAATTGTAGAATTAAGTTGATATAATTCAGAATATTTGGTTGAGATTAAAATTAAAAGGTAATAATTATTCAAATGCAGTTTTTTTTTTTTTTTTTAATAAAATTTCAAAAATATTACCCACTGCTTTGACAGAATAATAATTTTAACTAATCTTATTATTTAAATTACATCTTTTCATGTGTCTTTTTTATGATTATTATTTATTTATTTATTTATTTTTTATGTATATAATTTTTTTCTTGAAACACTTGTTATTTTCACATATACAAAATCAAAGAAAATTTGGAGAAAAAAATAATAACAACTTAACTTAGTTCAGATTAAATCTTATTTAGTTCATTTTTGTATATAAAAATTAAGATCAATTCCTTATTTTTATTAAAAAAAAAAAGTTACGTATAATTTCAGCGGTTTTTCCTTTAATAAAAGTTCTATTTGAAAATATATAAACAAAATGATTTTTTTAAACTGCATTCTGAAAGCTGTTACAATGGATTTTACAGCGAAACACAGACATACATACAATACTGTATTTTAGGTATATAACTTTTAAATAATAAATAAATAAATAAAAAAAAAAAATAAATAAATAAAAATAATGGATCAGCTATTTTATTTATTTTTTAAACAAAATTTTGATACAGAGATTTTTTTTAAATTTAACTTTTTAGGACTGAGGGCTACTAGTCTCAGTCTACGGATTTTTTCGATACCAGCTTTACGATAGTTGGACATTTATCGAAATCGGAAATATAATTGAATAATTTGAAAGTGATGTTATAATTCGAAAAAAAAAAAAAAAAAAAAAAAAAAATGAAAGAAAGAAAGAAAGAAATAAAATTACGTACTAAACTAAATTCTGCTTTTGCCAGAATTTCATCAAAATCTTTTTTTTTTTTTTTTTTTTAGAAAGAAAACGAAAATTAGTATAATTAGTTTCGAAACGGACAGTATCGAAAAAGTTTTTTTTTTAATAATTTTGAATTAGGAAATAAAAAGCGCGCGTGCAAAATGAACTAAAAATTAAAATAAGATAATTAAGTTTGAGTTTGAGTTGGTAATTTTTTAATATATTTAAATATATATATATATATATATATATATATATATATATATATTAGATGTACCGAAGAATGCTGTTGCTTTTTTAATTTAAAGAAACTGACCACGGAAAGTTTCCTGGACAACATTTAAATAAGATTTAAGAAGGTATTTTGTAAAATACAAGTATTTTAAAACTAAAATTTCTGGTGCCATTATACTATATCAAAACAACACGAATTTTGGGTACATCTAACAGTAATAGTTAGTCTCATTTTAAAAATAAGATTTTTTTTTTTTTTTTTTTTTTTTTTAGGACTGAGGGCTATTAGTCTCAATCTGCGGATTTTTATGATACCAGTTTTCGACAGTTGGACTTTCAATGAAATCGAAAATTTATCGAAAATATAATTGAATAATTTGAAAGTAATGTTATAATTGCGGGAAAAAAAAAAATAAATAAATAAAAATAAAAAATAAACTAATAGTTCTCCGTTTTAAAGTAAATTCTGCTTTTGCCAGAATTTCATATATATACATATATATATAACAATCTCTTTTTGAATTTTTCTGTTTTATCTTTTTCAATGTTTCTTGTTTTCATCTATTCAATGTTTGAAAAGGTTTTCAATATATATATATATATATATATATATATATACATTTTTTTTTTTTTTTCTGAAAGAAAAAGAAAAGAAAAGAAAATTAATAATCACAGGTCTGCGATGAAAAAATTGTCAGTAAAGTGAGTGGTGTTTTATATATATTTTTGGATGCCGATTTCTGGAAAAATAATGAAAAAATTCCATCACGTACAGTTTCATCACAAATCGCAATTTGTTTTTACGAATTTAGTATATTTTGGACCAAAAAAGTTTTTTTTTTTTTAAATATGAGTTTGATAAATATATTTAAGGACTTAGATAGTAAATTAGTAGATTAAACTACTAAACAGGGAAGAATATATTATTTTTTATCCAAACTATTTCTCTGAATCGGTAAACTGTCCGTTAAACATAATATTGAAGATCGCGGAAGTCAGTTGAAATCTGATACCTCTCCTTGCACGTGTCTGTCCTTCATCCCTTCTCACACCCCTTTTCACTGACCTTTTCTCTACTCCCCATTTAGTGTCTTTCTCTGCTCTGTATTGTATACACGTATTTATATTCCGATCTGCAAGTTTTAAGACATAGTATTAATTTTTACTTCGAGTTTTTTTTTTTGCTCTAGAGAGCAATGGCTTCCAGAGGATGTGTGAATTCACCGAATTGTTTCTGCTATATTTGTGGTAACTATATAGTTAAAAAACAACAAAGAAACATTTCCGATTTTGTAAAAAAAATCTATTATGTTTATTTTGGCATGAAATTAGGAGATCAAGACAAGCCTTGGGCTCCACACAAAGTTTGCTGTATTTGTGTAGAAGAATTAAGACAATGGAGTCAACGTAAAAAACTGTGATGATTGTTATGTTTGTACTTGTAATGTGAAAGGTTTTAATTTGAAGAACGAAAAACAGATATTTTATCCTAACATTCCATCTGCCATACGACCTGCTCCTCGTGGACCTGGTATACCGGTTCCTTCACCTCCAGATACTATTGAAAACATTTCTTATTCAGATACTGAATCTGAATCTGAAATTGATGAAGTATATGACTCCACTAGCGATGAGCCTAATCTTTTCACCCAGGCTGAGTTAAATGATTTAGTCAGGGATTTAAATCTACCCAAGGATTCGTCAGAAGTTTTAGGTTCTAGATTGAAAGAAAAAAATTTGCTAGCTCCTGGTACTTCATTTTCTTGGTTTCGATACAGAGAAAAAGAGTTTATTCCGTTTTTTTCTCAAGCTGGTGACCTTGTTTATTATAGTGATATTCCAGGCCTCATAAAAAGTTTCAAAATTGAATATAAACCTGAAGAATGGAGACTTTTTATCGATTCGTCAAAAAGAAGTCTTAAAGCAGTACTATTGCATAATGGAAATGAGTATGCATCTGTTCCTTTTGGATATTCAGTACATTTGAAAGAAGTTTACGAAAATATTGATTTAATTCTAAATAAACTATCATATTCAGATCACGAATGGACAGTTTGCGGTGATCTTAAAGTAATTGCAATGTTACTTGGGCAGCAGAAAGGATACACGAAATTCCCTTGTTTTCTTTGT
This sequence comes from Salticus scenicus, assembly GCA_963930645.1. Taxonomy (NCBI): domain Eukaryota; kingdom Metazoa; phylum Arthropoda; class Arachnida; order Araneae; family Salticidae; genus Salticus; species Salticus scenicus. Next base: position 183,768,304 of record OZ005656.1, on the reverse strand, counting down.
GAATGGGACAGCCGAGACAGAAAACAACATTATATCAAGAGAGAATGGCCAATCAGGAAGACATTAGATCCTGGAGTCAAAAATATTCAAAGAAAAAATCTGGTTGATCCAAAAAAAAAGTGTTACTTCCACCTCTTCACATCAAGTTAGGTCTTATAAAACAATTTGTCAAGACTTTACCAAAAGAAGGTGAATGCTTCAAATATCTTTGTGATCAGTTCCCTGGTTTATACGAACAAAAACTGAAAGAAGGTGTGTTTGTGGGACCTGATATCAGGAAAATGATGAAAGATGAAAATTTTGAGAAGAAAATGGAAAAAAAACGAAAGAGAAGCCTGGAAATCTTTGAAACTTGTTATTACTAGTTTTCTTGGAAACAAGAAAGACCCAAACTACAAATCTATTGTAGAAGAAATGATAAAAAATTTCAAGATTTAAGGTTGTAGTATGAGCTTAAAAGTTCACTTTCTTGATTCACACCTGGACTATTTTCCTGAAAATTTAGGAGCAGTTAGTGAGGAACAGGGTGAAAGATTTCATCAAGATATAGGAAATGGAAAAGCGAAATCAAGGAAAATGGAATGTCAGTATGATTGCCGACTACTGCTGGATGCTGCAAAGAGACAATCCCAGCAATTTCCACAAAAGGAAAAGTGGAAAAAGGACTTTTGAGGTTAAAAAAAAAAACGTTATTATAAGGACTTGTAACTTTCTATATATACTAAAAAATTATTTGAACTTAGATATAATTGTAATTTCTATGTGTTTAATACTTAACGGAATTTAAATAAAATGTCAAAATTTTGCAATTTCAACTGTTTCCATGAAAATATGCAATCACTTTGTAAAAAATCCTTACGTGATAGAAGGAATTGGAATTCATTTTTGGAATCAGCACCAAAAACAACGTAAGAATCAGTCATCAATGTTAAAACAATTTTCAAAAAGTATTTTTTTGCAGGACTGTGAATCAGTATCAAAACATACACTATCGAAAAAGCTTCTTTTTAATAATTTTGAATTAGGAAATAAAAAGCGCGCGTGAATAATTTTGAATTAGAAAATAAAAAGCGCGAGTGCAAAATGAAATAAAATAAGAACGAAAAATAATGTAGTACGCATTGATTATGAACACTTTCCAAATGCATGTATTTGTTGTATCATATATCTTTCAATATTCTTTGCCTACGTTATCACACAACAGACAGACAGAAGCACTGAAAAGTATACAGATAGACTAATTGAATTTAAAATCACTCTCAGACATTGTTGGAAAGTGTCTAAGAGAGTCTTAATATAAAAGAAAATGCAGCCGTTAGATTAGAATTGAAGACCTTAATGTATCTGAATATTTCAAGTTAGCCCTGTAAATCTGAAGGTTAATCACATTATTTGGTGTTTTAATTAATTCGTAGCGTTTTTTTTTTTTTTTTTTTATAATTGAGGCTTTATTGTGCAAAAATAATTACAAATGGATTATTCAAAGTATTGACCATCACTAGCCACTACTTTTTCCCATCTTTCTGGCAGCATACGGATTCCGCGTCGGAAAAACGAATCGTCTTTAGAGGCAATCCAAGAATCGACCCATTTTTTTACAATCTTCATAAGAAGTGAAGTGTTCCTCAGACAGGCCATGGCTCATCGATCGAAACAAGTGGTAATCAAATGGAGCAATGTCTGGAGAATACTGCGGGTGAGGTAGGTTTTGACCGGTTTTGCGACATGCGGTCTCCACGTCCCTAGGTTTCAGTTCGTATGGGACCCAATTTCTCTGCTTTTAGACCATTCCCATGGCTTTCAGGCGTTTGCTGACTGTTGAAAAGTCAACTCTTAATGATTCAGCTAAATCTTGAAGCGTTTGGCATGGATCTTCATCGAGCAATGACTTCAATTCTTCATCTTCGAATTTTTTCGGCTGCCCAGGTCGTTCCTTGTCTTCCAGCTCAAAATCACCACTTTTAAATCGAGCAAATCATTTCCGACAGCTTTGTTCAACTAGTGCATTCGATGACTTTCGGCTAATTCGATGACTTTCGGCAGCGCTTTTCTTCATGTTAAAGTAATGAAGTAGAACTCCCCCAAAAACACTTTATCCGGCACAAAGTTAGACATGTTCGATGAAGTAAAAAATTATGTTATTTACGCTTCAACCAAATGACATCATATACTAATAACGATGCTCAGTGATAGTAGGTTTGCGGGGAATACTAGTCACGCCAACTATCGGAAAATGCCACTTGCCACGCCATCTATTAGAAAACGCTATGAATTAATTCAAACACCCAATGCAAAATGTTATGTTACAATATTAAGAATACATAAAAATTTCTTTATGATTTTTACAGTACAAAGTTATATAAATGTGATTTTTAAAAAATGTATCTCTTAAAACACAATGTAATTGGCATTTTTTTTTTTTTTTTGGTTGTCCCTGTACATAAACTAGTTGTACAAGACATATTAATGCCATTTTATATAGGAAACATTCCATAGTGAACTTGACTAATAGTTAACATTTTTTAAATATTCTGAAAATATTTACGGGCGCTGAGGCGGGAGACAGACAGTTAGAAAGATAAACAGTCGGGCAGATAAATATACAAATTGAAATCATTTTCACACTTAAAAATTGTTTGAAAGTGCTAAAAACGCTTAATCTAAACGAAAGTGCAATTCCAGCAATTTTTTATTAATATCTCTTAAAGAAACTAAATATTTTTGTGTGTCCATGTAAATCTAATGCTCATTATACATTATTCTATAACAAGCATTCTTTTGTGCATATGAATAACTTATTTCAATTTCATTAAGCTTTGTGAAAAGTAAAGTTATTGCCGAAACGTCAGTGGAGGCCCTCTGTTGAGACTCAAAACGGTTTTGGGCTGTCAACACCTGCAGTCATCACCTATCACGGCGGTTGAAGAGCAAGGAGAAATGATGCTTCTACATTTCAATGTCGAAAAGAAAAATAGAGTCGGCAGCAACAGTATCCGAGTACCAGCAATAACCCTGTCTATAAAAAGTACATTTAATACTGCTTTGTTAAATAAATCCTTGTTGAGTCATGTTCTTAATCAGTCTAAGAACACAATTCGACAAGGATTTATTTAACAAAACAGTATGAGCTCTACTTTTTTTTTTACATCGGAATTATTGGCTAGTGCTCGGATACTTTTGTTACCAACTTTAGATTGGTTAGTTGGATGGGTTTTACGTTGCACTAGTGCTGCTCAGAAATATAAATTATTTTCATCAGAGAAATTGTTCAGTTGGGAATTGTCAAAATATGTGGGGACTAATAATGTCCTACTTGATGCGATGTTTTACTTTGTTAGACATAAAATCATCGAGAAATTTTAGGTATTCTTGTAAAATAAAGTCGGTTAAGATAGAGTCGGCAGCAAAAGTTTCCGAGCTCTAGCATATAATTCCGACATCAAAAAGGTACACTTAAAACTGATCTGTTAAATAAATCCTTGTCGAATTGTGCTCGTAGACTGACTAAGAACATGACTCGACAAGGATTTATTTCACAAAACAATATTAAGTGTACTTTTTTTAGACAGGGATTATTGCTAGTACTCGGATAATTTGTTGCCGACTGTAGGACAGTAAAACTGAGCGAATGGTTTCTAAAAAATTTTGTTCTAATAAAAATCTTTTTCTTTTCTGGTCATCAAAACAAACTTTTCAATACGTTTACAGTTATTTTTTTATTTCTTTAGCTGCCAGAATTATTTAGTGGGGAATTTTTTTTTCAGAATTATGAATTTCAACCGTTTTCTAAGCCAGCATCTTTCAATAAAAAAGTAAAAAAACCTACCATTTAAAACAGTTTTCAAGTAAATTATGTATGTCTTCCGTTTTCCATAGGAATCATCACTTCCAAAACATTTAACACCTGCCACGAGAAATTAAAAGATGTTTTTAACATCGCACTGTAGTTACGCATTTTGCAATTGGCGACGGTCTGGCACTCACCCTAAGGGTGATTCGGAGACATGTCGTCCCAATTTCGATCCTCTGTGGAAGGAGGGAGTTAAAAGGTAGTAGAAATAATAATACTTCTTTATTGTCTGAAGTGAAAAGGGAACATACTTGCATTAGAGGTACAGTCGGTAACAAAAGTGACCGAACACTAGCAAAAATTCCTATATAAAAAAAGTACATTTCATACGGTTCTGTTAAATAAATCCTTATGGAATCCTGTTCTTAGACTGATTAAGAACAGGATTCGACAAGGATTTATTTAACAAAACCGTATGAAGTGTACTTTTTTTACATAGGAATTTTTGCTAGTGTTCGGACACTTTTGTTACCGACTGTATAAAGTTCTAAATTTGAAGTGTTTGAGTACATTAATAATTTTCTGTTTATGCGGTGTTCTACTTTTTGACATAAAAAGTATTAGAGAATTCTAGGTTTCGTATACTATAAAGTATTTAAAATCTACAGTCGGCAGCAATAGTATTCGAGCACTTTAAACAATTCCTATATAAAAAAAAAAGTACTCTTAATACTGCTTTGTTAAATAAATCCTTGTCGAATCGTGTGCTTAGACTGACTAAGAACGGAACTCGACAAGGATTTATAGTTGGCAGCAAAAGTATCCGAGCACTAGCAAAAATTCCGATGTGAAAAAAGTACACTTAATACAGTTTTGTTAAATAAATCATTGTCGAGTCCTGGTCTTAGTCAGTCTAAGGACACGATTCAACGAGGATTTATTTAAATGCCGACTGTATCTAACAAAATTGTATTAAATGTACTTTTTTTACATAGGAATTTTTGCTAGTGCTCGGATACTTTTGCTGCCGACTGTAGATTACATTTGCATCAGAGGAATAAAATTCTTAATTAGAAGTGTTTGAGCTGACTAATAATTTTCTATTTTAAAAAGTATTGGGAAACTTAATATTTGCAGTATAGATAACATTTGCATCAGAGGAATAAAATTCTAGATTAGAAGTGTAATAATTATATTAATTAACTAGCAGGCAACGCCCGCTTCGCTGGTCTCTATTTTTAAAAGAATCACTATAATTACTGAATTCTCAAAATTGCATTAATTTTTATCACGTGAAGAAAAAAAGACAAAAAAAATCTGATTGGGAAAAATGTCGCACCGGGTTCTCACTGCCTTCGGAAAAAATTCCCAAAATGCTCTAACTCTTATTTCTATTATTTTCCCCCTTCGCCCCCCCCCTTCCGTATTCTAATAATTTTACAAATTCGAAAATATATGCAATCGATTTGTAAGTATCAAAAACCACTATGCACCTGTTTTGAACGATATATCTCTATTTTTATTTTTGCCCCTTTGCTCCCCCCTCTTCCCGCCCCTCCTAATAATTTAAAAAAATCGAAAATATCCGCAATTGATTTGTAGGTATCGGAAACTTCTATGAACCAATTTTGAATGATCTAACTCTATTTTATTTTTTTTTTGCCCCTCACCCCCCCCCCCCCCCCACCTTCCCGGCCCTCCTAATAATTTTACACTTTCGAAAATATCCCCATTCGACTTGCAGGCCTTTAAAACATATCTGTACCAATTTTGAACGGCCTAACTGTATTTCTATTTGTTTTTGCCCACAGCCCCCCTTTCCGCCTCTCCTAATAATTTATGAATTCGAAAATATCCGCAATCGATTTGTAGGTATCGAAAACCTCTATATACAAATTTTCAACGATTTATTATTATTATTATTATTATTGATTTATTATTATTGATTTTTATTATTATTTTTTTTTGCCCCCCCCCTCCCCCCCCTTCCTGCCCCCTCCTAATAACTTTACACAATCGAAAATATCCTCATTTGACTTGCAGGTCTCTAAAACCTATCTGTACCAATTTTGAACGCCCTAACTGTATTTCTATTTGTTTTTGCCCCATAGCCCCCCCCCTGCTGCCCCACCTGAGGGCTGAATTTCTAAAATTCCAGAAATTGGTTTCTAGATATTTGCTTTAGCTATATTTTAGAGCAAAAATTTCACGTATATCTGTTTTTTTTTGTTTGAGATATATAGGATTATGCGAAATCACGTTTTACGCATGTGAAATTACGTTTCGCCCCCTCCCCCCCCCTTTGGGGACCGAATTTCAAAAATTCCAGAAATTGGTTTTTAGTCATTTGTATTAGCTATATTTTAAAGCAAAAATTTTACGGATATCTGTTTTTTTGTTTGAGATATGAAGGATTTTGTGAAATCACGTTTTGCCCCCCCCCCCCCCCCCTCCCTCCCTTCGGAGGCGAATTTTGTAAAATCGCTTCTTAGTGGATGCCTACGTCATAGAAAGAACATTGTCACAAAATTTCATGCTTCTAGGTCCAGGCATTTGGCCTGGGCGATGATGAATCACCCCCTCACTCACTCACTCAGTCAGTCAGGAAGAACGATTTTATATATATAGATGACTAATAATTTTCTGTTTGCCGCAATGTTCTACTTTGTTAACATAAAAAGTAACAATAAATTTTTGGTTTTATACCCTACGAATATTTACAAGCCAGATTACGATCAGTGCCCAGAAAAAGACGTTTCAATCACTGTCCGTAAAAATAAAATTATTCCCGTTAAAATTTTAGACATTTTCATGAAAAAAGGAACTGACTTTTTTCTATAAACGGTCAAGGCTCTGAATTTTACTGACTTAATTACAAATATTTAATTTAGAGATCCAATTATTTTACCCATGTTGTAAAAGACTTCTTTGCAAAAATTCCTTTTTGAGCTCTCAAATCTTATTAAATAAATAAAAAATTATCATAGTTATAAGTCAATAAGGGTTAAAAAAAAAAAAAAAAAAAAAAGAAAGAAACAAGTTTTTCAACGTGGTTGAAATAACGTGGTTGAAGTCTTTGATTTTTCCAGAGATGTGCAGTTACCTATGAAAGGAAATAACTCCATGGAATTAAAACAGATTCAAACAATCAGCTACAAAAAAAAAGGTACTTCTTCGAGTTGGGTCGTGGGGATTAAGACCGATTGACTGCACTAGGGTCCTGAGCCTGAAGGGGACTGCCTTCCTAAGGGATCCTAGCCCGTATTTACACAAGTTTCGGAGAAAACCACGGGAAACTACGAAAGGCTAAACCGACGATCACGACCTGGGATCGAACCCGGCACCTCAAGTCTACCAGATTTAAGCGAAGAACCGCTCGGCCGCTGGTAGGCCCGGTACTTCTTCGGATATGTTAAAATGTATTTCCTTGGTGACTATTAAAATTGAATAATCCTGAGAATTCATGGCGGATGGGTCATAACAAGTTTAAAACCAAAAAAATGTTGGAGCTGGTGTCTTCTCTAAACTGTTTAACTTCTATGCACTTTATGGAAAATATGACACGACCTTCGACGGTCAAGTGGAAGCTATTACGCATCACATTTCAACAACTGATTTTCCACCTTTCGAAATTTGAAAATGTTGTAATACTGTCGGATTCACAGTCTGCCGCATTTTTTTTTTTTTTTTTTTTTATGTCCATTATTTCCTCTCTCACTCCTTTCTCAAAAGAAATTAACCAGCTTCAAGATCTTTTAAATTACTTGAGGTCCCAGCATAAGAGCGTTGTTCTGCAGTGGATTCATGACCTTTTGCAGTTTATTGCAATTAACAGCAAAACTGTTTTAAGGCATTTCACGAGGTGAGGTACCAAGATGAACTCAAGAGTAAAATCAATGCCAAATATGGGAAGAGACTTTAGTATGTAGTTGATAAGCCCAGAAGGGAGGCAGTGGCAACTTTTCGCCTATTAACCGATCTTGACTGCCTTTCTGTCCATCTTAATCCTCTCGACATAGTTCCAGGCACTACCTGCCCTTTGTGTAGAGATCCCAAAGTACCTATGGACGGACACTACTTGCGCTTCTGCAAAGCCCTTCATGGTAAGGCTAATGCAGCCCGTTATTGGGAGGCGAGAAGACATAAAAGGGTAATAACCTCCGGTTACCTCATGAAATTTTCCGATTTTTTCTTTTGTTGTTGTTTATTCCTGCTTCTCTTTTTCCAGTTTATGTATTCTTCTATTTGACATAAAAATAAATAAATAAATAAATAATGTATCTCTAAAAAGTTTTGTCAATTTTTCTGTAATTTTTGTAAAATTTTGATAAAATCTATTTTTGTTATAAGCAAGAAACTTGCTAAAAAAATAATGATTTTTGAAAAAAAAAATTGTCCATAGTAAGTGCAGCAATATGTTAAAGTTACAAATCAGCTTTTCGTGATACAGGATGATCCAAAGCATTTGTGCTTTTCTTTGATTTGTGGTTGGTCCCCTAATTGCACTCGTAACTAAATTTATAGTGGAAAATGTGAATTTATAAATACTTTTTGAATGTCGAAAGTTGAAAACCATTTCATCCTTTTTTTTTTAATACGAAAAATGTCAAAATAAAAAAAGTCTAACAATTTGATCACCAACTGTACTTTTAGAATTTTAAGCCAGACTATCAGCAAGAAGAAAGAAAATTAAAAACGCACAAAAATGTACGTAAATTTAATTTATGCCCTTTCTATATTTTAAGACGGTATAAAATATATTTCATTTTATTATTATTTCCTTTAATTATTTATTATTATTATTATTATTATTATTATTTCATTTCAATGGAAAAAAAAATAATTTATATTTCTTTAATAATTACATATTTGTGTTCAATTATCATTTTTATTGCTATTTATATTTACTTATATTGAATTTAAAAGGTTTATTGCTTTTACCTTTTAGCTTCTATAGAAATAAATAAAGAGCATATCATGTTGCGATGCGGTGCAGTATGCCACTGTCGCCAATAGTTGCATTGAGGGCATTTTTAAGATAAATGGAACTTTTGATAGTAATCATTTTTCCCTTTTAATGTAAAAAAGTAGTGGGACTGGAGATAAATGAATTAAAAAATATATATATTAAATCAAAGTTTTGAAATATTTTTTTTTTCGTAATTATACTTTACTTTAAATTTTTAAAACGTCTAATAATTTGGAATAATTTGTTCGCAAGAAAATGTAGATGGTAACATTTTTAACGCGCATTTTTGAAGGTGAAACGCATTTAGTAGATTTTTTTTTTTTTATAATGCAAAGTTTTCAGCCAATCATCTAACATTTTCTCTGTGTATTATTCTAGATACCTTGTAATTTGTTTTTAACACTTTCGCGACCGCATGATTTTGTCTTTTTAACAGTAAGGTCCGCGTGTAGGCGTTAATCGCCGAAGTTACAATATTTCAGAACAAAATTTTCTGTATTCACATTTATATTAAAAATGGATATACATTATAATTGTGTTCTTTCTAATCAAAGTATTTGTATCCATAGTATATTTCATTTTAAAAATGCGAATATTGTTTATATACTTAAGAAATAAATGCATACAAATTGCGAAAGAAACGCCCACTTGCGGAGTTACAGATTTTCAAAAAACGTGAATCTACGTCAGCGGTCGCGAAAGTGTTAATAAAAAGAATATAAATATGTAAAGTGCAACAAAAATAAAGATATAAAAAACTGAAGGAGAGAAACAAAAATGAGAAGAGAAAGGAACAAGCAGCAATGAGAATGGCTTTAGAAAATCGAAAATACAAAATGTAGGAACACATTATTGTAGCAGAAATAATTTTGTTTCTTAAAAAAAACTTTTGTCAATAAAAACGCTTTTCATTTTCATCATTTCTGAAAAAATTTAAAGGTGTCCACTTCTGTAACAAAAAATTCGCTATTATTAGGTTCTATCGTGTCTACTTCTAATGCTTTTTTGGGCTTTTCGTTTATTTTTATTTTTTTTCACACGAAAACACTGCAGTTAGTAAGTTTTGCAGTCCAATCAAGTGAAGTAAGGTTTATTTGTATGAAATAGAAAAATATAATGATATGAAGAACTGCTTAACTTTACAGCCTCTAGAATTTAGAACAGTAGACCAAAAATAGCTCAAAAGTCTTTAAACTGATTACTACTGGAGCAGTTACCAAATTACCTTAACTATCAGTCTTTGGTTACATAGCAATTTTTCCGTGTCGAAATAATAACGCAACCGACGAATTGGAATTCGTATGCAGACGACTTCAGTTTGAATCTAAATAGAGCCAAACCATGATTTCATTTTTTTAAGTTGAAAAATTTTTATTGCAGCGCCATAAACTTACGTTACAGCATAAAGAATTTAAAATACTCACGTAAATTCACAGCAAAAAAGTTTTGGCACTGAAATTGTCTGCATTTTATGCTATAAAAATACATAAGTTTATTTTATTTTATGATGAATGTATATTCATATTAGTATAATGTTTACATTTTTCAATAACTTATTTCCGACTACATTAAAGAAAAAAATAAATTATCGTTAAAAAATATTTTTACTTTGTATCTATCTAAAATTATACATATTATATACCAAATCTTGGTAAAACAATAAAATTAATAATAATAGTATTTACTTATTTATTACTTTTTTGCAATATCTTAGAAGTTAGTAAGCCACAAAAATTAAATATGCCTTGAACATATAAACTTCATTGTATATTTTTCATGATTTTTATTTATTTTATTTTTTATTTATTTTTATTTATTTATTTTTATTTATTTATTTATTTATTTTTATTTATTTATTTACTTATTTATTTATTTATTTTTTAATTTACTTTACAAAATTAAAATTTATGAAAGATATTATATTTAAGGGAAATAAATACTTTATACCGGAAAAAAATATAATGGAAATACATAAAGTAATAAAAAATTATTTCTTTTAGTGGAATTTTCGTAAGTAACAACTCTTCTAGCGAACAAGCTTCCTTAACGGATCGCTTGTGGAATAACAAATAATTAAACAAATCTTGAGTGACTATTCGACGTTTGGATCATTTAATAACGCATAAAACATTTGAAAAATTAAATAATTCGGGGTACAATAAAAAAAATTCCAAGTATACGTAGGTAATCTATATACTACTCCGATTCAAAAAATTAGAATAATGAAAAGAAATATGGTCAAGGGAAATGAAAATCGAATTTATCAAATAAATAATCAACAATATCAAATATAAAGTACTATAATATGAATCTGCATATTTTGCAGATTATAAAAATGTAAACACATTACAATGAAATAGAAAATATATTTAAATCAGCTAACAACTAAAAATTCAAAATATTAGAATACTTTCTAACATGGTTCAAAAAATTAGAATAATGAAAATATATTGAACATAATTTAAACTCTAAGTATTTTTACTTGCTAATCAGTACTTTGTTGCATCATCCTTAGCTTTAATGACAGCTCTTAAACGTTTTGACATGTTTTTAACTAAAGGTTCACAATATTTTTTATCCAAATTCGCCCATATGCTCTTTATACTAGAAATAAGTTCTTTTTTGTCTCTAGGCGCAACTTCTTGAAGTCGTTTCTTCATAATTCCCCACAAATTCTCGATAGGATTTAGATCGGGTGAGTTTGCAGGCCAAGGGAGTACAGGTATGTCCTTCTCTTTGAGCCATTTAGTTGTTGATTTGGAAGTATGGGGAGAAGCTGAATCTTGCTGAAACAAGAAATCGTCATCACATAAATCCTCAGCTGAAGGAATCATGAAATGTTCAAGAATTTTTTGATAGACTTCTGAATTGACTGTTGTGGAAACAATACACAACCTGCCTGGGCCTTCAGCAGTCATGCAGCCCCATACCATAACAGGGGTCGCAAATTTAAACGAACGTTTTAAACATTCTTTCTTATAAGCTTCATGTTTGAGTCTCCAGACACGTATACCTTGATTTCCGTGAGACACACAAAACACACTTTCATCGCTGAAAAGTATCTTTTTCCAATCGTCGTGATCCCAAAATAGCCTTTGTTTACACCATTTAACTCTAGCAGCCCTTTGCTTAGATGATAAGAATGGCTTTATCTTAGGCACACGTGATCTAAAACCTAATTTGCGAAGTCGTCGTAGTGTTGTAGATTTGGAGACATTTATACCCATTTCTTTCCATTTTCTATGCACATATCTCACACTCCGAAAACGATGTTTCTTCACAATCTTTTTCAATTGCCTTTCATCTCTTCTTGAAGTTACTGGCTTTCGACCACTTTTAAAGTGTTTATTTTGAAAACACTTATTATTAGAATATTCTCTCAAAACTCTACTCACACTTGCTTGAGAGCATTTCACTTCTTTTGCTATAAAAAGTTGTGTTTTTCCTATTTCGTGCAAGTACACAATACGATATTTCACAGCCTCAGATAAATCGCTCTTTCGTCCCATATTAAGCAAATACTACGCTACAATCAAATGCCAAACGACTTTTCATTTTCAACGGAGCACATTTTATAGTCCCACAGATGTTAATCCCGCAGCCGTTCTCTCAACTTATAAGAAAAATTTGAACTGTGGAATTTAAAACAAAATATCGATATTTATTATGATCAAGATATTCTTAGAAAAATACATAATAGTTAAATATATAGTGAAAATTCAAGCTCTGCATCATAAGATAAATATTTTATAATGTTAAGTCATACATTTAAAATAATAATAATAATAATACAAAATAATAGTTAAACCGAAATAGGGTAAGTGCACCAGTGATTGACACTTTTAGAGCAATCTCTGATGTTTTTAATGTTCTAGTCATCAGAAAATATGTTTAGAAATCTTAAGTTAGTACATATGGCATGAAAGACATTCAGAACCACATATATGTTAAAATATATACATTTGATAACAATTATATTTTTTTTATAAATTTTATTTGACACCCACTCAGTGTTCCAGTAATTGACACTGCCAGTTTTTTATTTTACCAGTTTTATTTTACCTATGCTCCAGTGTTAGACATAAAATGTTAAAATTCTTATATGTAAAATACTATATGATTTTATAATTTTTTAATTATTTCCGGATAGATGTCAATTACTGCTACTGGAGCATGCCAATCACTGGAGCACCTACCCTAGTTAAAAAATAATATAACATTTTTAACTTACAGATTTGGACGGTGGAGAACTCTGTATACAATCCAATGAGTATTGGTTATTCGGCCAAACACTTTGACAAAATTTTCTGCTTCCTTCTCATATGTTAAATTAGATCTTAAAGTTAATACATTGTCATTATTATAATGTATTATTATATGCGGAAAACTGCCTTTTAATTTTGACATAATAGTGTCAGCTTCCATTTTGCGATTTAAAGCTTTAAATATAACATGGTTCAACAATAAAAAACAAAAGCGGCAATGTTTATTTACACAAATTAAGTACTGCGTAGTTTTTTCTCTTTGAACGTCCACATTTGGCGAAAATCGCACTGTTTGGCGAAAATTTGTCAATCTGTTCTGTACGAGCCAACATTTCGGAGATACGCAAGCGGGTGTATCCTGCTAGTCTATACATATAAAAGAGTACTTCCACTCACTCACTCACTGACTCATCAACGCACATTAAAATCTACTGAAGCCACTGACTCGAAACTGGGTCGGATTATAGAGCATATAGTGTAAGCACCCCCTAAGAAGCGATTTTGCGAAATTCGCCCCCCAAGGGAGAGTAGGGGGGGAAAATGTGGTTTCACAAAAACCTTCATATCTCAAAGAAAAAAACAGATATTCGTAAAATTTTTGCTTTAAAATATGGCTAACATAAATATCTAAAAAACAATTTCTGGAATTTTAAAAATTCGGTCCCCAAGGGGGGAAAGGGGGCAAAACGTGATTTCACATGTGCAAAACGTGGTTTCACATACTTCTATATTTCTCAAACAAAAAAACAGATATTTGGGAAATTTTTGCTCTGATATATAGCTAATACAAATACCTAAAAACTAATTTCTGGAATTTTAAAAATTCAGCCCCCAAGAGGGGGGAGAGGGGGGCAAAATGATTTGAAATAATCCTTTATATCGCAAACAGAAAAAAAGATATATGTAAGATTTTTGCTCTAAAATACAGCTCCCACAAATACATAAAAACTAATTTCTTTAATTTTAGAAATTTGTCCCAGGTGGGGTGAGAAAGGGGGAGGGGGTTATGGGACAAAAAAATAAAAATAGAATTATACAGTTAAAAATTGGTACATAGAGATTTTCGATACCGACAAATCGATTGCGGATATTTTCGAATTTGTAAAGTTATTAAGAGGGGTGGGAAGGGAGTCGGAGGAGCAAAAAAAAATAATAATTGAGTTTTGTCACTCAAAATTGGTATATGGAGGTTTTTTATATCTACAAATCGATTGCGAATATTTTCGAATTTGTAAAATAATTGGGATAGACGGGAAGGGGGCATAAAGGGGCAAAAATATACAAATAAGTGTTAGAGCACTGAAAATTAGTGTTGTTACGTTTTGAGGCCCGATAAATCGATTACGGATATTTTCGAAAGTACAGAATTATTACGAGGGGCGGGTGCAGGGTTAAAAATAAAGAAATTCAAATAGAATGTTTGAAATTAGTGTTATTAGATTTAAAAGTTCGAGAGAACGATTGCGAGTACTTTTTAAAATTTAAAATAATTAGTAGGGGCAGGAACGGTAGGTGAAGGAACATGTGCCTGTATACTCTGCCGCAGGTAGTGGGGGCCCGGACCGATTATTCCACCTATGAAATATATATATATATATGTATTTGTATTTTATATTTATGTTTTTCCCCTAAGATAATATAGTGATTCACTAAGAGTGTCGGACATAAATGCGTACGCGCAGCGCACAATGGTCTGCGTGCCGAAGGCAGCGGGGACCCAGTGCGACATTTTTTCCAAAGAGAATTCTCTCACTCTCTTTTTTTTTCGCATGATAAAAATTAATGCATTTTTGAGAATTCATTAACTATAGTGATTCATTTAAAAATAGTGACCAGCGAAGCGGGCGTAGCCTGCTAGTACTTAATACTTACAAAACTTTCAATAAACACTAGAAAATGCAAAAACCTCGCAACAATGTGTTTCGTGTCGAAAGAGCACACGACCTTTCGTCAGGCGAACAAAGTAGGTAGTAGTTCAGCAGTGAAAGCGGTAACACTCAAAACTGACTTCAAGGAAAAGCAAAATCATATAAAGTCGAATGTAAATCCGAATATTGGTGTGAGTAGAATTATAAAATAAAACCAGAAAATAAATAAGATTAAAAAATATAACAAAATGTAAAAAAAAAAAAAAAAAAAATTAAATTAAACGAAAATCTAAGTTACATGAGTAATTTCCAAGCATCAGAGAAAAATAGAGAGGAAGAAATATCATTAACAAGATTTTTCGAATTTTTAAATATGTAAAAAGCTTGTGCTCGGATACTTTTGATGCCGACTGTAGATTACATTTGTATCAGAGGAGTAAAATTCTTAATTAGAAGTGTTTGAGCAGACTAATAATTTTCTATTTTAAAAAGTATTGGGAAACTTAATATTCGCCGTATAGATTACATTTGCATCAGAGAAATAAAATTCTATAAGTTAGAAGTGTTTGCGTCAACTAATAATTTTCTGTTTGCCGCGATATTCTACTTTGTTAAGATAAAAAGCAACAGAAATTGTTTGGTTTTATACCCTACGAATATTTACAAGCCAGATTACGATCACTGCCCGTAACAGTAAAATTATGCCCGTTGAAATTTTGGACATTTTCATGAAAAAAGGAACTGACAATTTTCTATAAACGGTCAAGGCTCTGAATTTTACTGCACTTAATTACAAATATTTAATTTAGAGATCCAATTGTTTTACTCACGTTGTAAAAGACTTTTTTTCCAAAAATTACTTTTTCAACTCCCAAATCTTATTAAATAAATAATAATTTATTACAGTTATAAATCAATAAGGGTTTAATAAAAAAAAAAAATAAAATAAAATAAAAAAAAAAGTTTTTCAACGTGGTTGAAATAGCGTGGTTGAAGTCTTTGATTTTTCAGGAGATGTGCAGTTACCTATGAAAGCAAATAACCCCATGGAATTAAAAGAGATTCAAACAAATCTAAATTTGAAATAATCAGCTACAAAAAAAAAAAAAAAAAAAAAAAAAAAGGTACTTCATCGAGTTGGGTCGTGGGGATTAAGACCGATTGGCTGCACTAGGGTCCTGGGCCTGAAGGGGTGTGCCCTCATGAGGTTCTTCCTAACGGATCCTAGCCCGTATTTACGCAAGTTTCGGAAAAAACCACGGAAAACTACGAAAGGCTAGTTCGACGATCGCGACCTGGGATCGAACCCGACATCTCATGTCTCCCAGATTTAAGCGAAGAACCGCTCGACCGCTGGTATGCCCGGTACTTCTTCGGATATATTAAAATGTATTTCTTTGGTGACTATTAAGATTGAAAAATCCTGAGAATTCTTGGCGGATCGGTCATAACAAGTTTAAAAGCAAAAGAATGTTGGAGCTGGTATCTTCTCTAAACTGTTTAACTTCTACGCACTTTATGGAAAATATGGCACGACCTTCGACGATGAAATGGAAGCGATACGCATCACATTTTAACAACTGATTTTCCACCTTTCGAAATTTGAAAATGTTGTAATACTATGTCGGATTCACAGTCTGCCGCATTTTTTTTTTTTTTTTTTTTAATATGTCCATTATTTCCTCTCTCACTCCTTTCCCAAAAGAAATTAACCAGCTTTAAGATCTTTTAAATTACTTGAGGTCCCAGCATAAGAGCGTTGTTCTGCAGTGGATTCATGACCTTTTGCAGTTTATTGCAATTAACAGCAAAACTGTTTTAAGGCATTTCACGAGGTGAGGTACCAAGATGAACTCAAGAGTAAAATCAATGCCAAATATGGGAAGAGACTTTAGTATGTAGTTGATAAGCCCAGAAGGGAGGCAGTGGCAAATTTTCGCCTATTAACCGATCTTGACTGCCTTTCTGTCCATCTTAATCCTCTCGACATCCTTCCAGGTGCTACCTGCCCTAAAGTATCTATGGACGGACACTTGCGCTTCTGCAAAGGTCTCCATGGAGGCTAATGCATCCAGTTATCGGGAGGTGAGAAGAACCAAAAGGGTGATAACCTCCGGTTATCTCATGAAATTTTCCGAGTCTTTCTTTTTTTTTTTTTTTAAGCTATTGCATAGCTTTTATCGCGGGCTTTGAGCGCGGCGACCGAATCGAAAAATTCCGTAACGAAAAAAAAACCTAACACAGTTCGGCAGACTTCGGCAGACTTCGGCAGATTTCGGCAGACTGTACGAAGCTCGCACGGATCGAGACGAGCTGCTCCGAAATCGGACGAATACGTAAGCAGCTGTTTGTGAGAAAGTATATAGGTGTATATGTATCTATCATCTATGTACAACAGTGAATAGCTGTACGCGTAAAATTTGTGTATAAAGTAGATCAGATAAAACTTGAATATCCCCATTCGACTTGCAGGCCTTTAAAACCTATTAAATACCTTTTCTCTATTAAAATTTGTTTTCTTATCGGTCACCACGCTCAAAAAGTGTAACTTGAATTAATATCAAAGAAATAACTTAAATATCCCCATTCGACTTGCAGGCCTTTAAAACCTATTAAAATACATTTTCTCTATTAAAATTTGTTTTCTTATCGGTCACCACGCTCAAAAAAGGTAACTTGAATTAATATCAAAGAAAAAACTTGAATATCCCCATTCGACTTACAGGCCTTTAAAACCTATTAAATACCTTTTCTCTATTAAAATTTGTTTTCTTATCATTATTGTTATCTTATTCATTAATATCAAAGAAAAACCTTGAATATCCCCATTCGACTTGCAGGCCTTTAAAACCTATTAAATACCTTTTCTCTATTAAAATTTGTTTTTATCGTTCACCACGCTCAAAAAGTGTAACTTGAATTAATATCAAAGAAAAAACTTGAATATCCCCATTTGACTTGCAGGCCTTTAAAACCTATTAAATACCTTTTCTCTATTAAAATTCGTTTTCTTATCGGTCACCACGCTCAAAAAGTGTAACTTGAATTAATATCAAAGAAAAAACTTGAATATCCCCATTCGACTTGCAGGCCTTTAAAACCTATTAAATACCTTTTCTCTATTGAAATTCGTTTTCCTATCGGTCACCACGCTCAAAAAGTGTAACTTGAATTAATATCAAAGAAAAAACTTGAATATCCCCATTTGACTTGCAGGCCTTTAAAACCTATTAAAATACCTTTTCTCTATTAAAATTTGTTTTCTTATTATTATTGTTATCTTATCATTATTGTTATCTTATTCATTAATGTCAAAGAAAAAACTTGAATATCCTCATTCGACTTGCAGGCCTTAAAAACCTATTAAATACTTTTTCTCTATTAAAATTTGTTTTCTTATCGGTCACGACGCTCAAAAAGTGTAACTTGAATTAATATCAAAGAAAAAACTTGAATATCCCCATTCGACTTGCAGGCCTTTAAAACCTATTAAATACCTTTTTTATATTAAAATTTGTTTTCTTATCGGTCACCACGCTGAAAAAGTGTAACTTGAATTAATATCAAAGAAAAAACTTGAATATCCCCAATCAACTTGCAGGCCTTTAAAACCTATTAAATACCTTTTCTCTATTAAAATTTGTTTTCTTATCGGTCACCACGCTCAAAAAGTGTAACTTGAATTAATATAAAAGAAAAAACTTGAATATCCCCCTTCGACTTACAAGACTTTAAAACCTATTAAATACCTTTTCTCTATTAAAATTTGTTTTCTTATCATTATTGTTATCTTATTCATTAATATCAAAGAAAAACCTTGAATATCCCCATTCGACTTGCAGGCCTTTAAAACCTATTAAATACCATTTCTCTATTAAAATTTGTTTTTATCTGTCACCACGCTCAAAAAGTGTAACTTGAATTAATATCAAAGAAAAAACTTGAATATCCCCATTCGACTTGCAGGCCTTTAAAACCTATTAAATACCTTTTCTCTATTAAAATTTGTTTTCTTATCGGTCACCACGCTCAAAAAGTGTAACTTGAATTAATATCAAAGAAAAAACTTGAATATCCCCATTCGACTTGCAGGTCTTTAAAACCTATTAAAATAACCTTTCTCTATTAAAATTTGTTTTCTTATCATTATTGTTATCTTATCATTATTGTTATCTTATTCAATAATATCAAAGAAAAAACTTGAATATCTCCATTCGACTTGCAGGCCTTTAAAACCTATTAAATACCTTTTCTCTATAAAAATTTGTTTTCTTATCGGTCACCACGCTCAAAAAGTGTAACTTGAATTAATATCAAAGAAAAAACTTGAATATTCCCATTCGACTTGCAGGCCTTTAAAACCTATTAAATACCTTTTCTCTATTAAAATTCGTTTTCTTATCGGTCACCACGCTCAAAAAGTGTAACTTGAATTAATATCAAAGAAAAAACTTGAATATCCCCATTCGACTTGCAGGCCTTTAAAACCTATTAAAATACCTTTTCTCTATTAAAATTTGTTTTCTTATTATTATTGTTATCTTATCATTATTGTTATCTTATTCATTAATGTCAAAGAAAAAACTTGAATATCCTCATTCGACTTGCAGGCCTTTAAAACCTATTAAATACCTTTTCTCTATTAAAATTTGTTTTCTTATCGGTCACCACGCTGAAAAAGTGTAACTTGAATTAATATCAAAGAAAAAACTTGAATATCCCCATTCGCCTTGCAGGCCTTTAAAACCTATTAAATACCTTTTCTCTATTAAAATTTGTTTTCTTATCGGTCACCACGCTCAAAAAGTGTAACTTGAATTAATATCAAAGAAAAAACTTGAATATCCCCATTCGACTTGCAGGCCTTTAAAACCTATTAAAATACCTTTTCTCTATTAAAATTTGTTTTCTTATTATTATTGTTATCTTATCATTATTGTTATCTTATTCATTAATGTCAAAGAAAAAACTTGAATATCCTCATTCGACTTGCAGGCCTTAAAAACCTATTAAATACCTTCTCTCTATTAAAATTTGTTTTCTTATCGGTCACCACGCTCAAAAAGTGTAACTTGAATTAATATCAAAGAAAAAACTTGAATATCCCCATTTGACTTCCAGGCCTTTAAAACCTATTAAATACCTTTTCTCTATTAAAATTCGTTTTCTTATCGGTCACCACGCTGAAAAAGTGTAACTTGAATTAATATCAAAGAAAAAACTTGAATATCCCCATTCGACTTGCAGGCCTTTAAAACCTATTAAATACCTTTTCTCTATTGAAATTCGTTTTCCTATCGGTCACCACGCTCAAAAAGTGTAACTTGAATTAATATTAAAGAAAAAACTTGAATATCCCCATTCGACTTGCAGGCCTTTAAAACCTATTAAATACCTTTTCTCTATTAAAATTTGTTTTCTTATCGGTCACCACGCTGAAAAATTGTAACTTGAATTAATACCAAAGAAAAAAACTTGAATATCCCCATTCGACTTGCAGGCCTTTAAAACCTATTAAATACCTATTCTCTATTAAAATTTGTTTTCTTATCGGTCACCACGCTCAAAAAGTGTAACTTGAATTAATATCAAAGAAAAAACTTGAATATCCCCATTCGACTTGCAGGCCTATAAAACCTATTAAAATACCTTTTCACTATTAAAGTTTGTTTTCTTATCATAATTGTTATCTTATCATTATTGTTATCTTATTCATTAATATCAAAGAAAAAACTTGAATATCCCCATTCGACTTGCAGGCCTTTAAAACCTATTATATAACTTTTCTCTATTAAAATTTGTTTTCTTATCTGTCACCACGCTCAAAAAGTGTAACTTGAATTAATATCAAAGAAAAAACTTGAATATCCCCATTCGACTTGCAGGCCTTTAAAACCTATTAAATACCTTTTCTCTATTAAAATTTGTTTTCTTATCGGTCACCACGCTGAAAAAGTGTAACTTGAAATTATATCAAAGAAAGAACTTGAATATCCCCATTCGACTTGCAGGCCTTTAAAGACCTATTAAAATACCTTTTCTCAAAAAATAGAGTTAGATCATTCAAATGTGGTACATCGAGGTTTTCGACACCTACAAATCGATTGCGGATATTTTTGATATATTCTCATTGCGGATATATTCTCATTTATTCAATAAAAGAAAAAAATTTGTTTTCTTATCGGTCACCACGTTCAAAAAGTGTAACTTGAATTAATATCTAAGAAAAAACTAGAATTAATATCAAAGAAAAAGAAAATACTGCGTAAATAAAATAAATAAATAATTATAATTGCATAAGTTGATGAAAAATGCTATGCAATAGCTTTACCGCGGCAGTCCTCGAGTGCCACACGTATTTTTTTTTTTTTTTTTTTTTTTTTTTTGTTATTTATTCTTGTTTCTCTTTTTCCATTTCATGTACCCTGCCATTGGACATAATATAAATAAATAAATAAATGAATAAATAGTGTTTCTCTAAAGTTTTGCCAATTTTTCTGCAATTTTTGTAAAATTTTGATAGGACCCGTTTTTGTTATAAACAAGGAACTTGCGAAAAATAATAATAATTTTTGAAAAAAAAAAAAAAAAATGTCTATAGTAAGTGCAACAATATGTTAAAGTTACAAATCATTTGTAGCTTTTCGTGATAGAGGATGATCCAAAGCATTTGTGCTTTTCTTTGATTTGTGGTTGGTCCCTTAATTGCACTAAATTGATAGTGGAAAATGTGAGTTTATAAATGCTCTTTGAATGTCTAAAGTTAAAAGCCATTTCATCCAGTTTTCTTTTTTTTTTATAAAATAGTAAAAATGTCGAAATAAAAAAAGTCTAACAATTTGATCACCAACTGTACTTTTAGAATTTTAAGAGACTATCAGCAAGATTTAATTTATGCCCTTTCTATATATTTTAAAACAGTATAATATATATAATTTATATATTTCATTTTATTATTATTTCCTTTAATTATTTATTATTTTTTTTATTATTATTATTTAATTTCGATGGAAGAAAAATAATTTATATTTCTTTAATAATTACATATTTGTGTTCAATTATCATTTTTATTACTATATTTATTTACTTATAATAAATTTGAACAATTTATTGCTTTTAACTATTAGCTTCTATAAAAATAAATAAAGAGCATATCATGTTGCGTTGCGGGGCAATATGCCGCTGCTGCCAATAGTTGCATTATGGACATTTTTAAGATAAATGAACTTTTGATAGTAATCGTTTTTCCCTTTTAATGTAAAAAAGTAGTGGGAGTGGAGATAAATGAATTAAAAAATATATATATTAAATCAAAGTTTTGAAATATTTTTTTTTTCGTAATTAAACTGTACTTTAAACTTTTAAAACGTCCAATAATTTGGAACAATTTGTTTGCAAGAAGATGTAGATAGTAACATTTTTAACGCGCATTTTTGTAGGTGAAACGCATTTAGTAGATTTTCTTTTACAATGCAAAGTTTTCAGCCAATCATCTAACATTTTCTCTGTATTTTATTCTAGATACCTTGTAATTTGTTTTTAACACTTTCGCGACCGCATGATTTTGTCTTTTTGACAGTAAGGTCTGCCTGTAGGCGTTAATCTCCGAAGTTAGAATATTTCAGAACAAAATTTCTGTAGTGATATTTATACTTAAAATGGATATGCATTATAATTATGTTCTTTCTAATCAAAGTGTATCCATAGTATATTCCATTGTAAAAATGCGAATATTGTTTATATACGTAAGAAACAAATGTATACAAACTGCGAAAAAACCGCCCACTGGCGGAATTACAGATTTTCAGATGACGTGGATTTACGTCAGTGGTCGCGAAAGTGTTAATTAAAAGAATATAAATATGTAAAGTGCAACAAAAATAAATCTATAAAAAACTGAAGGAGAGAAAAAAAAAAAGAAAGAGAAAGGAATAAGCAGCAATGAGAATGGCTTTAGAAAATCGAAAATACAAAATGTAGGAACACATTATTGTAGCAGAAATAATTTTGTTTCTTAAAAAATAACTCTTGTCAATAAAAACGCATTTCATTTTAATCATTTCTGCAAAAATTTAAAGTGTCCACTTCTGGAACAAAAAATTCTCTATTATTAGATTCTATCGTGTCTACTTCTAATGCATTTTTGGGCTTTTCGTTTTTTTTTTTTTTTTTTTTTTTTTTTTTTTTTTTTCCCACACGAAAACACTGCAGTTAGTAAGTTTTGCAGTCCAATCAAGTGAAGTAATAAGGTTTAATTGTTTGAAATAGAAAATTTTAATGATATGAAAAACTGCTAACTTTACAGCCTCTAAAATTAAGAACAGTAGACCAAAAATAGCTAGAAAATCTTTAAACTGATTACTACTGGAGCAGTTACCGAGTTACCTTAACTATCAGTCTTTGGTTATGTAGCAATTTTTCCGACTCGAAATAATAAAGCAACCGATCAATGGGAATTTCTGTGCAGACGACTTCAGTTCGAATCTAACTAGAGCCAAACCATGATTTCATTTTTTAAAGTTGAAAAAATTTTACTGCAGTGCCATAAATTTACGTTACAGCATAAAGAATTTAAAATACTCACGTAAATTTGCAGCAAAAAATTTTAGCACTGAAATTATCAGCATTTTTTTCTATAAAATTACATAAGTTTATTTTATTTTAATTTTAAAATGAATGTATATGCATATTAGTATAATGTTTATATTTTTTCAATAACTTATTTCCGACTACATTAAAGAAAAAAATGATAAATTATGATTTAAAAATATTTTTACTTTGTATCAATCTATGATTATACATATTACAGTCCCTGGCCAAATTATTAGACGCACTGTAAGATTCTATGTAAAATCTTAATTATCAGGTGATACTATACAGCTTTATTGTTTTTACTAGATACAATGTATATTTTTTTTTATTATCCACCTTATTACCTGTTTTTTAACACAAATAAAATACTATAGTTATAGAAAAAATATGTATTTATTAACTCTTGAAAAAATTTGAAATTAATGCAATTAAATGTTAATATTTTGTTGAGCCACCTTTAGCAGCTATGCGAGCTTCAATTATGCATCTGAGGATGGTGATTCCACACATGAATGACCTTTTCTAAGAGTTGCGTTTTGTTTATGATCACACCTTTAGCCACTTCTCTCGTCATCAGCTCCCTCACGTTTTCAGTAGGTTTCACATCTGGGCTATTACCCGGCCAATCCAACAAGGGATTTTTGGCACTTCCAAACAATCTTTAACAGGCCGTTCTGTGAGGCAGGGAGCTCCATCTTGCATAAAAATGAATACAGTTATCCATTTGGAAACCATTCTCTGAGCTGCAAAACATGTAATTATTAAAAAACTATAGTGCGTCTAATAATTTGGCCAGGGACTGTATATACCTAACCTTGGTTAAAATAATAAAATTAATAATAATAGCATTTATTTATTTATTACTTTTTTGTAATATCTTAGATGTTACTAAGCTCCAAAAATTAAATATACCTTGAACATATAAACTTCATTGTAAATTTTTCATGATTTTTATTTATTTATTTTATTAGGTCGGAGGACTATTAGTCCCAATCTACGGATTTTTACGAAACCAGTTTTACGATAGTTGAACATTTGTCGAAATCTAAAATTTATCGAAAATATAATTGAATAATTTGAAAGCGATGTTATAATAAAAAAAAAAAAATAAATAAATAAATAAAAATAAAAAATAAAAAATACGTGAGTTAATGATCAAGTATATCTTGGATAAATATTTCAGTTTAGATACTGACAACCTTCGCATTTAATTACTACATCAATTAAAAAATTCCAATTCAAAAACTTTAAGCATTATAAAATTTTGTCTACATATAGTTCATTATGAGAATAATTTTCATTGTAAAAAGTTATAGTTTTAATTTATCCTTTATGAGTCTATCATGGAGAGCTCGAAGTTTCCATCCTTTTTTTATTTATTTATTTATTTTATTTATTTTTTTATTTTTTTTAATTTCATTTTGCACGCGTGCTTTTTAGTTCCTAATTCAAAATTATTAAAACAAACTTTTGTGATACTGTCCGTTTTCGAAACTGATTATTATTAATTTCCTTTTCCTTTCTTTTTCTTTAATAATAATAATAATAATAATAATAATAATAATAATAAATAAGATTTGCCGAAATTCTGCCAAAAGCAGAATTTAGTTTAGCACGGAGGACTATTAGTTTTTTTTTTTTTTTTTCAAATTATAACATCAGATCCGAATTATTCATTTATATTTTCGATAAATTTTCGATTTCGATGATTGTCCAACTATCGAAAACTGGTATCATAAAAATCCGTAGATTGAGAATAATAGTCCTCAGTCCTAAAAAACTAGTAGTCCGCTATATTAAACTAAATTCTGCTTTTGCCAGAATTTCAGAATTTCTTCAAAATATTTTTTTTTTTTTTTTTTTTTTTTCTTTTAAAGAAAAGAAAATTAATAATAATCAGTTTCGAAACAAACAGTATCGAAAAAGTTATTTTTTTCAACAATTTTAAATTAGGAAATAAAAAGCGCGCATGCAACATGAAAAAAAAGATAAAAATAATAATTAAGTTTGAATTTGAGTTGGTGATTTAAAGATGCCATTGATATAGTAACTTTTTTTTTTTTTTTAAACAATATTAAGTAAAGTTTGTATTGTCAGAAAAGACACATTTTCATGCTCAGAGCCTGATTAAGGGGGTAGCACACATTATTTAGACTTACACCGTTATTTTTTAACAAATACTTTCCTCCTATAATAAACACAAAATTTTTATTAAAAATTATTTTAAAAGAATTATGGTGTCTAATAACGGTGAGTAAATTGGATTGTTTCACACCGTTAATTTTTTATAAAAAATATTTCCTCGTCAAAGCATGGAATTTCTATGACATGAAGTAAAAAATAATTGTAAAAATATTCCGGTGAGAGCGGAGATAATCTGTGCTTCCCCCTTAATCAGGCTCTGTTCATGCTGTCTGTAAATTATCAATTTGTTTTTTCTCAATGTAGATGTGTCAAACTGATTATAACTATGTTAAATTCATTTACATTTTTGATTTTTTTTCTTTCTTCTTTTTTTCTTATTATATTTTTTAATAGATGGTTTCTAAAATTCTTCTTAAAAAAAAAAAAAAAAAAAAAAAAAAACTCGATACAATGTAAATGCTTTAATGGGTAAAAATTTCGTAATAATAATAATTAAAAAAAAAAAAAAAAGTATTAGTTTATTATACTGCAATATTTTTCTATAATTGCTTAAAAATAATGACATTTTGAAAGAAAATTCCTTTATATTCTCATAGTTTTACATTGCATTTTCATAAAATGTTTCAAATGGGTAAAAAAAAAAAAAAGGTTTATATATTTTTTTATACCTAACACTACATTTAATAGTTATTTACTATTTAAGATTATTAATTATTATTTTCGTTTATTATTATTACATAATATTTAGTGGTTGAATTTTAGATTTATTGAGTATTGCATCCCTTTTTCTTTTAAAGGTTATTTATTTATTAATTAATATGTAGAGTTTTGATGCCATTAATAATTGCATTTCGCAAGACATACCTCTTCTATGAGTGAGTTTCAGACTGTCGCCAATTGTCCACTGTGTAACTATAACAGGGTTGCCAACATTTTAATTTATTCCGGAGCATTTTAAGCCCCGCCTTTATATCGCACCACTTTTATTTTTTTAAAAAAATTTCTTAATTTACCGTAGTTATTTTCTGGTGAAAAGTTTTCTATAAGTAAAGTGGTGCGAAATGAAGCCGGGGATAAACTTACCCCGGAATATATTAAAATGTTGGCAACCCTGCTATAGTGCAACGTGAAACCCACTTAATTGCTTTAAGGGCACTGTCTCGTTTCCGTTCAACTCTCTGCTGGAGAAAATGAAACTAAAAAACAGGCTCAGTTGAAGTACAAAACTTACCCCGCCTTTAACCTAGTGTGACATTTTTTGTCCAATTAGGAACGTTAACTATTTCGGCGGTCAATATGAGAGTAAATGATAATCACAGAGGCGGGGTTATTTTCGTCCCCCCAAAAGTAGTGGGGGGAAAAATCCACCCCAATACAAAAGGGTGGTCAAGAAACTCCCTCACTACTGATTTGTCTTTTGATAAAAAGACAGTGCGTTATTGAACGAACCTCAATATTATGTAATGAATGCATGTAAAAACACATGTATACATGCATATATGTATAGTATTGATTCATATATATATATATATATATATATATATAGTATCACAGGTTATTATTATTATCAGGGCCAGATTATGGCACGGGCACACGGGGCACTGGCCCAGGGCCTCCAAATTTAAGGGGCCTCATTTCCAAAAACTGAGAAGTAATAGTATAATTTTTTTTTTTCATTATATGTCTATTAAAAACAAAAATTGATTAAATTTTTATATTTTACTAGAGAGCATAAACAATTATTAAATTTTGTGACTAATTTCCTAAACATTGGCTGATCAATGTACTTCAGTTTTTCATTTGTCTTGAACATAAAACTAATGATTTTGTTATAGGTTGCTAAAAAAATGAGGAAATAGAACGTGTAGTTGAAGGAAAAATTTTAAAAATGCACTTTATTTATTTATTTATCTTTGTTTTTGAGAACTGGTCCTTTTGGTGAAATCTTTAGAGTAGGGTAAGGGGCCTCCAACTAGCATCAGTGCCCCGGGTCTCCAAAAATCATAGTTGGGCCCTGATTATTACTACGACTACTAATAGTAGTTAGGGTGCCTATATTACTTATCGAGGCACCTTAGTTGTAGTAGTAAGACAGGTCGAACAATTTCTTTCAGATAGCGATTTTGTCTTCGTTACCAATTGTTATCTATTACCTTGAATGGACGTTCAAAACTTTTTTATTTTGTCATCTAAATATAAAGAGCTAAACGATTGTAACAGTATCTATACGGATTTTTAGTCCGGATTATATCAAAAATTGGTACACTTATGTATTAAAACGAAATCTAGGTAATTCTGTATTTTTGTGTTCAATCGAATAATTGGTTCAAAAGTAATAAAAATCCTACTTAAACTTGGAAAATTATTTTTAAAAAAATGTAAAGAAAGAAATTAATGCCAAAAATATATGCGTAATTATACTTATTTTTATGTCGGAAAAAAAAAAAAAAAAAAAAAAAAAAAAAAAAAAAAAAAAAGTGAAATTATTATTACTACATTATTAATTAAAATAAAATTTAGAAAATTCGTTCTAATTAAATGGAATAGCTACAGTATAGAACGGTAAATCTAGCTAATGCCGTATTTTTTAGTTCAACCGGATAATTGATTCAAAAGGTCATAAAAAACCCACTTTAAAATTATAAAAAAGAAAAAAAGGAAGTTGATGCCAAAAATGAATATCTAAGTAAATATATTTTTCTTTGTGTCAAAAAATAAAATAAAAATAAATAAAAAACGAACGTGCAATTATTATTATTTTTAAATAATTAAAATGAATATCAGAAATATGGTACTAAAGAAACTGGACAGCCTCAGTATAGAATGATACATTTATTATTATTATTATTATTGTTGTTATTGTTATAAATTGAAAAAAAATAAAAGCAAACTTGCATGCATTTATTATGATTAGTTAGCTGAGAAATTCTATTTAAAATATTTATAATTAACATTTTTTAAATTACTGCAAATAAAGTTTCTAAAATAGTGATGTCAATTTCTAATAAATTAAAATAAATGGAAAAAGATTAAACTTAGTTAAAGAAAAAAAAAAAAAAAAAAAATGAAAATGAAAATGAAAATTTCTAAAAATAAAGAAATTTTGTAACATTAGTTTAATTATTAAAAAATTATTAAAAGTATAAAGACTATGCACAGAATGATTTTATTATTCATGATGTGTAATTTGCATAACTTCAAAACTGCTCCATAAAAATTAAAAAAGTTAATATCTACAAGGAGGGATTTAAAAAATTATATATATATTTGGAAATTGTTCAATTTAATCATTTAAAAATAAGGACGAAACGAATAGCGATTTTTCCGAATGCCGCATATCGGTATCCACCTGACATCAGTGTTTTAGATATATCCGGCAAATATTACTCTCTGTTAAATCCCTACGTTTAAATTTTAAAATTGGTGATTTTTGAAAAGAAAAATGAAAGTATCTAAGCAAGCGCGCGCGCCTTTTTCTTTTTCTTTTCTTTTCTTTCTTTCTTTTTTTTTTTTTTTTTGTCCTGCTCATAATTAAAGAGTAAAATAAAAAACAAGTAACACTTGAGGAAAAACATAAAAGACTTAAAAATTGACCTTTATATATATTCAAATATATTTCTTTTTTATATCGAATAAACACTGAATGTACACACATTTTCTTTTAAATAATTAAATTTGAGAAAAATCGGGCTAAAAAAATTGATTCAGTTTAGAACTCCTTGACGAATTTTGAAATTTGGCACCGTCGTAGCTCCGATGTTTCTAGCCAAGATCTTTACTTACGCAATTGCGATAACAATTTAATTCATCGCCAAAATGACAACAACAGTTTAAAAGCTGCCAAGGGGCTCCTATGCTAAACTTATCGGACCAGTTTTAAAATATTTTTTAGAATACTGGTATACTAACCCTATTAAATTTGAAAATTGTATTTTGAAAATTTTGGGAGTTATTCGAAATTTAAAAATTTTTTAACATAATGGCGTAGGCTCAACATTTTGCTTTGTAAAGCTTGTATCAAGAATGAATAAGCGTAAAGAAGTCGGATAAATTCTAAAATATTATTTATGATACTTGCATGAACTATATGAAATTTGAAAATTCTACTTTAAAATTGCATGAGTTAAATGAAATGTAATATTTTTTAACATGACAGCATAGGGCAAAATTTTCCTTTGTAAAGATTATCTCAAGAATGAAGCAGTGTATAAGAATGTAATAGTAGAATGTAGGATTGCATTTAAAATATTATTTATCATAATGGCATTGAACGTATAGTTATTTCAAAATTCTACTTTGAAAACTTCGTGAGTTATTTGAAATTTATTTATTACTTTCTTCTATATTCAATAGAAGAGGGTATCGGATTCGTAAAAATTTTCGACCTCGGGTTTTTGATGGATTTACACGTTTTGAGAGATGTAGAACACGATTGGACCATTTTTAGAAAATGTCTATCGTCTGTCTGCGTGTGTGTGTGAGAGAAAATTTTGTGGCAACTCTATCTCAGGAACTGCTGCAAAGAATTTCATACAAATTGGTATGTATACGTATGTACCTTGGTATAAATTAGTGCCTATCAACTTTTGGTAAAAATTGTCTTACAGGTTGCGTTGCCATCCCGCTTTTTCTAAATTTTTAACATGGTGGTATAGGACAAAATTTTGTATAAATGTGCATAAGGAAATTATTTTTTAATAAACATTATGAAATTTACAAGAATCATTTATAATAGAGATAGTCAACTGGGAAAAAAGTTTTGTATGTGCACGAGCCTCGCCTCCCCCCCTTGATGGGAGTAAATTTTCATGATGGGTATCTTTCAAAAGAGCTCGCCAATACCTTTAAAACGAATGGTTGAACCATAAATGTGTCTGGCTGTACGTTAGTTAGTAAACTAATATATTCTGAAGAAGGAATCATTATAAAGTCGTCGGACCAGTTTTAAAATATTTTTTGGGATACTGGCATAAATTCTATTGAGTTTTAAAATTCTTTTTCGAAATTTCAGGAATTATTCGATATTTAATTTTTTTTTTTTTTTTTTTTTTTTATTATTTAACATAGGGGCATAGGTCTACATCTTGTTTTATAAATATTGTATAAAAAATGAGCAAGCGCAAATAAGTCAGATGAATTCTAAAATGTTATTTATTATAATGGCACGAACTATATGGATTTTGAAATTTTTACTTTAAAATTTCACAAGTTAAATGATATATATATATATATATATATATGTATATACATATATATATATATATATATATATATATATATATATATATATATATATATATATATATATATATATATAACCGTAGCATTCAGTAGTAATATAAAATTTATTAAATTTTATTAGTAATTCAAACAGTTAATACCATCAATATCAAAGTCTACCCAAATGAAAAATGAAATAAAGTTAAAGCAAAATGAAATAAAACAAATTGGACTTAGATAACAGCATATTTGTATTCTAACTTTTTCAAGGGCCTGGTAGACTACGAAACATTCAAAGTGAATTTTTTCTGTCGCAAAGATAGCAACAGCTAAATATCTCTTTGTGCCAAGGCCCGAAACATTCACAGCATCCAAAACAAGGTAGAAAAAAATATATATATTAACATGACAGCATAGGGCAAATTTTCGCTTTCTAAAGATTATCTCACGAATGAGTCAGTGTACAGAACTAGAATTGTATTAAAAATATTATTTCTGATAATGACATTGGAAAAGATGGTCAATATACTTGAAAAAAAAAAAAGTATATTACATGCATTATACAAATACTCACCCATTTTGCCCAAATTATGCTGTATAGAAATATTTTTCAGTATTTTAGGAAATATACAATACGCAACATAGGCCTAATTCAAAAGAATATTCAATATATACATTTATATATTTATATATATTTTTAATATACACAAGGTAATCAGATTATTAGATATATATTTTTATACAATACGTATATATATTTATTATTTATATATTTTTTTAATATACACAAGGTAATCAGATTATTAGATATATATATATATATATATATATTTTAGAGGGGGAGGGGGGGACATTTAAAAAAAAAAAAAAAAAAAAGAGACAAAATGGCTTGGAATTATTTCACACATGCAAAGAAGATTTAAGTCTAGTCTCTGTAATAAACAAATACAAAAAATAATTAAATAACATATTTACGAAGTTCAATATGAAATAAACATGTAAGATGAGGAGGAAGAGGGGACAGGAATTGATTGATTAGAAATCGTGTCTAAAAAGAAAAACTGTAGAAAATTACACAGCAATTACACCATAAGCAATTACACCACTGGAAAATGAAAGCAGTACTTTTCAAAAGAAAACTGAAGTATATGAATACGATTGGTACCTTTGCAAACATACACTAACTACCAATAAGTATTTGGACACTTTCGAATTCAGGCGTTTTGTCAAAAATCTAAAAAAAATTCTTTATTAGTCTTCTTGAAACTTTAGTAGTGTAGAAAACATGTTATATCTCATGTATATCAGTAAAAGTTGCGTCCTGAAGAGGAAAAGGGGACAAGTAAAAAATTAAACAACAGACAAAATATTTTCAACCACACTTTAAAAAATAATGCTTTAAATGCGTTTTGGCTGAAGCATGTGATTAAGAATATTTTTCTCATTATCTGTATAAATTTTTATGAGGCTACCACATATATTCATGAAGATATAACGGAAAAAAAAAAAAAAAAAAAAAAAAAAAACTTCTTTTACTTCCATTACTCGTTTACCGTAGGTAATGGAAGTACTGTATTCGGTACGAAAATTTGATATCGAGATTTCACCTGATTTACATGTTTTGAGGTCTCCTGAGTCTAAAAAAAGTGCTTTTTGGCAACTGGTCAGTGTGTGTGTGGGGGGGGGGAAGGGAATCTTCTGACTGTCATATCTCCAAAACTAATAAAGATGAAGCTACGAAACTTCAGAAATAAAGCAGAACTAGTGTACAGATGAATTTTCCAAATTTTGAAGAAAATTGGAAAACCGGAAGGGAGATTTGCGAAACCGGAAGTGGGGACGAAAATCTGAATCTCAAAAACGGCTCTAACGACTTTCTTTAAAACTGTTGCATAAACCCATTTTAGATATCCTTTCTCGTGCTTTACGTGGTCATTACAGGAAAATTAATAGTCATCCTGATCAGGTAGATCTGCTTTAGTTCTCGAAAATTGGTGTATCATAAAAAAAAAAAAAAAAAAAAAAAAAAACCTATTATTATTATTATCTCTCCCCCCCCCCCCCCTTTGGTATGTAAACTCTATTTTATGTCGTTACGTTTTCATGCGTTTACGGCAAACGTGTATCAACTTTCTCTTACTGGAAAATTTTTTGTTGTCTATTTCATTAGCTCAATTCTATGTCTTCTGATCACATTATCTCAAAAATGTCCAAATAATACGTGTAATAGTGGGTAAGGGAAGTCATGTAGTTGTTTCACACCAGATTTTGTTTTCACAGGTTTCAAGCATTACTTTTTACAGGGTGATCCCAAACAGTTTCACTTTTCTTTAATTTTTTACTGGTCCTCCTTTCACTTTCGGCAAAAACTTTAACTAAAATATGTGGAGTATAGCATGTTCATCACATTCCTGAAATTTCAAGATGGTTTATCTAGAACTTTTTGAGATATTAAAAAAATACCTGAAATCAAAAGTGTCCGGTCATTTATGGAAAGGAAGAGTACCTCTCAAAATCCCCCCTATATATACATACTAATAGATATTAGTCTTATTTTATTTATCTACAGCTGTTATTTTTTTAGCTCTCTGCTGTATGAATACGAGTATCATTTGTCTTATTATATATATATATAAAATCACACAGAGAAAAATTATTCTGAACAATTTCGCGATATATTTGAACAATTAAACTTGAAGTATTTTGTTCTTTACCGATTTCTGTAAAAATTGTAAAATATATAAAAGATACATATAGATCTCGCCGCGCTTGAAATGATGCTGCCCCAGTTGTTCTAAATTTCTCACTGCAATCATTTAAAATATATATATATATATATATATATATATATATTAACATTTGTTTTTGTACCATGTTATAACTTTTTTTTTTTTTTTTTTCATTATTATTAAACAAAATGTAAATAAAATTTTCTTACTAGTATTCTAATTAAATAACAAACGCAACACGTTTTGAAAGAAATGAAATATTCATCCGGAAATAAAAAAGACATGTTACCCAAATGAAATTCCTCTCTGTCTCATGTTTTCTTCAACCTTGGTAGCACGCTCTGAAGAAAAAAAAATAAAAAAAGATTCTTTTCTTTTGATACGTCATCAGTGTTGACCCCCAACTGAAAGTTTATTTTTGTTGGATGTTTTTAAAATATACATAAGCGGTTTTACTTGTAGTATATGAGACATAGAGGTTGAAGTTATAAATTGTATTTTCTATTTCTCTAGCACACTCCCCCCCCCCTCCCTCCCCTCCGTCAGTATATGGCCTTCTTTCAGTTTATAAAGAATTATTTAAACTTTACTCTTTCAGTGAGATGTCAAAATTGCGTGTTCGTGAGTCGAAGCTGGAAATTTTATTTTTATTTTCTCCTTTATGTCTTGAAAAGTGACAGATAATGAAAAACACTCATTTAAAACTAGTATGTTGTGGCTAGCAAAAAAACTTTCTTCTGTATTTTCCTATAGAAATTTATGCAACACAAATTATTTATTATTATTATTATTTACATTTTGAATGCTGACTTTTTTTCATCTTAGAGACGTATTACACGAAATGGCCAACGTGAGTAAATTTTTACCGTGCAGATAGCGTACATCCTGTTCTCGGGGACATTTTCAATAAAGCAGCGCCTCCTGTCGGCCGATATGCACCCAAATTGACTCAGCATTTTAAATTTCTGCCTTTTTACATATCAAATTTAGTTCGACTATACGCAACAGAACCAGAGATAGAGCCTTCTGTAAACTGCGGAAATCGTAGTATAACAGTGTCACCTATTGAGGGACTGGCATCAAAAGTTGATAGACATTAAGTTAGGTTAAGGTGAATCTACATATACATTTATATGTAAATCTGTGCATTAGTTCCTGAGATAAAGCTTTCCCTAAAATATCAGAAATAGCTTTATAGTAGCCCCACCTGTTGAACTATTGACACCAAATGTAATAAGCATTAACTCATGTCAAAGTGCATCGACATATGCACTTATATCAAATTTTACGCAGTAGTTCATGAGATATAGCATTCCCTGATATTGTGAAAATTGCTGTGTAAAAGTGCCACCTGTTGAGCGATTAGCACAAAAAAATGATAGGCTTCAGTTTATGTCAAGATTGAACTACATATAAATTTATTGGTAAATCTGAGCAGTAGTTCCTGGGACATAATTGGAATGAAATTTTTATCTCACACACACAGACAGACGTTTCCTAAAAATAGATAAATCGCGTTCTGGATCTTTCAAAACGTGTAAATCTATCAAAAGAAAATAGAAAATTTTTACAAATCCAAAATTTTCTTCTATTGAGTACAGAAGAAAGTAAAAAGACAAAGCACCTTTGTTCTTCTTCTTCTTTTTTTTTTTTTTTTCTTTTAATCTTTTTAAATTTCAAGCATTTAAAATTTAATATTTTTTGGTTACTTTTTTTAGCCTACTATTATTCTTTTCATACGAATATCCGAAAATATACAGCTTTTTTTATTTATTTATTTATTTTTAATCCCCCAATAGTAAAATTCTAAATTGTGTACCTTAGTCTGAAAAGGCAAGGTAACGAATAATCGCTATAAAATGTATTTTGTATTTCCCTGCCCGTCTACCCTCCACCAATATGGCATCTTCCCTTGAATTTAAAAAGAATTTTTCAAACTTTACTTTTCCAGTGAAATGTCAAATTGAATGTCCGTTAGTCAAAGTGGGAATTTTTTACTTTTATTTTTTCGTCTTTTGGCTATTCCTTTACTTCCTGGAAAGAACATATAATAAAAAAATACTCATCTAAATAAAGAATCTCCTTCCTTTTTTCGGCCTACCAGCGGCTGAGAGATTCTGTCCTCGAAGCTGGTAGACGTGAAGTGCCGCGTTCGATCCCAGTTGCACTCGTCAGCCTAGCCGTTCTGAGTTTTCCGTGGTTTTTTCCGAAAGACGAATAAATGCGGGGTAAGCCCTTAGAAAGTCCCCCCCCCCCATTGCACACAGAGGGCCCCTCCCCTCAGGCCTAGGACCCTAGTGCAGTCAATCGCCTTCATTCTAATAACGATGCAAATACTTTTACTTTTTCTCTTTTTAAATTTCCAGTATATAAAATTTAATATTTTTCGGTTAGCTTTTCTTTTTAGCCTGCGATTGTTCTTTTCAACCTCCCGCAAAAACTAAATAAATAAAATAAAAAATTAATTAATTAATTAAAAAAAAAAATAAAGTCTTTATATTTTCATAAATATACAGTTTTTTTTTTTTTTTTTTTCTTTTGTTTAACCTTTAATAGTAAAATCCTAAATTGTATGTTTCTTAGTCCGAAAAGGCAAGGGGAAGAATTATATTAATATTGTTAAAAATTATGTAACTTAAATTAAAAACTACTACTCAAATGAAGAAATTTAGGAACGAAACGTTTTGACTCTAAAAGTGCACTTGTGAGGAAATAACAATCTTTGCTTTCCCTTTCTTTCTGTTAGACACCCCCTCTCACACTACAACCACCTGCTTTGTTACTGGGGTACAGGGATGAAAAAGAGTGGGGACTGTCTAATCAATCACGCAGATAAGGAGGATCCGATGGGAGGCGGAGATTTTAAGAATTTTTCAGTATTTTCACAAAAATTCGCAATATCTCTAGAAGTATTTTTGATTTACGAAATTAGTAAAAATTATGGAAAAAAAGTATTTGAAAACTTCGAACTTTAAGGTCTACCGATTAAAATTTAATTTTTAAGGATATTTCACGGGTTTATTATTATAAAGTTGTAAATAGAACAATACCCTAGTTTTCCAAAGTTCCAAAATTGCAGTTAAAATCACAATCAAACAATAAGAGAAATCGAAAATTTAATAAAAAGGCGGCTTGTGATTTGATCTCAAATATCATGTGCAAAAAACAAAATTCAAAAATATTAAAATGCGAATGAAAAATCTCTCTAAACATTTTACATAGGTTTTATACTAGCGTGTCATTTCTAAACTCTTTCGGGACAGTGCCCTTAACGCAAGTGGTACCATCATTTTCTTCTGAAACATGAGCGTAAATATTTTCTAAATGTGAAATAAAAAAAAATTAGGTCTCTGTCACTCTCCCTCCTTAAAAAGAGCTATATGTAAGCTATGTCTGGAACCATTTTACCTTGGTTTGTTTCCATGTCATTTGATCATCAATTTAGCATTTTATCTTAACTTTGACAGTTGGGGAACATCTCCTTTTCTAATTAATTGGAAACATCAGGCTTTTACATGCATAATTAGGATTCAGATTAAGACACGCATCCATAACTTGACGACTCTTGCATATTTGCCAACCATCACTTTAATAACCGTACAAATGTTACCGCCCCTTTTTTCACACCGTTTTATTTTTAGAGTAATTCTCTTCAAATGTTGTTTCGATTAAATAAGAGTAAAATTACTTCAAATTATGACAGGTGTGAAAAAAGAGGCGGGTACTAAAAATTGTACGGTTCATAATGAGATGGTGTGCAAGTATGCTCTTGTCTTCCAAATAATATTCTTTCAATTATAAATATTAATGTTATGCTTTTTCCTGGTTACTCAAAGTATTCTTTTACCTGGTAAGTGTAAGAGAGTAAAAAAGAAAAAGAAAATTAACATTAGAGAATTTGATAAAATTAAAAGTTTTAACGAAAAACGATAGTTTTAACGAAAAACGAAGTTTTAACGAACTACGATAGCCTCCTAAACTAGATGCCTATCGCGTGGCTCGGAAACTTGGCAACAGTTGAAGCGATAGACAGCGCCACCTGGTACAGATTGCTCGACTTTTTAATTCAACAGTCACCAAAAATTTTAAAAAGTGGGATATAATATACATAAAAAAAGCAAATAGAATTGAAGAAACGTCGACTATATATATAACATATCACTTCTTAAAATTATTGGTAACAGTTGAATAAAATAGTCAAGCAATCTGTACCGGGTGGCACTATCTACCGCTTCAACTGTTGCCAAGTTTCCTAGCCCCGCGGCAGGCATCTAGTTTAGGAGGCTATGCTGCTACAATATCTTATAAAAAAGTAAAATAATACCGATATTCAACAATCGGAACGATTGACAGCTACGCATGTAGATTTTTTTTATTAACAGCGTGTGACACATCGGTGGATCAAGATGATAGGTCTGTTTTGGGACCCTCATAACCAGTAGGACGCAGTTAAGACATTAACAGTAAACCCCGCTTCTCGGCGTTATTGCAAGATATAATATTTTAGAACATCATTTTCTATATTAATATTTATATTATAAATAAATGTACATTATACAACCTCTGACAATAAAGTTCTGTGAATAGTCCTGTAACATTAACGTAGATGAAATATTAACGAAAGTTACCTTACTGTCCTTCGAAATAGTCACCTCCGATAACTATGCACCGCTGAGATCTGCTATACATGTCCTGAAAACTTTGCAAGAAGTCTTCTTTTGGGATGGTGTTCAAAAGCCTCCTCACGTGTCGTTGAATGTCAGGAATATCATCAAATCTCTTTCTTTTCAAAGTGAGTTTGAGTCGTGGGAATAGGAAGAAGTCTGTAGGATTGAGATCTGGCAAATATAGTGGATGTTCAATTTGCACCACCCTTTAAACGTGCCTGCTTCTGATCGTCAGTCAAGTGATGTGGCACAAGACGACAACACGTTTTCCCTATCCCTGAATTCTGGGTAACGATTTGTCGCACTGGCTCACGGTTATCTGCAGTTCATCAGCTATCATGCCCACAGTTAATCGACGATCTTTCGTGATTAATTTACTCACTTTCTCAATGTTTTCATCACTGACGGAGGTTTTCATCACTGACGGGAATTGTCAGAAACACTTTCCCGACCCTCTCGAAAACAGGTAAACAACTCGTATGCACACTTCATGGACAGTGCTTGATCTTCATAAACACGTACCAGCATCGGATGAGTTTCTTTCGGTGTCTTGAGTTTCTTCGGTCACAAAACTGTAAATTGATGTTTTCATTTCCCTGTTCTCAGTTAAGAACCAACGCACTAAACAAGCACTTTGTAAAACCAGTCTTACACGGAAAACAAACGATGCTCAACTGAACAACGGTGGGGGCCAGTGATGCCAGATGGTCGAAAATTATTTCCCCAAACAGGTCTTCAAATTTCCCCAAATCAGGGGTTTTTTTCGAAAAAATCCCCAACTTGGTTTCTACTAAAAAGGGAAAATAAATTTTTTTTCAAAAGAAGATATCAAGCAGATTTAAGTGGATTTAAGCTCAGATTTTTCCGCAAATGAAGGCAATTTTTGAAAAAAATCCCCAAATTACAATAAAGTTATTGAAAATCCCTGGTCGTAGGGATAAATCATTACGTTGCGAACATTGACAGAAAGTTGAAGAACTCCCCAGTTTTATCCCCAAAAATTTTAGAATTCCCCAAAAGAGTCCCCACAAACATTTGATCCTCAAAATTGTCCCCAGAAGCCTCAAAAATCCCCAAAATGGGGACAAATATCCCCAATCTGGCATCACTGGTGGGGGCAGATGGTCAACACCTGCCACACAGGTGCAGCGTTTTGTTTCGCCAGTGTTGCCAGATCGGCCGTTCTGACTTCATTCACCGAACTTTATTGTCAGAGGTTATATATATATGCTGACGGCACTTCAGGCATTACACATAAATTTAGCATAAAACATAAATAGCATTTTTAGTCCCGCCTTTACTTTGCACTAGTTTATTTTTAGAATAACTTTCTCCAATCATGAAAAACGGCAGTTTTTCTAGTGACGCAAGCGCAAAAACAAACGAACGCCACGACACTCAGCGGAAACGGAAAAACGAACGAAACTGCGACACTTATATATACACGAATTTAAAGATCAAAGTAACCGCTGAAAGCCGACACTTAATATCTCAGGAAATATGGGAGGTTATGTTCTGATATTTTCAAAATAGACTTTCACCTTCTGTCCGATCCTACCCTGAAATCCCTACATTTCTGCGTGCAATATATTTCGCGATATGAATTGGCTCATTTAAGTTGTAAATGGACGGCGTATGTAAGGGACAAATTTTTCTCGAATATGGCTCGAGCGAATTTAGTTTAATTGATATATGATATTAATCGCTTTTATCTGATGTGCCTGACATCTCCCTTTTCCCTAGGAAAACTCTTGTTTTTTTTATAACTCAGTTTAAAAATCGAACTATTTTTTACTCCGAAAATACCGTGATGCGGCAGTTTCGCGGACGAATTTTTTCTCTTCCATCTGAAATACGGAATATCAAATAATCGTTTTGGCTCCATCTATCGGGGAGCGTCAAAAATAAACACAAAAAATAAAATAAAAAATATTTTTCTTTTTTTAATATATATATATTAAATGAGTTATTTATTTAGGTACTTGTATTTTATATGACATTTGTTTATCAAAAATATTCTTTGTATTTACATTGTTTTCATGCTGATACGTTGTTAACTTTCAAAATTGGTTCTATTTTAAAAGGTGATTGCAACAACAAAAAATTTTTCCTTTATTTTCATAAAAATGACAAATAATATGATAATCATATGCAAATATTTGTAATTTTTTCAAAATTAGGTGATAAATCACTTAAACTACGGATTGAAAAAATTCTTAAAACAGAATTTGAAAATAATTAATTTGCTCATTAAGTTTCTAGTATATATATAATATATAAATTACAAAATGTTAAGCTATAATAAAATTTTGAATAGATTAAGATTTTTTTTTAAATTAAATTCATAACAAACTATACTACTTAAATATTTACCAGTATAAAATTTTCACTTTTTAAAGATTTTTCTATTATTATTTATTTTTCTCTTTTAAATCAAATCTATACCTAAAACATTATAATAAGAAATAAATATAAATAAGAAATTTTTGTCATTTTTAAAATGTACTATATTATGCCTTTGTAATGTTGCATGTGTCCATCTTTTTTATCACTTTTTATAAAATTTTGAAATTTTATTTAGTTTGTTATTTTGTTCGAGTGTGACCTATAAAACAACACTTTTAATACAGTGTTATTACCATGCTCCTTTACTTTTGCGTTTTGATCATTAACCCCTAAAAAGTAATGATATCAATACAAAAAACCCTTAACGGGTTAAAAGTTTGTGACGCAGCATTGTACTTTATGGCTATAAGAATTAGAAATACGGGTCTTAAAAATAATGATATCAAATTTTCAGTGACGCTTTGATATTAATTAAATTATACATAGATTTTCTTATTTGAATTTGCTTTTTCCTTTTATTTATATTTACAATGTAAACGTTATTTTCAACATAAAATAATATATAGCATTTACTCATTGATACCTTTCCATTCACATCTCTTATACTATGAAAGCATGTGTTTTAAAAGAAATTATATGAAATTCCAGTAACGCAGTGGTGTTACATTAAGTGATTTGTTTTTAAATTTCTCTGCAATTATTTTGTTTTGCATATTAAAGTATATGTGCACATTGAAATATTGCTTTTAATTTTCAAATACGCTGTCAAATATATCACTTTCATTAAGCTTATATTATGTACTGAAATATATTTATTTCAATGAATTATTCTATCTTTTGCGTCAGGCCATCCAAAACTGTAAGTAAAATATATGGAAATGTTTACTTTGTGTCATTTCATCCAAATAAATTGAAAATGCATGCAAATAAATATCGTGATGCAAAGAAAAAAACTGTGAAATTTTTTTCAGTTTTGGATGGCGTG
Organism: Salticus scenicus; assembly: GCA_963930645.1. NCBI lineage: Eukaryota > Metazoa > Arthropoda > Arachnida > Araneae > Salticidae > Salticus > Salticus scenicus. Next base: position 183,726,728 of record OZ005656.1, on the reverse strand, counting down.
ACGCAAAAGATAGAATAATTCATTGAAATAAATATATTTCAGTACATAATATAAGCTTAATGAAAGTGATATATTTGACAGCGTATTTGAAAATTAAAAGCAATATTTCAATGTGCACATATACTTTAATATGCAAAACAAAATAATTGCAGAGAAATTTAAAAACAAATCACTTAATGTAACACCACTGCGTTACTGGAATTTCATATAATTTCTTTTAAAACACATGCTTTCATAGTATAAGAGATGTGAATGGAAAGGTATCAATGAGTAAATGCTATATATTATTTTATGTTGAAAATAACGTTTACATTGTAAATATAAATAAAAGGAAAAAGCAAATTCAAATAAGAAAATCTATGTATAATTTAATTAATATCAAAGCGTCACTGAAAATTTGATATCATTATTTTTAAGACCCGTATTTCTAATTCTTATAGCCATAAAGTACAATGCTGCGTCACAAACTTTTAACCCGTTAAGGGTTTTTTGTATTGATATATAACTACGATAAATTAAGGAAAATTTACTTAAAAAAAATAAATAAATAAAAAATAGTGGTAGGGAATAAAGGAGGGGCTGGCTCCGGTATAAATTAAAATGTTGTCAACTCTGCACTTAACACTTTCGCGACCGCTGACGCAGATTCACGTCATTTGAAAATCTGTAACTCCGCCAGTAAGCGTTTCTTTTGCAAATTGTATGTCATTTATTTCTTAAAAATATACACAATATTCATATTTGTACGACCAATATACTATGGATATAAATACTTTGATTAGAAAAGTCATAATTATAATGTATATCCATTTGCAATATGAATATGAATACATATAATTTTGTTCTGAAACATTGTAACTTGGGAAAATAACGCCCACACAGGCGGACCTTACTGTCAAAAAGACAAAAACATGCGACCGCAAAAGGTGTTAAGTATACTTCACAACTATTATTATTAAAAATATTCTTGTACACGTGTGAAATATTTGTCATAAAAAGTTTTCTATAACTTATTCTACCACAGCCTCCTAAACTAGATGCCTGTCGCGTGGCTCGGAAACTTGGCAACAGTTCAAGCGGTAGACAGCGCCATCTGGTACAGATTGAGCGACATTTTTATTCAACAGCCATCAAAAATTTTTAAAAGTGGGATTTAATATACATAAAAGGCAAATCGAATCGAAGAAACGTCGACTACATAATCATATATCCACTGCTTAAAATTATTGGTGACAGTTGGATAGAAAAGTCGCTTAATGTGTAACAGGTAGCGCTGTCTACCACTTGAACTGTTGCCAAGTTTCCGAGCCATGCGACAGGCATCTTGTTTAGGAGGCTATGATTCTACTTTGTTATTTCATTGAATAATAGCTTAAAATTGTAATTTGTGACAGAGCCATCGAATCAACCGGTAAGGAAATCAACCTACATGTACGAAGAAATAGATTTGAATTTCTTCTTTATTTTTTTAAATTTACTTAACAAAATTAAAATTTATTAAAAATATTTACATTTAAGGGAAAATAAATATTTTATACCGGAAAAAATATAATGGAAATACAAAAAGTATTAATAAAAATTAATTTTTTCAGTCGCATACGGAAGACGTGTATTTTTCCATCCAGTGAACAAGCTACCTTCAAAGATCGCTTGTGGAATAATAAATAAATAAATAAACAAATCTTAAATAATTGCCCGACGTTTCGACTATTTAATAACACATAACACTTTTGAAAAATTAAATAATTCAGTGTATAATAAAAATTTTCAAGTGTACCTTAGGTGTTCGAATATTTCTTTTCAAATTCAAATGTTTGTACTCTTTAACTACATTTCTTACGACCATGGAAGCATCTGCGCAATTGCGGATTCAACGAGTCCACTAGTAAAATAGGGGAGACAAGCTTTTCGTTGAGAGAAATTAAGCGATAAGGGAATACCGAATGACTGGATGTTTACTAAATTCAAACCTGTTGGTCAACTTGGAAACCCTCCAAGATTTTCGACTCGTCCTCACTGCCAGGCGTAGGAAACGTGGTTACACGTGAATGATAATGTATCTGATTTTTTCTTCTTTTTTTTTTCACTTCTTTGGAAAACAATAAAAATTTTATTCAAGCAATTTTCAGTACAACTATTCTGTAGAAGAATTCTAAAATATACGTAAATGAACCGTTAAAAACTTGTCTTATGTGTCTGTGGAACTTCAAAATGCGTAGTTATACAAAATACAGGAGTTGAACGTTTTATTTAGAAAAATATTTTATTTATCATATGGGTGTGAAGAATAAATTTTTATTCCTGTGTAGTTTTCCTCGACATGACAAAAAAATATAGTAAAGCACCAATTACATTCAATATGAAAGAATGTCTTCGCTTAGTTATTGGTAACCCTATCCCATATAGCAATTTTAGTTTGCAGCAAAACTGCAGCAGTATTGCTTTGCAAGCCAACAAAATTCCAGCAAGTTCTGTTTGTAAGTTCATAACAAGACTGAAGCAAGATAACGCAAACTTCGAAGTCACCATACGCAAAATTTGCAGCAAACTTGTCGCGCAAATTGCACTCTTACTATATCAAATTTGCTGCAAATTCTTTGCAAACTAGTAGAAAAGTTAGTCTTGTCGTATCAAGATTACTGCAAATTCATTGCAACAAGCAAGCTTGTCATGTCACACCAACTGCTGACGCATTGCAAACTCAAATTCTTGTCACGTCACACTTTCTGCAAATACGCAGACAGAAATGCAAAAATGACACATATCTCACAGAAACCTTACCAATACAAGACGTCAAACATTTTGGAAGCCCCACGGACAACACCAAGCTTTTTCCGCTAGCAAACAACGCGAGAAAAACTACGTTGCGGAAGCACTACTATATCAGCTTTCAGATAGAATTGATGATTTTCAAATACTTACATAGCAGCTTTGGTTTGCAGCATAAACAGTGTGAAAGGTTAAAAAAAAAAAAAAAATGATTAACGAAATGATAGATTTGTGTTCTGTCTACTTTGCGGCAGTTTCACGGCAAATTTGTCATGGCAAGATAATATTAAAAAAAATCAAATTTGTTGCAAATGTGCGTGCTATCTGGGATTCTACACGAAATATGCTTTTATGCATACGAAAAATATATTTTCATTTTGTGTAGTGTAGTTTATAGATGTTAAACTGTACCCACCAAAAATTTTGCCCATAGACTTAATGTATTTGAATAAACTTGGATGTCTCTGTGCAGAATCATTTTTGATCTTAACGAAATTTTAGTGCAGAATCCCAATGTGATACAGATTTAGAAAACTGTGTTTGCATTTCTGATTTAGACGCAGATACACTCACACACACACAAAGAGACCAACTGTTAAAAACCTGTTTTCGGATTCAGGTCGGGGCTCAAAACATGTAAATATAACAAAAACTCAATTCCGAAAATTTGACCACAAAACAATAGTTTCTTTACGATATATATGGGTAAGGAAAAATAAAAAAACTTCCTCAAACTTAGAGATTAAATTAAATCAAATACATTTTTATAAGGATTACTTGATAACTAAATTACCTTTATTGAATTAACCCTTATCGCTCGTATGTCCCTTCTGAGGGGAACGTTTTAACTTCTTGACTCTAGAAATAACATCAGTAACTTTCAATTCCTCCCTAATCCAAGCGTTTCGCTTTCTGTCTCTTCGGGTGAATCCTAACATGCATCTCTCTCTCTCTGTATATATATATATATATATATATATATACAGAAAAAGTATAAAACTTTTTTTTTTTCTGTATTAAAATTTTGTATAAATTAATTTTGTCAAAAATTAAAAGTTAACAAAAAAAAAAAAAAAAAAAAAAAAAAAAAAAAGAGGAAAAAATACAAATCATTTGACGTGATTAAATAATTAATTACAAATAATAATAATAATTAAAAAAAATCACTATCTACACATAAATAAAAAATAAAATAAAAAATTCTCTAAAAGAAATAAAATGATGCTTACATCACATACACAGAGAGTTTACACTTTTTTTTTTTTTTTTGTAGATAATTACAAAACTATTGAGTTGTATATTTATTCATTGAATTTACTCGTCTGCAAGCAATGAGGAAAAAAGTATATACCACCGTCATCTAGAACGAATAAGTAGTCATTTTCTAAATAACTAAACTAGAACTATGGATTTCCGAGCTATGTGTATAAGGTAAGCCGATAAACTAAATGGATGAAACGATCGAAAATTTATAAGCTATACATTTCTAGACAGTGAAGCAATATTATAAATACTATGAATACTTTGTATTGCGAGAAAATCTCTCTTGATTTCCTAGAATTGAGTCAAAAACTCGAATTTTAGTTGTTAAAACCCGGCTCTTGTGTTCAGATTTATTTGGAGAGATTTTTAAATAAATTTGGCTTCGATAATATAAGCAAACTCTCTGGAATTCTAATAGCGGTTTCTAGAACTCGCATTAAAAGAGAACTAGAATTTATAAGGAACTAGAATTTACTAGACGTCATGGAACTATTTTTACTGGAGTCACAATTAAGTTTGTAGATGTCAGTCAGATATTTTTTTAATTTAAAGTGAAATTATTTTTTACATGTAAAATCAGCCATTTTTAGACCTTGTGTAGCTATTGTATTCATTTGAATTGAAAAAACATTTTATTTTACTTTATTAAAAAATGCTTCTAAAATATCCCATTATAAGCAAATGAAAAAATAAACAACGGCAAAATATTAAGCGGTTTCCATAGAATATAAACGCTTTTTAACTGCACGTAACCACTGTTCTTCATTCTATTTGCCTCCATGATAGCACATTAAAAAACATTTTACTTTTTATTAGGAAGTAAGAAAACTCGCATAAATTATTTTTATGCATTTTTGTTTGTTAAAAAAAAAAAAAAAAGAAAGAAAGAAAAAAGAAAAAGAAAGAAAAGAAAAGAAAAGATATAAAATGAATTGTTTTTGTGTAGTTTCTACACAATGATTCACTGAGAAAAAAAAATATGCTGCCTTCATCTAGAATGAATAAGCGCTCATTTTCCAAATCCCTTAACTATAAATATAGATTTCCGAGCTATGCGCATAAGGCACTCTAATAAACTGAATAGACGAAATGATCGAGAATTTCTAGTCTACACATTTCTGGATGGTGAAAAAGCATTCTGAATATTCTGAATCTTCTGTATTGAAAGAAATTCTCGCTTAGTTTTCTGGAATTGGGTTATAAACCAATATTATAGTCGCTAAAACCCGCTTCTTGTATTCGCATTTATTTGCAGAGATTTTTTAAATAACTTTGCCCTTGATAATAAAGAAAAACGCTCTAGAATTCTAATAGGGGTTTCTAGAACTCGGTTTCAAAGGGGAGTAAAATTTATAAAGATGACATGGAATTTTTTTTTTTTTTTTTCTATAGCCACAATTTAGATTCTAGATGCTAACTACAGAATTTTTTCTCAGTGTTTCTTTTGTATAGCATGTTTATCTCTATTATGAAAGCAGAAAATTCTATATAAAAGTATATTATGGCTTAGTAATACAGTAAAGAGTCTCTCTGTCTATCACACACACACGCAAAAATTAATTAATTAATTAATACAAATAAAAAGTAAAATTATTGCTTTTATGTAACCCTGTATATTATCTAAGCATCGCATGCACTCTATATTATGGGCTAAAAAAGGTACTAGAAATTGTTAAAAAATTTTAAAATCGTCTACACAGACACACAAAGAAAAAAATAACAGTTGCCGAAATTTTTAACTATAACCCTTATTGTATCTGGATACTTTTGTGCGATCTTGTGACTCCTACAAATTTAATATCAAGGATTACAAATTTTTAATTTTTGTACAGAATAATAATAATAATAATAATAATAATACAAATTTCATGAAACAATGAGCAAAATATGACAGTGATACAAACACTAAAAATAGGACGTTCCAAATTTCAAGATTGAACCTTTAAAAGTCTCCGAGATAGAACAAGACAAAAATAATAAAATAATAAAAAAAATCTGTTCTAAACCACTTTTTAATGTTTCGTCCGATTGAGATGACTGCTCGTCTGCTGATAAAATTGGGATAATTGTCTGTAGCACATTTGGTTGATAAGTAACAGAAAAACAAAAAGAATCTACCATTTTAGGATGTATCATTAGTTAATTATTACTATTTACTTATTAGTACAAATATGTACATACAGTATTAATTATTCGGCATAAAATAGCATGACAATTCATGTTCATTCTCTTCCTTGATGACAATTCATGTTCAAATTGAATAACTAAAGTCGTATTACATAATTATTTCATATTTTGTGTAATCTTTAAAAATATTTTAAAATGCAAAATTTGTTAGAAATGCGATTACATTGAAATTGCTTTAAGCCTCGCTTCAGGTACCCGCTGCCTATGGTAGCTCCTTTTCAGTCCGCACTGTTTCTGGTCCCAATTCCAATAAAAAGTCTTTCCTGGGACTTCAATCTAGGTATTTATCTATGACATGCGGATCTGCTATTATTTAAGAACTACGATTTTAAAGATTCTGTATCTCAGCATCTATTAAATATTTTACTTTTTGAACCCTGATTTTATAGCCCTCGCTCTTTACACTATATTACCATATGATTCCGACCAATATAACAACTAAAAGAAAAAGTAGATTTTCTTTTAAAAAGAATTAAAAAAAAAAATAAATAAACTTAAATTTTAATAAGTTTAATCCTTTCTACTATATACTATCATTTTTTTCCGATAAATACAATAAATTAAAAAAAAGAAAGAAAGAAAGAAAAAAGATTATCCTTTCAAAAGGAATTAATTAAAAATAAATGAAAAGTAAAAAGTTGCTATACTATAAAAATTATACGTTATACATTAACATAACTATTATAAATAAGTTTTAAATTTTAAAATTTAATACACTGATTTTTTTCTACAACATTACCATTTGATTTTCAATAAATATAATAGCTAATAAAAAGAAAATAAAAAAATATTTCGCCTTCAAATGCATGAATTAATTAAATAAAAAATAAATAGCGTAATAGCCAATGCAGACGATTGAAATCAAAGAATAAACTTTAGAAATATGAGAAACAGAGAAGCCAATGATTAGAATAAGAAAAAATTAATTTAAAAAATTCACATTCGAAATTCGAAAAAAAATCTCGATGAGGTGCACACTTATAGGGTCCCAGCTACCCATCTGCCAAATTTTGTAGCTTTGCTATCAGTAGTATGAACACCAGAGCGCCGACACACAGACACATACAAATACTTTTATTTATTTATATAGAAAAAAGAAGGTATTGGAAACGAAAAATCTTTGATCTTTGGATTTCGATAGATTTATACATTTTGAGATGTCAAGAATACGATTTGTCCAGTTTTAAAAAGTTACTGTCTATTTGTGTGACAAAAATTTTATTGCAGTTCAAGAAGTAAGGCAGAGAATTTTATATATTTTTATATGTAGTTGTACACTGAAATAAATTAATGTCTATGATCTTTTGTGGAATTTGCCCTACGTATGGCATTGTCATCCCCGATTTTTTATATTTAAAACGACAGTACAGAACAAACTTTCACATAAATGCTCCCAATGTTCACTTATTTTTAACAATTCATTATGAAATTTAAAAAAATAATAATAAATAAAAATGATAGTAACAATAAATTAGGAAGAATATTTTGTACACTCATGTAGGGCATCGCTCTCCCTCCCCCCCCCCCTCCCGGAGTGGAGGTTTCCTTTGAGAAGTAATTTTCAAAAAAAAAAAAAAAAAAAAAAAAAAAAACTCGTCAATATCAGTAAAACAGGCCGTTGAATGTCAATGATAAGTTAAAACAAAGTTATCAATTTTTTTCGTTCTTAATTTAAATATATGTTACATTGCAAATAGTAGGCATTTTTTTTTTTTTTTTTTTTTCTCATATGTCATCTTTAGGGAACAAAATTGACTTTCTTTCGATATTTAGAAATATTCTTCTCTGAGAAAAAAATCATTTATATTTATCATGAAAATAATTTTTAATTGATAATAATTTTGATAAATAATTTTCAGTGCCAGAATTTCTAAAGGAAAATTTTATGATGTCCCCTATACTTGATTTTCATTTTTCTTTTCTTTTTTTTTTTTTTTTTTTTTTTCCCTGTTACACATGTATCACAAACAATTCAATAATTTCATCTAGATTAAAGAGGTGGAGTAAATCATGAAACAGAGAATAACCTTTTTTGGCGGAAAATGTCCTTGTTCGCAAGGATGTAAATCCTGAAATGATAAGTTGGATTTAATTACAATGGTCGAGAATTTGAAACCTTGGAACTTGCATAACTTGCGCAAAAGAGTTACTTGGAATACTTTTTAGTTATGAATAGAAAAGATCAAAAGTTAGCCGGAGTAAAAAGAAAAAGAAGATGAAGAAGAAGGGAATAAAATACGTGCTCCGATCATCCTTTATCAGGTAAATTTCGTGCCCACATCTGTATGCACAAGTATTTCTATCGAAGGGTGGGGGAATGGGGCGGGAGAGAGAGAGAGAGGGAGAAAGGTGTTGCTTAAAGAACAGAAAACCAAAACAAAACTTTGAGATGATTCTGTGTTAGCGGAGCAAGTTTTCACGATTAACACCCTTGAAATTAATAAATAAGTCTAAATACAAAAGGTATATTATTTCCTATATGTATGTAATCTTCATTTTGATAAATTTCAGATTACAAGTTAAATGAAATAGATTTTGAATATGAAACACATTTTTATTTGCTTATTGCATCGCTGAATTTGTTTCAGACACAAAACATTTTCGTTAAAAACTGAAAATCTATTAAAAAAAACCTTTTTTTTTTTTTTTTTTTTTTTTTTTTTTTTTTAAATATCATTAAGTAAAGTTATTTTTCATGAATTATTGCATAAACTAAAAAATAATAATAAAACAATAATTAAATAATTAAATAATAATTTACTGTTAAAGAATCAAATTTATGGATGGTGGAGGAGAACTTGTTATGGTCTCTTTTAAATATCAAACATTCATTTGTACTTCAAAATGTTTTTGATAACATAGTTATCAACGTAGTAAATCATTATGTTATATGGTTTTCAGCTATTCGATTACTTCTTTACTGTTTATTTTCTAATACTTTACTAAATTGTCCTATTTAACATGTTTATCAACTAAACTCTTTCATTATTCTAATAATTTTCAGCTGTCACCATAAATTTTAAAACTAATTTTAAGACTATTAAATGTATTTTTCCAAAAATGTACATAACTCTTTATCATGAAAAAAAAAAAAAAAATTAATAAAAATTAATGTTCGAAAGATTTAGGAAATTGGTTTGGTCTCTGTTTTTTCAATGTGACTAAATTTTGAACACTTCTAGCTTTCCAATTTTTAAATGTGTCACATTTGATTCAATTCACGAAAAAAAAAAAAAAAATCGAGATCTGATACCATTTTTGCTGATTCGTATGTAAAATGATCTCCTAAATTCGAATATGACTCCCATTTAGCCCAGTCACCCACCGTTTTCTAGATACACCGCCCACTCCCTCAATTTCTTTCCCTGTTCGATAATTTTATGACTTTGATTTGAAGAATGGAAAATAATTAATTTAACACCTAAAAACAAAAAACATATAAAGTTTAAAAGGTAACAATAACAACAGATTAAAAAAAATATATGTATAAGATATGTAATGCATATTTTCAGGGAAAATCCCCCCCAAAATTTTTCCCTTGTCGCAGATGCCATATTTTAGAAATTTTCAACTCTTCAGCCCCTCAGAAGATATTTAACTGTTAAAATAATCCTCCCCCTCCTAAAAATTAAATTTATAGCCATAAAATCACCGAAAACTGATAAAAATAGGGGGTCATTCCTAAAAAACGCTGGGTGATAGAACAAAATGGGCGTCATATTCGGATTCAGGAGGACATTTTACATAAGAATATGTTGACATGGCGTCAAAGGCAATTTTCATGCCGAGAAGTTTTATTTAGACTAGTGCTTTCAGATTTTTTTTTTTTTTTTTTTTAAGGGTGCTAAAATACAAATAAAATTTCGTGTTTATTTCTTTCTTAATTCCGTTTCTTTAAATGTAACAAAAAAATTTAGAATTTTACCATTTACAATGACAAAGTGTTTTCAGATCAATTGCGAAAAATATATTAATGAAAATAATCTGAATTTTTTATTTACTTACACCAGTTTTTATTGACGAAATATGTATTACATTAAAATATCGCTAAGGAAACCGTTGTGTTTTCATCTAGATCATCTTTTTCATCTGGTAAAAGATTTTCATGCATAGAAAACCCTAAAATTTGAAAATAAGTACGTAAACCTATTATAACAGGGAACAGGCAACCTTTATGTGTGGCAAAAATTACTCACAAAAAAGTCACGTGACACAAGTAACTACAGTAAACCAAACTGGCCAACAGTGAAATTTCCTCGCCAAGCTTATTTTCTCTTTCTTTCTTTCTTTTTTTTTTTTTTTTTTTTTTTTTTGGTATGGAGAACTCTTAGTCTCAATCTACGGATAAAACATTGTCGTCACTTTTACGATGGTTGGACATTTACCCAAATCGAAAATTTATGAAAATATAATTAAAAAATAAAATATAATAAATATTTAAAGGGGACTAATGTGCAAGTTGTACCTGACGGGACTAAAGTGAAAGTTGTACCTCAAGGGACTAATGTGAAAGTTGTACCTCACGGGACTAATGTGCAAGTTGCACCGAACGAACAAACTATTTCTTTCAACGAAAATGCCTACTATCCCTGGACGATAGGTCTAATATATCGTATCATATTATATATTGTATTTATCGTAATATAACTCAATACTTATTTCGCTTCCTCCTTTGACTCGTTTTAATACGCATTTTTTATATGCATGAGCAGCCCCCGAAAAACACAAAAACATTAAATCATTAAATTCATTTTTTTACTTATTTTTATTTCATATTATTTCACGCGCACTTTTTATTTCCTAATTCAAAATTATTTAAAAAAAAAACTTTTTCGATATCGCTTGTAACGATACTGATTATTATTAATTTTCTTTCCATTTTCTTTCAATAATAATAATAATAATAATAATAATAAAAGATTTTGATGAAATTCTGGTAAAAGCAGAATTTAGTTTAGGACGGAGGACTATTAGGTTTTTTTTTTTTTTTTTTTTTTTTTTTTTTTTCAAATTATAACATCGCTTTCAAATTATTCAATTATATTTTCGATAAATTTTAGATTTCGACAAATGTCCAACTATCGAAATCGACAACGCAAAAATCCCCAGATTGAGACTAATAGGCCCTCAGTCCAAAAAAAAAAAAAAACGATGGTAAATGGGAAAGAATTGTAGTCATCACAAAACTTTCTTATGAATTATTGTGAATTATACATATCTTTTCTTTTCTTTTTCTTCTTTATGTTTGCAATAATTAAAAAAAAAAACAAATGTTAGAATTATCTTTCATTCTTTAAGAATAGTTTAGAAGATATTTTTAACATTTTCCAACAAAGTTTAAAAGCGTTTATGATTTAGGTTTATCCATCTGTCTGTTGGATTTTCTTTTCATAAATATTTTTGGAATTCCATAAAAATATTTTAAGTATATTTTTCCATCCCATTATAAAAACTAAGTTAAAAATACTTTTCAATATTATTCGAAAATGTAAAAAACGCATAACAGAACTAAAAAATACACCTTGAGCAATTTTCCGTGATGAATCCAAAAATTTTTGGGTGGCTCTGTTCATGATACATCAATGTTTATTGTATCATTTCTTTATGAAGCATCCTTCATTGCATCTGAATTATCTGTGTTGATTTCGTATGTGTAATGGGGTACAAAATATTGAAACTGATGCACTTGTTTTTTAGACAGTAATAAATTCGAAATATTTTGTACAAATGTAAATAATTTTACAGCAATGTCAGACAGATTACTTAAACAGTGTACTGTCCAATGATAAAATTAATATGCTAATTAACAACAGAACTATTGTACGATGTACACATTTTTGATAAAATACAAAAATAAGAAATTAAGTTAAATGAAGGACAAAAGAACAAAAAAATAAAAGAGAAATATACTAAAAATTTGGTAAATTTCAATGTAATATTTTTACTGTCCGAACATACATATGTAAGGAAAGTATTGTAATCATGTCAAAAATCTGATTTTGAGATTTTAGTGTTTCTATACGTTTTGAGGATCACTGAGTTCATTTTTTTTTTTTTTTTTTTTTACGATGATGTATGTATGTGGTGTATATGTATGTATGTGAATGAATACGATAGTGCTTAAATGCTTTGTTCAAATAAACTGAAATTTGGTTCGCATGTTGTATGTCACCATAGCACGAACCTTATTGATTTTGGTGAATCTAGCACCTATAATTTTTGTACAGGAACACAAAAGAAAACTCTTTATCATTAAGGGCTATGGGGCAAAATTTTTCAAAGTGCGATAGCGTCTAAACTCCTTATTCATCTGAGCTAAAATTTTATACACATGTTATAAGTCACCGTCGTATGAAGTGGATAGAGTTTGGTGAACAGTTTACAGTGTTTTGCAGAGACTCAACGAAAAATTCTATATCATTATGACCTATGGGCTAAAATTATATGAAGTGAAAAAGCGTAAAATTAAACAATGGGGAAAAATACTCAAACCCATGATTATATTTTTCACGTTTGCTTATTTAACTACTTGTATTACATCAATTTATTTGCAGAACCGTTCATTACTTAATCTTCGGAAAGCCGAATAGAATTATTCCAGATAAAAAAAAATACATTAAAGCCACACACATTTAGAAATCAAAATAATTTTGTAATACTGTGCGAAAGATTATTCAAGCATTGCAATATCGAGCACTAAGAAATGATAATATTTTTTTCAGAACCACTTTAAGCCCTCTTGGGAAAAAATATCTCCAGACTCTATTAGTTTTATTTGGAACCGAAAAAGAACCTGTTGAGCAAATGAGTGGGCGGCAGTCTTGCATCACTGATAAAGTGAAATGCATTTTCATCATTTGGATCCTGGCTGGAAAAACATATTATGTAGATGTGAGATGTTAGAACTTGTGTTTTCTTACATTACAATTAAAAATTTATAGCTTTTAAATTTTTGCATTACAATAAAAAGAATAATTATATATTAAAACATTTCTTTAATTTATATGTTTTTTAAAATAGGTTATTAACTAATTATACGTGTATATTTAAACAATATTTTGTTTATTTCATCAAAATTCCAAATCATTTTCCTTTTACTTAAAAAATTAAATTGTTCTTATGGTTTAATTTTTTAATGTTTGATTGTGAGGAACTGTCTTTGTTATGTTCTTCATAAGCTCCTTCTTGTTAATCTACAGTTAATCTACAGTCCTTTTTAAAATTGTTAATAGTAACTTTGTCATAGTTATTTATTAATTTATTTAAGCCCTTGTAGGTATGGTGGCAATTTATCATCTATCAATTACATTTTAATTCTTTTATTACTATATATATATATATATATATATATATATATATATATATATATATATATATATATATATATATCAACGGAAGCAAGTTTAATTTGTTTTCTTCTCTGATGAAATTCAATATGTCCGATTCCCAATAAATGTAAGAGACAGAGTACAGTATCAAGTACCCACTGTTAAAACGGCAGTGGACAAGTATGGTGTGGAGGTGCTTCTCGCGTTCTGGTGTTGGCCCTTTAGTACCTATTGACGGGACTATGGACAGGTTCAAATATTGTGCAATCCTGGAAAAACGCATGCTACCTCATGCCAAGCAAAAAATGGGACGTAACTGGTAATTTTAGCAGGATAACAATCCGAATCACACCTCTGTCCATATTTCGGACTTTTTAAAGAGGAAGCGGGTGAAAAAGTTATGGTGGCCCAGCCAGAGCTCAGACTAAAATCCTACAGAACACCTATGGGAACAGCTAGACCGACGGGTTAGGCTACGTAAAATGACAAATCGTGACCAGCTATTACAGTGTTTACTTCAAGAATGGAAATAAATACCCCTAAGTAGCTTGAAGGCCCTTGTTGACTCCATGTCATCACGCTGTGTGGCAGTAATTAAGGCACATGGCTATGCAACTAAGTATTATGCAAATACGGAGAATTTTTCAAGAAATTTATAACCCTTAGATAAAGTTTCCTGGAGCAAGTCGAGCTCTGAATGTTTTTTATGTTATAACGTTACATTTTTCATGATGCAATCATTTTATAAAATTGTCTGTGACATTGCCAATTATGAGAAAAAGTGTCCCTTTTATATGTGATAATGCAACCAGTGATGCTGTAAAACAAATGCCACGGCAATTGAAGAGAAGTTCGTTTAATAAAGTATATTTTCCCATAAAAATTCGTTTGTCAAAATACTTATTGTCGCTACTGTACATATATATATATATATATATATAAATATATTTTTTTTTTAATTACAAATTTTTACTGAAATAAAAATAAGAGTAATTCTAAGATTTTCGTTTCCGAAGAAAATCGTAGCAAATTAATTTTTAAGTTTTCTTTGAATCAGAAAAACCTATTGAGCGATTAAGAGAGCGGTAGTCTTGAATCACTGTTATAGCAAGATGCATTTTGACCATTAGAAAGGCTGTAGTTTTGCTGGAAAATGCAGTATAATTATATGAGATGTTAGAACTAGATTTTAATTCTCGATACTTGTTTTCCTGACTCTCACAATTTTCTTTTTCTGCTTTTTTTTGTTTAACATTAAACTATTAATTAATAGTTTTCTAAGTTCTAACTTACCAGTTTTTTAATTTATACATTTATAAAGATAACTTTTAATTTATTATACTTTGTCTTTATAAATTTTTTTGTATTTTGTAAAAGACTAGCAATATGTAAGTTTAATATAAAAACCTTTAAACTTAAATTTGTGTTATAAAAGAAATAGCTTAGAATTCTTTTAAAAGCTCTGATTTATCATGATTTATACACTTTTGAAACTAGGTTTTAATCAATTGTTATGTGTTTTAATGAAACAATTTTTTCAATAGCATATCAATATAATATTTCAATTAAAAGCTTTAAAATTTTTACATTACCATAAAAAAGGAGGGAGGGGGGGGGGCACATTAATAATGAGAAATAAATAACATTTAAAAAAATATTTGTTTTATATCTTATTTTCTATTGAAAAAGGTGCAAAGGAATATTATTAATATATTTTTATATTATTATTATTAATATTTTTAATAGGATTTACTCATATGTAGTTACGATTTGATTTATAAAAATAGAAATGAGAAAAGTAAAAATGTATGTTTTTTAGTAGGGGAGAGTAGGGAGGGATGAGACAGTTTTGACAAAAATATTTTTTACAAACTTGCTTTTACTGGTACAACACTAAGTTTCAGAGAAACAAACTGAAACATTTTAACATATTTTAAAAATATGTATTTGATTGTAATTATTAAAATATTAAATTTTATAAGCCGATTAACATAGTCATAAAAATGTCCCATTCCTCTCTTATATAAGAGAGGAATGGGACATGTTTATAAAGTTAAAATACATAATATACAGACATACTATGAAAAATGAAAAAACAGTGGAACACGATGTATGTAAGTTTTATTAATTACTTAAGTAAAAATTTTCAAATGCTCAATCAGTTCCTCTTTCTTTTTTTCTTTTTTTACTTCTAGCAGAGAAAGTACTGTTTTTTAGTTCAAATATTCAAAATTAAGTTTTTGTTATATTTACATGTTTTGTGGTATCCTGAATATTAATAAGGTTTTTAGTGGCTAGTCTGTGTGTGTTATCAGCATATCACAAGAACAAATAAATCCAATACCAATAAATCCTAACTGTAATTGGTGAATGTAATTTCTTTTGTACATTTTACCATGTCCAGGAAAACTGCTCAGGAATGAAAATGAATTCCTCATACATATATGGCAAATAAAGTATTTTTAAAAGTTAAAAGGGTAGACAAAAGTCGTGCGAGTGCCGCACCAATTATTTTGAATTTGTGTCGTGCATTTTTTCTTCCATAGTTACGTATCTCGTCTTTCAAAGTATCAAATTTATTTATACAAAAAAGCATAAATGTAGAAAGTTAGCTTATAGAGAAAATATATTTTATAATTATATCTACCTAGAATATCCATGAAAATATCGAGATGCAGTTATTGGTTTTAATAAGCTGTCATTGTATTATCGACGAGATAATACGTGGAGACATATTAATACAGAGAGAAAAGTAATAGAATAACTGTGAATTTTTAATTCCTCTAATTTAGTATGAATATTTTTAATGCATGGAATAATTCAAGATAAAAGAAAAAATTCATTTATTAATGTGATTTATCTTTCCTTCCTTAAGTTTGGTTTTAACAATATATTGAACACATTCCAATATAGCAATATTTATTACTTCGGAACGTCTGCATTCTCATTTCCATAAACGATTTTAAAATTCTATAAAACTAATATATGTTTCTCAGATTTCTCTTACTTATTTAAGAATGCTTTAAATAAAATTTCACACATTGCGAAACTGGTTTATGTATGTAAAGACTCACAAAATTTTCGAATAAGAAACGTATTTTTAAAAAGCACATTTTAATGTATTTGTACTGCACTAAACTTGAGAAATCAACTTACATTTTTTAGATATAAAAGGTATTTTCTGTAAAAAATTATGAAATTTACTTTACTGATGCATTTCAAATACCACACAAAAAGTACTCGGATTCGTTACGATAAATTGGTGGAGTTGCATTTTGAGTTGCGTTATGTTCTTTGTACATTTTCTCAATAATGTGGGAAAGTATTTATGATTTAATATTTATGACGTGACGAGTACAGTTACAAAGTGCTTTATGAAATTAAAATATATATACACTCGAACCTCGTTAATGTGAATCGTAAGAGGAACAAAAAAAATTTTCATGTTATCAGTAGTTCATGCTATCAATAACTAATCTTTATATAACTACACTAATCTTCATTTTGACGGGGATTATGGAAACAGTAATTCACGTTCAGCGTGTTCACGTTAACGAGGTTCAACTGTATATATATTTATGGAAATGATTATGCATAAAGACAAACGGACTAATGTCATAAATAATCTTAAAGTTTGTTATATAATATTCTTCAATCTGTTCTAGTTAAATCAAAGATTATTATATAAACAAGTAAAATTATTACTCTTTAATTAATGCAGACAGTAAAAAAAGAAAGAAATTGAAAATTCATAATTATTCTAATAATTTTTCATGCATCTGTAAGTACTATACATAAACAATATTTTGTATAATCGTAACTTTAAATGTACTTTCAAAATGTATTCGGTGTAAAAATACTACTATCATTGGGTAAACTTCGGGATAAATTTTTCCTTTCATAGCTACCACCACTATTTATCCTTAACGTATTTAATAACAACAAATTTCTGTAAAATTACTATAAAGATATCTATATGGAAACAGTGGTAACGTAAAAAAAGAATAAAAGTGGATTTTATTCCTCAAACTGATTAAGTAGACTAGGGACGATAGAAATTTTCAAAATTCATGCAATTAAAAATATCCAGATAGTTATTATAAATTGTATGAAACTAATAATACTTTTAAAATGCTATCACTCTACGTACAGTTAGTTACTCAAATATTACTGAAAGCTTTTAAATTTTATTTAAAAGCTTTTACAAAAATTTTAAACTTCAAATGTATTTTTCTTGGGTTCGAAAATTTTGAAAATAACAAATTGCTCATAGTGAGTGCTCCATGAGAATTTGTTTTTATACAATCCTTTAAAGTATTTGTATGAATGTTAACAGCAGTGTCATTCTCAAGTAATTGGGTATACATTTTCAAATCAAGAAATTATTGATTTTGTTATTAACTCTCAAATTTTTTCGAAAGCAAAAATTCAGGAATTTTTCACATTTCACATTTTTTTTTTTCTTTTTCTTTTTTTGAAACTGGTTCTGTAACTGAGACGTAAAAATCTAGTAGTCAGCTGCCTTCAATTACATAAAAGAAATGCATAGTAAGAAATATTATTATAGTAATTAATATTATTATTATTATTATTACTAGCATTATTATAAATTAATATAATTACAAGTTATTATTAAAAACTCATATGGAGTATTTTGAAATTGGGGATTAATTTGTAGTATTTTTTTTATAAATCCTTTCCATTTGTAGAATTACTTTTTATCCTTTAAAAACATGCTATATACATAAAAATGAAAGATTTGATTGTAGTATATGATTTAAAAAGCGTTTAAATGTAAAACAAAAACAATTAATATCAATTAATATTGCAATTAATATTTTCCCTTTAAATAATATTCTATGACGAATTTTTATGGCTGAGCTAAGCTGATCTCGTATCTTTTCATCTTAAAACAGAAAAATGGCGACACACCATGTTAGATTCATTTACTTATGTCCTTGAAAAGAAGCTATTGCTACGTCATCGAGACGAAAGGTAAAATAACAAAAAAAAAAAAAAAAAAAAAAAAAAGGAAATGAAAGGGGTTGGATTAACTTTTTATTAAATACGAATAGAAAACCTTTTCCTTGTTTTTATTTTCTTAAGTTGAAAACCTGTTGTAACGATTCTATTGGCGATTCAACTTTTCTGGGATGGGCCCATTCTAGATACCGAGTTTATAAATTTAGAGATTTTGTTACATTTCATCTGTTTCATCTTTGCACCTCCTCTTTTTTGTGCACCTTTCTGCACCTTCGCTTTCCGCATCTTCATTTCGAATCCGAAAAAAAAAACACAAGTAAGTTTATACTTATTCAATTTGATAATTTTTTCAAAAAAATTAATTTTTTTAAATGTATTTTTCTAATTCAAATGGGTATTTTATATTTTTAGTTTCTTTAACCTTTTATTTAATGATGGTATTTTAAATACCATTAATTTAAAATGCGTATAGAGTGAAATTTATGGGGAAAGTGTTTAAGGTATTTAAAAGAATAGCTCATATTTACTACCTAACTGTAATCTTCCTATATGGCAACTAGACGCTATATGTAGACCTTTTCGTTCCAGAATTTATAGAGTGTTCTCGTTGTTTTTCGTGGCATTTTTCACAATCTTCACCTGTGTTATAATTAATTTCTGTACTACCTCAAGAATCTATCACCAATCTTAAAAAAAATATAAGGAATATAAAAAGTGCTTTTTACACTTTTTTTTTTTTTTTTTAAAGGTCCGAATATGTTTTTCGACCTTTATGCACTAATGGTACATTAAAGTATTACCTCACTAAATCGGCATTAATTACAGTAATGACGTGATGTGCATCATTTTTATTGCTTATATCATTATAAATTGCTCTTAAGTAACTAAAAAAAAAATATGTTTTAAATACTGTTTAGCCTATTTCATAATTCAGTAAATAAATGGTTAAAATATAAACCTTTTTAACGTTCGCGGGTATATTTTGCACTGTCTTACAATAATGAGAAAGCACCACATAGATGGTGTTTAAAAGTAACACCGATCGACGATGAATTTTTTTCTTTAAGGTGATATGTTTTTCTGATGTGCTTTTAAATGCTGATGATTAAGGAAAAATTATTGAAAAATTTCTATCATGTACAGTTTTGACAAAAAAAAAAAAAAAAAAAGGATTTTTTTAGCCTAAAGCTTCACTTTTACAAATCCCATCTAAGTTATTTCTTGGAAAATCTGGGTAATGTGTTTGAAGAACAAGATTAGCCATTTCATCAATACACGAACGAAGTGTAGAGAAAGTATCAGTGAAGACAGATGTTAACATGTTACCAGATTATTGTTGAATGCTGCATAGAGAATTTTCCCCCCGCAAGGCCTTCAAATCGTGCACAAGGTAAAATACTCTAAAAGGAGCTTCAATGTAAAGAAGCAGATTTAAAAGATAATGAGTAAATAATATCCGATTTTAATGTATTTTATACATAAATTGGTTCTAATTTCTTATAATCTCTAGGAGAATTCTTCCAATCTTCACCCTTACTTTGTGAAAATTCCAGTTCAGTGCATCAAAACACATTAGAAACACCCAACGCAGTTTCTATATATATATAAGTACGACTTTGCAGGCCTGCGGTAATTAGTACAAATTTTTGAATAAGCACAATAAAATACAAAAACTCACAACAATTGTTTCGGGTTGAAAGAAAAAACGATCTCTCGTCAGGCGAACAAAGTGGGCACGAATGCGGCAAACAGTAATAATTATTAATTTATTTACCATTACAGTTTTGTGTTTTTTAACACTGTTATTAAAAAATATGACAAAAGAAAAAAAAATACTATCAGCAGTAGACCTAATAATTATATGTTTCATTCACATGTCACACATTACGTATACGTATTTCATTAATCATTAGAAAAATAACAATGCATGTGAAGGATTAATACGTAAATGTTATCCAATCCCCTATGTTCACTAAATCAAATAAACTTCCGTGATATTTAACCGAAGATGAAAAATTCTTTATCATTATGACTAAAGGTTTCAATTTATTTGAAAAGCGATAGCGCCTAAATGCCTTGTTCAATTGAAATGAAAATTGATACACCTGTTATTGGTCACCGTCGGAAGAAATGTATTGGTTTTGGGAAATCAAGCACTTATAGTTTCTTTCTTTCTTTTTTTTTCTTACAGGGACACAACGGAACATTCTTTATCATAACATATATATTCTCAAATTATTTGAAATCCAGTAGCGTTAAATTAAACAATATACTTTTTCGAGAAATACACTCAAGCGCTCTATTATAATTTTCTATATTTAACGAATTCTCTTATTCTAATTTATTTAAACAACCGTTAATTATTTAATGTTCAGAAAGTCGAGTGGAGTCACTTCAGACAGTTAATAATTAGCTTTGGTACGTAAATTGTTATAAAGGCTTTCTGCATGGTGATTATTTATTTCAAATATAGCACAAATGTATAGATACATATATATATATTACAAATTTCCTGATATTAATACAAAAAAATCGTTCATAGTTTATAGACACGATTTTGAAAAGTAATTTTTACTGAAAAAGTAACAATTTTTTGGTAAGATTTTCTTCCATTTCATAGTCTTGGAATCTTGGAATCCTCTAAACGGCCCCTAGCTACCTGAACTAGGCCAAGTTTGTTTGATATCGTCCAAAGAGGTGAATAATGCCAGATCTCAGCATGGCGACCAACTACTCTACGAGCTACTTGAGCATCCCATAGAAATGAGCCATGCCCGGATAAACTTATAACTGTAGACATCTTATCCTTTTAAGACCTGAAACTTTTTTGGTAGAAATTGAAAGTTTTGTTAGTTTCCCCTAACTGATAGGATCATATTTGACTGAAAAAAAATATTTAAAAAAAAAAAAAAACCTTATGTTAGATTAAGCCTAGGGAAGACCCACACAATTGTGTGCGCCTGGCCTTACTGGAGATATTTTTAACTAAACCTGCACAAATGTGCATGTTCGGATTATATGAAAAAATATTTAAAATTAATAGTTTAAGCAAAAACCATGGTTATTTGTTAGGATAATTTACATCCGTCACAATGAAACTGTTTGAAACAATTTTCGTTTTTGGAAAAATATAAGTATACGTTGCATTTTTTGCATCTCACTCTGGTACGGCTGATACAGTTTTGCAATCTACACTTTCAAGCAGTTTTAAGATCATCGAAACAATTCCAGTGACATGTTGCATCTAACATCTTTCCTTCAGATTGTACCTTTTTGGGTCGATTGTAAAACTTTGATCTGCATGGTTGAGCAACATAACATCATCGTCAGTCTCTTCTTCTTCGCTAGCACTGAGGACAACCCACAATTTTTCTCTTATTTGGTAGTCGTACATCCGACAGTCTCTCAGCCACACATGTACCAAACGATAACAAATAAAATGTGTTTTTACGGCATAACCTGTTTGCTTTGGCATTTCGTACGTACAGACACCATGAATTTACTATAGCCAGATCAAGGAAGTTGTTTTTCAGGTCCACTTCTTGCAGTCGTGCTTTTCATGGCTCCGATGAAGCACTAATTTAGAGTAAGCATGGGGTAAGTACCAGTCATGTTCTATATTTTTGTCGATTTGTGAATGTCTTTTCTCCAAAATGTACCAAAATTTTGAAAATAACTTTAAAAGTTCAATAGTCATGAGCATTTTAAATTAAGTGTTTTACCGACTATCCCCGTGTGCATATTATTCTTGAAATAGTAAATGTCGGACTTACATAAATATGCTGGTTGCTAGTTTTTTTAACATTTTTAAAAAACCTAATTAATATTAACAAAGCTAAAATCCGTTGAAATCATGAATACAGTATATTAAAATAAAAACTGAATCCAAGCAAACATTAAAAATAATATTTTAAAGAAACTGCGACGGTACTTAAGATTTGTTTTTTGTTTAAGTAAGAAAAAAAAATTCCTGTCTTGCTACTGGTGTCATATAGTTGTGTTTCATCGAAATATCTGAAATAAATGAACTAGCACAATTGTACATGTTTGCTTTAAATGACACGTACGAAGGAAAATGTTACTATTTCTTATTTAAGTTTCACCAGCACAATTGCATAAGTCCGGTCTTATAGGGTTATATATAGGACTACAAGTTCTAGCTTAAATTTTCCATGAGAATTGATTCTTTTTTCAACATTCTTTTATTAATTTTATCCTACATTTTTTTTTTTTTTTTTTTTTTTTTTTTTCAATTTTACTAAAATTTTTCAGTGTTCTTGGACTTCGTTTATCAACAGTTTCTTTTGACAAATCGAAAGTAATAAAAGCATAATGTTATCACCTTTAATAAAATTTAATACTAGTATTTTTGAAAAAGAATGTGTCACATATATTTTCGACGAATAAATAAAATTAAATAAACTAAAATATATATATAGATATATAAACTTTTTAGTACATAGTCTTCGTTATTTTTATTTTATTATTATTTATTTATTTATTTTTTACTAAATAAAATCTATTTTTTCAATTTTTCTAATTTTGACTCGTCTTTAATAAATGCCAGTTGACTTAAACTTTGTAACTGGAAATTCTATCCATACACAGAGAAATATATATATATATCGCCTTTAGCTTAAAACGAATAAATAGTTATTTTTTGATTCCCTAGAAATATAGACTTCCGAGTTATGCTTATAAGGTAATCAAATAACCAGGATAGACAAAATGATCGAGAATTTCTAGTCTATATATCACTAGATGGTGAAACAATGTTATGAATGTTATAAAATCTATGTAAAGCGAGAAATTCTCGCTTGATTTCCTAGAATTAGGTAATAAACCAAAATTATAGTTATTAAAACTCGCCTCTGGTTGTGCACATTTATTTTCAGAGATTTTAAATAAGATCTGCTATGATAATATAGGAAAACGCTCTAGAATTTTAATAGGGTTTTCTAGAACTCGCTAACAAAGGGAAATAGAATTTATAAGGATAACATGAACTATTTTAACTAGAGCCACAATTTAGTCACTAGATGTCAGTTATAGAGTTTTTTTCAGTGTGTGAAGCACAATATTGATGAAGTGTCTTCCATATAACGATGACTTTTTTTTTTGGAAAAGTTAGATCTAAAATACTTTTCTGATTGCATAGTATCTTAATCTTATTTATTTACTATATGCACTGTTAAAAATTTCAACAGAAAAAACTTATTTTATATATTCACTTTAATAACTAATATTAATTTAATTAATTATTGGTGAGAATATATTTCGGACTTTAATGATTTTTCCAAAGTAGAAACAGACATGTTTAATTTTGATTAAAAAATTAAGTAATAAAATTAGGTAAAAATACAGAATAAAGATTGAGAATCTCGATTATTCACTTTTAACTAAGAATTACTGTAAATTTGTAGAGACTCTGGATAAATATTTACATTAAATTTACAGAAATTTTTAACAGTGTCTATTGAATTTTTTTATTTACTGTTGAATCAAAATCTCATAAATGTTTTCTTTCTTCTTGGAAACTTTTCTATAGAACTACGATGTTATTTTGTGTGGTCCTTTTCATCATATGGTTAATATAAATTTGTTTAGTTTATTTTACTTTTTAATCATTTAAATACATATACAGTATTAAATGGTGGCGATAATTAAACTTGGTATATTCAGAGCACTCGGTAGCTGTAACTAAAATGTGGAATGAGTCGAAAATTTATATATAGACATTTCAAAGGATGCGCTCAAAGGATGTGGGGAAAAATAAAAGATAATAATAATTTTAAAAATTTTCACTCTGAGGAAACAACATACATCGAAATACAAACAAGCTGAAAATTTTAATACAAACGATTTTATTTATTACAGATTTAATTGCTATTTGTTAAGATTTAAAAATGTAATGACTAATACTAAGTTATAAGTTAAAAATAAAAAAAAATATGAGAAATGGATTAATAATAATTTTTAACTATTTATGTGTGTTGTGAACTTCAAGTGTACAAAATTTGGTTTCAAGCTTAGTGTTTGCGATTTTATTGTACACCTAACTAGCAAGCCCATGCGAAATTTTCGCATTTTATTTCTTTTCTTACTTACCTTTAAAATTTAAAACTCAAAAATATTGTATGATTTTCATCACTTAATTAAAATTTTTATTCATCAGTCGCCAGATTATTATTAGAACAAATATATACTTATACAAATTAATAGTGTGCAATAATGAAACTAAAATCATACAAAAAGAAAAAAAAAGTTTCGAAATAAAATTCATAATTAACGACCCAGTTTTTATATTTCCACAAGGCAGTGCTGTTTTAGTATAACACCCCGAATTTAAAATTTTTGTCGCCATCTTGGCGATGACATTTTATTTATTCATTTTGACATAATTTAAAAAAATAATAAAAAATAAATAAACAAACAAATCTAATTCCTATTTTGATTATACATTTTATGATCTGTTTTTTAGTCAGTTTATCATAAAAATATAAGTTACAGACTGTTTATCAATGGGAATCATATTGTTCAATGTGCGGCTCACCATTAAGTTATAAAATCTGCAGCCGATGAACAGTGTGTTCAACCGCTGTCCTCCGCACATGCAACATTATACGGTCCTTCAAATCAGCCAAAGTTACAACATTTCTTTTAAAAACTAAACTAAATGATCCCACAACCAAAAATCCCACATATTAAGATCGGGGGATCAGGCCGGTGTGGAAAATGAACGGGTAATCAATCTGTCATCTGTAAAATTTTGCAACAAAAACCTTTGCAAAATGTAAGAACAACAGTTTTAAATGTTGTATAGTTTGAAAATGTTAAAATAAACCACAGTTATATATTATATAACTTTTTAAGCATTCCGACTATAATGCTTGTTTATCGTTTGATGTATGTCCCATCAGAGAGGAAATTTTTAAAATTTTCTTTTCTTTTATTATTATTATTATTATTATTATTATTATTATTTTAAGACGAACAAGAATCTTTGAGCACATCCTTTGAAATGTATATACACAATTAGTCCAAATTTTAGCTACAGCTACAGCCAAATAAGCCAAATTTAATTATGACAATTTCCTTTTATCAGCTAAATGCTTTTCATGTAATTTTCTACAATTTATGTTTCTTTTCGCTTAAAGTTATCTTCATTTTGATAAATTCTCCAGTTGTACATATAAATCAACTGCTGTTTATTAAAGACAAATTATAATTAGGAACAGGAATCAATAAAATCAAAGTTAATAAAATACCCATAAAATTATATAACTATTTCAATATGAGATTATCGCTTTCTAATTGTCCAAAAGGAAAAAAAAAAAAAAAAAAACCTTAAATGAATGAAATCCGTTGGAACAGTCCAGTAGAACAATAGATGTGGAATAACATTAAAATAATAATGGTATAAAAAATAAATAAAATAAATAAATAAATAAATAAAAATGAGTTCTGCAGTAAATTTCAGCTAGAACTTACAGTTAAGAATCAAAGCTATTAAATGAAATAAAATTAGTACAAGAAATTTACTTTGCATACGTATTTTTTTTTTTTTTTTTTTTTTTACATCAGGCTTTAAAAATTGGGAATGATCTTCTGCAAATTTTAATTTTTATTTATTATTTTATATTTTGTTTAAAAATCTCAGTTGAAATTAGCTACAAATGTAACAATAAAATTTCACAATAGACTTGAAGTTAAAACAAGAAATGTATTTCTTAAAAAAATCAAATATATAATTTTGTGTCTTTTAACTGTCAAGAAATATTTAAAAACCAAAAGAAATTAAATTATTTTCTATCTTTAAAATTTTATGTATGTAACAATAAAAATTATTATCAGTTTCGAAAATTAAAAAATAATGATAATAATATCATAAAGTAATTAAAGTTAAAAAGTAGTATTTAAAATTTATTATTATTATTATTATTATTTAAGTATAGCGGAAAAAATTATTACTATATCAGATTATTCAAGAATTCTAGTTTCAAATATATTAGAGATTCAGATCACTATTTCTGCACTGATATGCACTTCTGCACATATATAACGAAATAAAGTATTAGCATTAAAATTCTGCGCTATAAGTTAAAAATTTACGGTCTTGCAAAATTTTAAAACATAATATTATTGCATTTACTTTAAATATTTTGAAATAACTATAAACTTTAAAGTTTCCCTAAATTATATTAAAATTCTGTAGTAAGAAAATATCATTAATTGTAACATAATCATAACTTCAACTAAAAAAAAAAAAAAAAAAATAGATAAGTAAAATAAAATGTTATCAACTCATAAGAGCCCAGGCGATGTAAATATCAACTGCTAAAAATGCCACATATATCGGGATATTCGAGTTTCAACAACAAAGTTCCGACATATAAAGGAGTATATCGACTGATACAGGGCCCCACATTTGCCATGGGTCCCGACGTGAGTGTTTGAGTACCAGACACCTGTCGGAAATCCCTGCCAGTAACTAACCTGAAGCTACCCGAAAAACATTGATCGACCGTCGGCTTGAATGTGAATCAAACCCGTGGTATCCGCGTATGAGATATTCATTTTTACCTGCTCAGCCGATTATTAGTAAAATGAAAAAGTAAGTGTTCACTGATGTTGGATGATTTATTTCTTGAATGCATTTAATATAACAAAACTATTTTATTAAGTGTTCTCACAAATTTAGAAGTTGAAACTAAATTAAATCACCTTCGGTTAAAATTTATTAAAATTTAGTTACGAAAATAGAACCATGTCTTCCTCTTTATTTCAGTAATAATAAAAACAAAAAATACACCTACATGCGCACTCTGAAAGAGAAAGAATTCTAGAAACTAATATTTAATTTTTTTCGAATTAAAGTAATTGTAATAATAATAACAGACAAATAAATAATCTTATTAAAAATTAAAGCTTTTTGCAGGAATTCTTATTCGCGTTTTAAAATTGTACTTCAAACATACAGAAAATTTCTTTAAAAAGAGTAAAAAAAAATAACTGATGATAGTTATATACACTACAATAATATATATGTAGGATAAGTGCACCAGTGATTGACACTTTTAGAGCAATCTCTCATGTTTTTAATGTTCTAGTCATCCGAAAATATTTTTAGAAATCTTAAGTTAGTACATATGGTATGAAAGACATTCAGAACCACATATATGTTAAAATATATACATTTGAAAATTATTATTTTTTTTTTTTATGAATTTTTATTTGACACCCACTCAATGTTCCAGTAATTGACACTGTCAGTTTTTCATTTTATCAATAATTGACCCCCTATGTTCCAGTGTTTGACACTGCTAGTTATTCATTATACCAGTTATTAGCACACTATGCTCCAGTGTTTGACATGAAATGTTAAAATTCTTATATGTAAAATATATGATTTTATTATTTTTCTTATTTATGAATTATTTCGGGATAGATGTCAATTACTGGAGCATGCCAATCACTGGAGCACCTACCTTATATAGTAAATCATTAACGTAGCAATAGCCTCAGTAACAGAATATTTAATGCCACTGAATACCACATAGACCAATAAGAATTAATTTTCATGAAATTAAATTATCCTATGATGACTTTAGTTCAATTATTTAAAGAATTAAGTCTTCTAATTCTATTAATCTTATATTTTAATTAATTTATATTCACTTCAAACTTACATTAACTTCGATACAGATAGCTTAAATCCAATATTTGATATCTTACGATGAATCGAAATTGAATCCAACTCAAACAAAAGAAGCAAACAACCAATGAGTGAATAAATTCTATAGGAATAATTAAACTCATTTCATGTCAACTTAATTAGGGGGGGGGGAAAAGCTCATATTAACACAATATAAAATATAAAATATATTAATATAAAATTGAACTTAAGAAAATAACGATCACTTCATATTTTAAAACACAACAAGGTAATCTTATTAATTTTAAATTTCCTGTTACAAATATAACATTTTAAATTACGTTGAACTTTTTATACTTATATTTCTGTCTAAATTAGGAAGACCATAAAATGACAAATAAAATTAATTAACCTGTAAAAAAACGATCATAATAATTATAATAATTTACTTAATAATTCTTATAACCATCATCATCATCATTCCTATATACATCACTTAATAATACCTAGTTTCTGTTGAATTTTCTTATAAGAAAACGTGAGCACTTTGAAAAAAATGAACAACATATATATATTGTTTTAAACTTATTTTCAAGTATTGTTAATTAATATCCTGATAAGTGACATTTCTTACACCAATAATATATATATATATAGTAAATGCATATATAGTAACAGCAAATAATTCCCTACTAAATGTATTTAACCAGCCATATAAACATTCCCCCCCCCCCCCAAAAAAAAAATAAAAAAAATAAAAAAAATAAACTCTAAATACATAGAATTTCCAAACTGCAATTGCTCACATTTTAAAAAACAAATATACTTGCTAATAATGCTAATTTGGTATACTTTAGATGTTAAAATTTCTTTACTTCTATTTGAAGTACAGATGTTAAATAAAAAGAATGATAAAAAATATAAACTTTTCACAGGAAAAAAGAAACATGGGATAATTAATTTTCATGTACTAATGTCATTATTATTATTATTATTTAAATTTTATTTTATTTTAAACGAAAAACTTTTTTTAAATTGTAAATGTAGGTGTAAGAACTGAACACAAAGTGGATGAAATTTAAATATAAGAAAATTAAAATTTTCTTATATGCAAAATCTAATTTTAGGAGAAAGGAAAATTTTCTCTTTTTTAATTGTTTATTGTGGAACTTTTTATTTTACTTAAATATAACGTTCATCAACCACTAATATTTATTGAGAGATGGAGAGTGTAAGGGTAGATTTCTCTATACCAATAATGTGAAAAATTCGAGAGCTGGGAATCGAGCACGAGCACTCCACATAAACCGTACGGATGCTCCACAATTCAGCCACCTTGGCTGATTACTTAGTCGGAATTTCTAACCAGTTATATTTGCGTTTGCAGTCACGGTGACTTTGACAACCGACATTATGTAAGAAATGCGATGTGCGTAATCAGCCACACTGTTAAAAATTTCTGTAAATTTAATGTAAATATTTATCCAGGGTCTTTGTAAATTTACAGTAATTCTTAGTTTAAAATAAATAGCGGAGATTCTCAATCTTCATTCTGTATTTTTACCTAATTTTATTATTTTATTTTTTAATTAAAAATAAAAATGACTGTTTCTACTTTATAAAAAAGCATTCTAATTTCGAAATATATTCTCAACAATAATTAATTTAATTAATATTAGTTATTAATATGAATGTATAAAATAAGTTTTTTAGCACCTCCGTTTATTTTTACTTTCCGAACACTATAGTGAGGAAAGTATTGTAATCATGTCAAAAATCCGAATTGGAGATTTTGATGTTTCTATACGTTTCGAGGTCCCCTGAGTCCGTTTCCACTATTTTTGAGATGATGTATGTATGTGTGTGTATGTGTGTATGTATGTGTGTATGTCTGTGAGTGAACACGCTAGCGTCTAAACGCTTTGTTCGAATAAGCTGAAAGTTGGTACGTATATTGTAAGTCACCATAGTACGAACCCTATAGATTTTGGTGAATCTAGCACTTATAGTTTTTTTACAGGGACACAAAGAAAAATTCTTTATCATTATGGCCTATGGGACCAAAATCTTAAAAGTGCGATAGCATCTAAACGCCTTCTTCAATTGAGCAAAAACTTTATACACATATTATAGGTCACAGATACTCAATCTGTATAGATTTTTGAGAATCTAGCACTTATAGTTTTTTTACAGGGACACAAAAATTCTTTATCATTATGGCCTATGGGGCCAAATTTTTAAAAGTGTGATAGCGTCTAAACGCCATATTAATCTGAGCAAAAAAAAAAATTGTACACATGTTATAGGTCGCATTTGCACCAACTGTATAGATTTTGGTGTATCTAGCACTTACAATTTTTTTACAGGGACACAAAGAAAAATTCTTTATCATTATGGCCTATGAGACCAAATTTTTAGAAGTGCGATAGCATCTAAACGCCTTATTCAATTGAGCTGAAAATTTGTATGAATATTATAAATCACTGTTGCACTAACTATAAGCATTTTGGTGAATCTAGCATTTATAGATAATATAACATAGGGACACAACGAAAAATTCTTTATCATTATGATCTATAGGCTCAAAGTTCAGTAGCGTTAAATAAAACCTCGTGTGATATATGGAGAAAAATACTCAAACACTCTATTATGGTTTTCTCTCTTTTGTTTGTTTAGCAACTCCTCTTTCTTTATTTTATCTACAAAACTGTTAGTTACTCAATGTTCGGAAAGTCGAGTGGAGTCACTCCAGATTTTTCTCTGTAAGTTTACGTAAGATTTAAAATAATAGATTTCACAGAGTTTTCTGTTGAAATATTTAACATTGCAGTGTAGCTCAGTTGTAGAGAACCTCCATGATAAGCGGAGTGCCCTGATTCGATTACCGGCTCAGGCATTTTCCCCCTAGTTGGCATAAAAATTCAACCATACACTTCTAAACTTCTAAATAAACTTCTTGCTTTATACAAGATGTTTACGTTAATGATGTTTTTTCTAGCTGTTTGTATGAAATAGTACCTTCTTCCTATTAAATTTGTCTTTTACAGATTTAAATTTAGTGTCAAAGACCAATTTAGTGCCAACCGCCTATATTCATTAAAAATGCTTTGAACTTTTACAAAAGGCAAACAAAACTCTTAAAAACTTGATTTGTCAGACATTTAAAGGAATTTTATATGGCCAAAAAGTTATTGTTCATGCTATGGTTAAGTTTCAAGATTGTGTCAAATAATGCAATATTTACTCATTTTATGTATCTATTTTATATAATTTAATATAATAATTTTCTTTGGTTTAAATATGTAAAGAGTGTTAAAAAAAATTACATTATAACTTGTAATATGAAGTTATGCTCTTTATCAAGGATTTTTTTTAGTTCTAGTTCTATTTTTTTTTTATGACAATGGAAAAGAAAAAGTAAAATTATTTTCGTTTGGTTTAATTTGTCTGAAAGAAATAAGTGTTATGTTAAGAGCTGTGTAAAAAGTTATTAATTACTTAAAATATAATACTCTTATTGTATAATGTATCCTAATTATTTTGTGAGTATTTATTCACAAATTTGTTTATTTATTTATATCATTCTCAACGAGAAGCATTCTCGAGTAAAAACTTAACGTAGATTTGTTTCAGTATTCTAAATATTCTTCAACTTTATTGAAAATTGTTAAGAGACACACATACCTAATTTATAAATTTATTTTACATTTCTTAAATAGTGTACTTCTTTTATTCAATAACAATACTTTTTAGAAAATAACTGAGCTGGGAAAAAAATTAGAAAACAAAAATAAGCTGAATAATTTTTGAAGAAATATAAATATCTCGATCATAAATTTCATGTATAAAGAGGAAAAAATATTGAAGATAGTACGTCTGATAATTTCCCAAATTTTGAATATTTTTTTAAAACTGAAAGAGAATGTCAAAATAATGAATACTCTTATTTATACATAGGAAACTAATTCTACCAAATGAAATAAACTGGTATTGATTAGGTAATTTTATTTTAATTAACAGTCAATGACTAGCTTAATAATCTTAAAACAATTAAATATTTCAATGCAAATTAAAAAGCAATACATTTCGGCTGAAAAAGTAGATATTAAGAACAATAAATTTTGCACATTCTTTACTTACGAAGAGGAAAAATATGTAGAAATATCACCAGCAAATTTAATGGATTTTTTTTTAGTAATAGAAATTATAAAATATTTTAAACTATGAATTGTAAAGTTTAGAAATGATAAAGATAAAAATTTTAGGCATTTTCTTAACCGAAGGGTAAACTGTATTTTAATTCATTCAGGAATAAATAAAATAAAATAATTCTAAATTAAGAAAATAGTTAATCTAAAAGATAAAAAAAAATAGCATCATTACAAAAACAATTAACGGTTGAAATACCCTCAGCAATTTTAATTGAGAACGGTAAGATATATTTTAATTCTTTCCTGAATAAAATAAATAAATAAATAATTGCAGATTAATAACAGTTAATTTAAAAGAAAAAAAGAATTATCATCATTTTATGTAAAAATATATTTATTATAAAATTGGAAGATTTTTTGTAAAAGTAAAACAATTTAAGTAAATGGTAATAATAACTGAAAAATGCATGAAGTACAAAATCATAATAGCTAACGTATTAACTTTACCTGCAATTCATATATGATGTCACTTAGTTCATACATAATTATACTATATATTAATTGCACAGGTCTACGATAAGGTTCTTTCCTCATGGAGATAAGTTTTTCTGGTGCATTTTTGGATGCTGATTAAAGGAAAGAATGTCAAAAATTTCCATCACATTCAGTTTTGACAAAAAATGCGGTTTTTTTTTTTTTTTTTTTTTTTTTTTTTTTTTTTTTTTAACTCCCGTCTTAGTTATTTCTCCAAACAAATCTAAGTAATGTAAGTAAAAAATAAGAAGAGCTGTTTCTTCAAAACATCAAAGGAATAAAAAGGGGGTATCAAGATCAATGGAATATTAACAACTTAGCAGATTATTGTTGATGCTCAGACGCATGTTATATACAGAGTGCCTTCAAGCCGTGTGAAAAAAGAAAAAGCTCTAAACGAACCTTCGATATAAAGAAACTGAAACATTTGAAAGATAGATTGTAAATAACAGACTATTTTAATGTATTTTATACATAAATAATTTCAATTTTGTATAGCCTCTATGGTAATTTTTCC
The DNA here is from genome assembly GCA_963930645.1 of Salticus scenicus. Classification (NCBI taxonomy): domain Eukaryota; kingdom Metazoa; phylum Arthropoda; class Arachnida; order Araneae; family Salticidae; genus Salticus; species Salticus scenicus. The sequence goes on along the minus strand of OZ005656.1, from coordinate 183,693,341 downwards.
GATCTTCATCCTTACTTTGTAAAAAAACTATTTCTGAATTCAATGTATTAAAAAAACACAATAACACCAAAAGCAATGTAAAGAAGAATTGAAAAGTACAATTTCACAGGCGTGTTTTTTTTTTAAACAGAAAAGAGCTTAAAGCTCTATTTTTCAACTCCCATCTTAGTTATTTCTCCAAAAAATCTAAGTAATGTAAGTAAAAAATAAGGCGGGCTATTTCATCAAAACATCAAAGGAATGAAAAGGGGGTATCAAGACCAATGGAATATTAACAAGTTAGCAGATTATTGTTGATGCACAGATGCATGTTATATACAGAGTGTCCTCAAGCCATGTACAAGAGAAAAAGCGCTAAACGATGCTTCGATATAAAGAAACTGGAGCATTTGAAAGATAGAGTGTAAATAACAGCCTATTTTAATGTATTTTATACATAAATAATTTCGGTTTTGTATAGCCTCTATGGTAATTCTTCCGATCTTCGTCCTCACTTTTTAAAAAACTCGTACCTGATAGGAAGAAAAAAACGAGTATTTCTGAATTCAGTGTATCGAAAAACATAATAGACACCAAAAGTAATGTAAAAAAGAATTGAAAAGTACAATTTCACAGACGTGTGTGGGTTTTTTTTTTTTATGTTGTTTATTTTGCATGCATACACAGGGTGTCCCATAAGTCTGTAGGAGTTCAGTTCTTCCAATTCATAACTGTTGAATGAATTGATAGAACTGAACGCGGTTTGCGAAAAAATCATTTTTAGATAGGGGTATTTATTTTATTTTATTTATTTATTTATTTATTCTGGTAAAGAAAAATTAATTAATCAGCTATTTGTCGGTAGAGGGCACTGTGCGTGGCCAGGTCACATATTTTCATGAAAAACTGTATTTATTCGCATGGAAATATTTACAGGCATATAAATCCTATTCTGTGTGTCCATCATCACCACAAATTACAGTTTACAAACGAGTTATAACACTGCTAATTGCAGCTTCAGTCAGCGGTCCTACACTGAAAAAAAATCTGTCTTAATTGCTGCCAGAAATTCTCTGTAATTTGAGAAAATACGTTTTGACAACGAAATTTTTTTCGAAAATTACGCATATTTTCTCAAATTACAGAGAATTTCTGGCAGAGGACATATCTTTTACAGTGTAGCCTGAGGGAAAACAACTTTACCAATAACGCTTTAACACAAAGTCAGCATCGCAATTAAAAACTTCATGTATGTACAAGCAGGAGGCAAAATTAGAAATAAACTGTTCTAATCGTAAAATTGTGTAATTTAAAGGACTTTCTTTTGCATATTTTTCTTTCACATCTGTGCGAAAAATTTAACTATTTGTCTAACTATATCGGCCACAAAAAATTTAACTATATATTTTTCTTTACAGAAAAAAAAAAAAAAAAAAAAAAAAAGTCCTCCTTTACGAATATGATTTTTTCACAAACAGCGTTCAATATTATCAATTCATTCAACAGTTATGAATATTTTAAAATGTCTGAAATCTTATGGGACACAATGTATATTTATGAAAAAAATATCATAAAGAGGCCATTACTGTTTGTTAAAGTAATAATTCAATTATAAAATTATACTTTTCTTCATTTGCTTTTATGATAAAATAAGGAAAGAAAAGGGGAATAAAGCTTTAAGAAAAACTTTACCATATTGGAACAATTTTCCATGAAATTTTACTTCTTTTGTCACTTTATTCCCTATCCAAAAAACTTTAGTTATTACTATTATTATAATTTACATTTATTTTGTAAGGAAATAAGATAAGACAAAATAAATACGATTATAAAAGCAACATTATTAGATATTTTTTCCACTAGTAAGTTACTTCTTTTTTCGTCTTTCTTACTACCTTCTCTTCCCCGTTAAAAAACAAACATTTTATCCTTCATTGGTTTCATCATTAAAATGATAAAACTGAGTGGGCTTTAAGTTATTTGCAACGAAATAAAACCCTATAATTTATTACAAATTGGCATTAAAAATTGTACAGAACTTCAAACTACCGAATTCCCTATCATATGAAAAACAACAGGCTGAAACTTAAACTAGCAATTTTCTCCAATTTGGCTAGCCAAACTGTTGAGAGAGCAGAGAATTTCCAGTTTTTATAGATGTTATTTCAGTTGTTATTATTGCATTTTTTCATACAAAACTGGTCTGACGATGAGCTTGGTGAGTTCAGGGAAGAATTTAATTAAAAAAGACAAAAAGGGATGCTTATGGTTGGAGAAGTATAAACTTTTTTCATTTTATAAAGCGTACCTCCAACTAAATACTAATGAACCAATATGGAGCCGTAGAAGTTCTTTAATTTGGCTGCGCTTGGAATAACAGGAACCTTTCAGACAATTAGGAGTTTTAAATATTTCAATTATATATATATATATATATATAATAAGACCATTTAAAATGAGGTTAAGAACCTTCATTGTTATTTTTGTACATTTTTTTAAATATATAGTTAATATAAAACACAGTTCCCGCCGCTTATTAAAATCACATTCGTTCTCAGCCAAAGTGATTTTATTAAGCGGCTGATTTTGATATCCTCACTTTGATTTCTTCACTTAAGGAAAAAATATTACTTCCCTGAAATTGGAATGAAACTTCACAAGGTAACGAATAATGGAATTAATAAACATTATTAATTAATTTTTGATAAATAATTAAACAGTTGTTTCTTCAATATAAGTAAATTAATTGCACTCCAAGTTTTTCCATACGCTTTCTTTTGAGGAAAATCCTCATTACTTTACCAAAAGTTCATACGCTGTTCTTACAAATTTAAAATCTTTCTGTGTAAGCCTCATGAGTTAAAGTAATTTCAAAATAAGAACTAGAAATTGCTTTTTAATAATTAGAAAATAATATATATGTATATATATATATATATATAATTTCAAATCAAATTTGTAATTTTTTACTCCGCTTTGAAGAATACGTTCCTTGAAATTGTTACAGAAATAAGTTTTGGGGCGTGTTTAATTTATAACTGTGCTGCAAGTGTAAAATATTCGACAATGAGAGATAACGGAGGGTTTGTTGTGCTTTAATTTCTTTTTCTATTACAAAAAAAAAACATGAAAATAAAAAATAAAAAAATTTAGTGTGCATAAGTTATATTTTTGGCTGCTGAGGTGATATTTTTGAGTTTATTAACCGGCGATGCTGATTTTATTAAGAGGTGGCTTTAAAAGTAGTTTATATTGATTTGATTCCCGTCCTGGCAATTTGATCAGATTAAGCGGCTAATTTTATTAACCAGTGAATTTATTAAGCGGCTAATTTTATTAACCAGTGAATTTATTAAGCGGAGGTTACTGTATATATATACACTGATGGAAAAAAAAATCCCAACACCAAGAAAAAATTATTGTACAGTAATGAAATTTCAGCAATACATTTGTCTAGGTAACATATTTAATTGATTGAAGTTTCAAGATCACAGGTAGAGCCATTGGCGAGAAGAACCATTTCAAATGTGAAATGTTGGTACATTAGTAACCGGTGTAACCGCCAGAATTTTGAATGCAAGTATGCAAACGTGCATGCATTGTGTCGTACAGGTGTCGGATATCAGTTTGTGGGATGGAGTTCCATGCCTGTTGCACTTGGGCGGTCAATGCAGGGACGGTTAATGCTAGTTGTGGATGACGCTGGAATTGTGGTCCAGTGATGTCCCATACGTACTCGATTGGAGAAAGATCTGGTGATCTAGCAGGCCAAGGCAACATGTCGACACTCTGTAGAGCATGTTGGGTTACAACAGCGGTATGAGGGCGAGCATTATCCTGTTGGAAAACACCCCCTTGAATGCTGTTCATGAATGGCAGCACAACAGGTTGTATCACTAGACTGACGTACAAATTTGCAGTCAGGGTGCGTGGGATAACCACGAGAGTGCTCCTGCTGTCATACGAAATTGCTCCCCAAACCATAACTCCAGGAGTAGGCCCTGTGTGTCTAGGCCGCAGATAGGTCGCTAGCAGGCGTTCACCTGGCCTCCTTCTAACCAATACACGGCTATCACTGCGACCAAGGCAGAACCGGCTTTCATCAGAAAACACAACAGATCTCCACCCCGTCCTCCAATGAGCTCTAGCTTGACACCACTCACGTCGCAAACGGCAGTGGTTTGGAGTCAGTGGAATGCACGCTACAGGGCGTCTGGCTCGGAGCTGCCCTTGAAGTAACCGATTTGTAACAGTTCGTTGTGTCACTGTGGTGCCAACTGCAGCTCGAATTTCAGCTGCAGACGCAGTACGGTTAGCCACAACCATACGCCGAACACGGCGGTCTTCCTTCTCAGTAGTGCCACGTGGCCGCCCGGAACCCGGTCTTCTTGAGGCAGTACCTTCCCTTGACCACTGCTGCCAACACTCATGCACAGTGGATACATTCCTGCCAAGTCTTTCTGCAATATCGAGGAAAGAAAACCCACCTTCTCGTAGCCCTACTACACGACCTCGTTCAAACTCAGTGAGCTGTTGATAATGGCTTCTTCGTCTTCTTAGAGGCATCCTTGACTAACATTAACCCACTACGTCAAATCTCAACTGTAAATAACGATCACGAACCTTACAGCGTTTATTTAAAGCAAACCTCATTTGCATGTTCATAGTGTCGCTACTAGCGCCACACTTATGCGCGTAGCTCGAAATTTGAATCGACGCCATCTTTCAGATGTATAAACACGCCTACCAAATTTCGTTTATCTAGCACAGCTCCTTCTTGGTGTAGGGATTTTTTTCCCCATCAGTGTATATATATATATATATATATATATATATATATTTATTTATTTATGACAAGTATATTCCTTGTATATTCTTTGTATTTTTTTTTTTTTTTCTAAAATCAAAAAATATTGTTCTAAAGCTAAATAGATTTGCATCTTACATATTTTTTATTGTTATTGTAATTATAAACGTTTAAGTTGCATTCATTTGATATTTATAAAAACGGGCTTATGTTACACCCGTGAATAACAATAAATATTTTATTTTCTACAATATTAAAAACTTATTGTATTCTTTAATAATTATTATTTTATTAAAAAAATTTCTAATACCAACTAATTTAATACTAATTTAACGTAGGAGATATTTATGTTGTACTATATAAAACGTTATTTAAATATATTTTAAAAAATACGAACTTTTTGATAAGATTTAGCTTTTAATTCTTTATATCATTATATTATAGGCTGCTAAATCTTTAAAATATCTATTTAAAATTTTAATCAAATAATTTTCAATTAAACAAAAGAAAAAAATTTTTTTATAGACATATAGACATTCCAAAATGCTTATAAGAATACCAATCAGAACACAAATAGTATTAAATGACATCAATTTTCTTATGAGCAAACAAATTTGTAAAACATGTCTGTGGATAAATTACGCTTAAAAAAAAAAAAAAAAAAAAAAGTTGATTTTTATGTACATTTTGACAAAATTGAAAGTTTTCATACTGAAAAAAAGAAGAAGAAAATACTTTTTACAAATATACAATTTAGTTTATTAAAATGCCAGTAATGTAAATTATTAATATAAACAGTGATATAAATCTATTAACCTAAAGAAAAAAAAAATTTCGTTAAAAGTTGAATTGCATTCATTTTATGATAAAAAAAAAAAAAAAAAAAAAAAAACAGGTTAAACTGCCAAATAACAAAATATTTTATAGTCTTCTAGGCATTTTATTTTCTGCAGTATTGAAATTTTAATAACTTTATACAAAGTTAAACTTTTATTTAAAGTTGTCTAATCAATACAGGTTTTTTTTTTTTTTTTTTTTCCTGGATATATTTTTTTTCCCCCTTAAAAATAAATTAAGTTTCAAAATCGTGTTCTTCTTTCTTACTCAAAATGTTTTCTTTCATAAAAATAAATAAATTATAATATAGTAAATTATAGTAAATACACTGCATATTTAAAGCAGATTTTAGAGGAAACTATGCTTTTTATTATCGCAAAAGGTAAATGTTAGATTAATTTAACTGTTAAAGATTTATTAAATTACTGAAGTCTCTTAAAATTATGTTAAAGATATACAACAGTATACAATGAGATACAGAATCAATTTGATAATATGTAATTAATATTTCATAAAATGTTATAATAGAAAAATATATTATTTTATAGTGGTAAAAAAGTGACTGTCTTCACAAGTTCCATTTTTTATTCCACATTAAAATGCAATTTTAAATTAGAAAAATAATATATATATATATATATATATATATATATATATATATATTAATAACAACAATTCTATAAAAAAGAACATGTTCGAAAATAAAACATTAAATTTACCCTGTCTTCTTAATTTTAAACTTACAATAAACAATTTAAAAAAGGTAAAAGAAAATGAAAAAAGAAGAAAAATTAAAATTTTGACACTTTGTAATTGTTTCTAACGCATCTCAACAAGCGGAAATAAATACACCATGATTTTTATTTTTTAATTTTTTAATTTTTATAAACATAAAAATAAAATATTAGAATCCTGAAAATATTTAACTTTCTATTTTCATGTATTTACACGTTTTGTTATATTCTGAACACAATTTGAGCTTTTTTAGAAAGTTTCAATCTATCTGTATATGTGTGGTGCCAAAATTTTGTCTATGATTTATCTGACAAGCCAGCGAACGAAATTTAACAAAATTTAGTATTTATACGGGCCTTGACTTAAGTTGGTGCTCATTACAATTTAAGCTCTTTTGTTCAACAGGTGGCGCTGTCATTTATTATCATTATTATTATTATTATTATTATGGCAGTATAGAACAAAATTTTTACACTATGTACGCAATGAGTGTACACAAGTGTACAGTGTACACAATGAGGGTTATTTTTTATCAATCATTTTGAAATTAAAAATTTGTTTATAACAGTACTAATCATCCAGGAAATAAATTGTGTAAGTTGGAGCATCGCTCTCCTCCTGGAGGGTACTTACTTCCAACTATAAGTTTTCAGCATAAGTATTTGTCAAAAGAACTCGTAAATACCTTTAAAAGGTGTAGTTGAGAGAGATCTGTAATAATTTAAAACAAAGTTATTGTTTATTTTTATTTTTTTTTTTTTTTTAATTCGGAAAATGCATTTTTTATAGATTTCATAAAATTTACTTTCTTTAGACATATACTGTTATGTTTCTCTGATAAGAAAATCGCGTGCATTCATCATAGAAAATAATTTTAATACATAATAATTTTAATAAATAATTTACATTTCATGAACTTGTATAAGTTAACATAAATAATTTTTGTAATGTCCACAACAGGCTAATTAACTGTCTTTGACCTATTCTAATTTTGTGCTTCAAGTCCATATTCATACAAGTCTTATAATTTTCTATAAACCAGGCAAAAACTCATAAAATCAGGTACGCCATTTTTTTGTCCCGAATGGTTTACAATCTTGCTCACTATGCAAAATTAGTGATTAAAATATATAAATCTTTAGCATTAAAAAAAAAAAATCATTCATCATATTATATTGAATGAAATCTGAGAAACAATTTTAACGAATTGTTTCTCAGATTTCATTCAATCTGAGAATTTCAAAAGAGTAAGAGTAAGAATTCAAAAGAGTAGGAATTTCGAAAGAGTAAGAAATTTCATTCAATTTCTTACTCTCATATAATTCATGATAAACACAACATAAAATAGAATAAGAGATACAATAAGAAGAGAAAAAGGAAAAAGAACTAAACTTATAATACAGAGGTGCGAACAATCTGGATTATTTCACACCATTATTTCTGAAAAGTTATCTTCATCTTATTTAATCACAGAATTATCAATGATAAATAAAGAAAAAAAAATTACGATTAAAAATTATTGGCATGAAACAATCTGGAATGTTGATACCTCAGATAATGGAAGAAAAAAAAAAAAACAGAACACAAGTAAAATTTGAAGCACAGTCTTGATTTGTTGCAGCTAAATTGAAGTATACAGTGAAGGATAAAATTTTGCTTTCCAGTGGGAAAATTTTTCTTTTGAAGGGATGAATTGGATATAAAAATTAAAATTTTTTGGAAAAAATATTACGATCTGCTAAAGCTTCTTTTCTAACTGCATCTACACCTTTTAACATTATTTTCTCACGAAAATAATCTTTCGAAAATTTTCGTACAATTTTGAACAATTTGTATAATATACGCATAACGTATATAGTTCTTTTCAGGGGTACATTAAAAAAAAATAATAATAATAATTAGGATGCATTAAGCTTCATTGTAAAAATTTACAAAATTGGTAAAAAATCTGAAAATATCGTATTTTTTTCTACATTTGTGTATTTGTTTTTGTTTCGTATTCACTAATTAAGCATTGTTGAAATACCTCGTCACTGTTAAATGTTCAAAAAATGAGTAGAGTACATCAAGATTATTATTATTATTATTATTTATCTTTTTTTTTTTTTTTTTTTTTTTTTTTTTTATTTACAAAAAATGAACATGGACCATTGCATTTTATCATATCTTAATTACAATGCTTAAAAACTCTATGAATAAAAAAAAAAAAAAAAAAAAAGAACGAAGGAGAAGAAAGAAAAATAAATAAATATTTTTTAAATATGTCATTTAATAGACTAATAGAATGACCTCAAAAAAAAAAAAAAAGTTTCTTTTTTATCCTCACCTAAGGTTTTTTCCAAATTCTTACTACAGCTTTTTTTTTTTTTTTTTTTTTTTTCGCAATTTTCTTTCTGTGTGACATTTAGTAGTAGTTGACTTCATTCAAGTTATTGAACTATATTCACTACGTCAACACAAAATTAAAAATAAATAAATAAACAAATTATTCAGTTCTTTAAGATTTCAAGAAAATAGGGTAAATTCTTTCCTTGTTTTTGTTTATTCACAATGCATTCCGCATTTTTTTTAAATTATAATATTTCGAAATCTCTTTCGGTTGCACAATTCTCACGCAATACGTTTAATTGAGTTTTAAAGGAAGTTATGTTGTGATAGATAAATTCAATTATTTCAAACTTACAACATAATTGAAAAAAAATACATGAAGTAACCTGTTATTTCCACAATAATTCACTGTTTTATGTATGACATTTCTACACTGATATTATAATACATTCAGATGAGGCTGTATCGAGTTGGACATAAATTTTATATATCTTCGTTGCACAAATAAATAAATTCCTAAATGTAGAAGTCGCAGTTCCTTTACAGAGACGTACAAAAATTTGTGAATATTATGATCCATTGTATGAACATACTATTTTGTGCTTCTAATACTTTAAATAATACCATTACAAATTCCGTGTATATTTTTTGTAATTCTCATCATCAAAGAAAATTTTATACTATAGAACAATTTATATATTTTTTTTAATCAGAGAAAATATTTCTTTAAACAAAAATTTATCTGGCAACAGCAAAAATTTCTGTTAACATGTGTCGTAGTAAGATATTTATTAATTTAACAAAATATGTCTTTTTTTTTTCCAAATCTAACAAGCTGTTTTGTTCATATTACACACACACACACACAAAAGAAGTTTATAACAATAAAGAAAAACTATATAGTGAAGATAATAATAATAATAATAATAATAATAAATTAATTCAAACAAATACGAAAAAAAAAATTAAACTTTGTAAATTTTTTTATTATTTATTTATTTGGTCATAGCAAAGCTGATTTTTTTTCTTTTGACAATAATTTAGTTTAGATAAACTAAAATTCATTTTATGTTTTTAATTAAATATTTTTAGGAGTTTATATTTTCGTAATCCATATTCATTTTATTCTGTACTAAAGGAAAGTATTTTGAAGAGAAATGTATATTAAAATCACTAAACATGGAGAAAAAAATAAATTCAAAATTTCCTTAGAATTATAGACTAATTCGTTTCTGTTGAAGATTCATTATTATAAATGAAATGTGAGGCTAGCACACGCTTAGAAATTTAAAATCTGATTAGATACAGGAAATTTATATGAAAAAAATGAAAAAGGCTATGTTCAGCATATAAACCAAATTGTACCAGCATCTGCTGTTGACTCCAATACTGTGTCTATATAATATTGCCCTTTAATCATGTAACATATTAAATACTGTTAGAATGTGTCCGACAGAAGCTGAGATATTGCAAATTGTGAGAAATACAGCATTATTTTGCTTGATGTGCATTCGGAATGTAGCCATCGTCAATTTATCTCAAGATAATAATAAAGTTTCGTAAAATTTTATGCATTAGAAGGTAAATTCATTGATTTTTTTTTTTTATCTCTCTCTCTCTCTATATATATATATATATAAAACTGTCAGATATAGATTATGGGATAGACACAAAATTTTAATATACTTGTTGGATCAGTAAGAAATTTTTAGTAATGAATGCTATGATATAGCTATACAAAATCAATGGTTTAATCTCTAATGACCTACTGTTTTTTGTTTGATTCCATTCTGAAATCACGTAAATTGTGAGAATTGTAGTATAGTACAATATTTTAAGATATGAACTTCCGAAATTTTATCAGTATCAGTTTATCTCAAGACACAACTAAATATAAAATCTCATAGAATTTTACGCATTAATTTGTAATCCAAAATTTTATTGATTTTATTAAAAAAAAAAAACTATCAGAAAAAAAGCGTTGTTCAAAGGTAGGCCTTTCTTAGCCCACCTTCATGGTTTTTTCCGAAACTTGCGTAAATACGGGCTAGGGCTCCAATTTTATTGATTTTATTAGAAAAACTATCAGAAAAAAGCGTTGTTCAAAAGCAGGCCTTTCTTAGCCCACCTTCATGGCTTTCTCCGAAACTTGCGTAAATATGGGCTAGGACACCTTAGAAAGACCCAATGCAGTCAGTCGGCCTTAATTTCTACAACCCAATCCAACCCTTAGCCCAACTTTAAGCCACGCTTGCGTAGTAAGCTTCGGGGAGGATAGGGCTGTTAGTTGTCTTTTCCTGATTAATTTCATTTTCTTCATATTTTATTGTTTTTAAAATTTTACAAGAACTGATGATGAAATTTTAGAAGTTCCAAAACGGCAGTTAGCTAATTTTTGAATTTCTCAAATTTATGCTCTTTTTAATTGTTTCATTTTCCTTTATATTACCAGCACAAAGCACGTATAGTAACAAATAAATACAAAAAAACTTGTATATTCAAATATTTTAATTTCTGATGCATAAAAAATACCTCCTCCAATCAGAGCGCGTTATTAAATTTGAGGAAAAATGGGAATCTAGATGCCGAATCTTGTCCATCTGGTTTATCTTTAACCTTGGAGGAAGAATGGGTTTGCAGGTAGACATAGATAGCTCGACAGGTTTTTCTCATTCGGCTCTGGGATGTAGGCAATAGAAGATTGCGGACAGAGATGTCTCTAAGTCCCGTGCAAAATGAATCGGCAAGAATTTGCATGCACTAACGTCGTAAGTTTTTTTTTTTTTTTTTTTTTTTTTTCTGTATTAGACAATACTCCAAGATTTTTTTATGATTATTATTATCTTCTTCTTAATTTGTTATGCATTTAATCTTCCAGCGGGCGCGTGTATATGAGAGATACACTAGCGGTGAATCACGTTGTATATCTTAAAGTCAGAGAGCATTTGGAGCACTTATCGTTGTCTATTCACTCAGTATATATTGATCTATTTTTAGTTATCTTTTGAACCTCGAGGCAATGATATAAAGCTGTATATTTGCTATTTGTATTTGAAAAATACGCGCGACCGTTCATGTAATGTTTTGTTATATTCGATTTTTTTTTTCCCCGCTGTTTAAAATGATTCTTTGTTGTTTTTATTTTAAACATTACTATTTTAAATATTTTTACAATTAATTAACTTTTAACTTTACACTTTTTATTAAAAATGACAAAACATCAACTATATTCTTTATTTTATATTCAAATAATTCCGATGTTTCTTTGATTACTTTATATTGATTTTGTGCTTTCAGTTTCATTCTTTCAGTTTTTTTTTTTTTTTTTTTTTTTTTTTTTTTTAATGAATAAAATGTCCAATTGAATGTTCTTATGAATCTTCAAATGGTTATAGTATAATTAAAATATTTAGATACTTTAAAATGCATATTTTACAGTAGTGTATGCGAAAAATAAGCGCGACCTTTCATGTTCGTATAAGCAGCGCGCTCGCTGGAAGGTTAAATTACTTTTAAAAATCTTTTGTTCTTTATAAGACTACTATTTCTTTCATTTATTTATTTTCAATAGAATTATGATTTAACGGATGCTTTGCCAGAGATAAAATTCTAAATATATCTTTTTTCTAATCTTTTTTTATAAATAAATATATTTATATTTTTTATTAATATATTTAAACATTCCCTGTGACAAAATCTATAGATACTCTAATAATGCATACACGTTGGGTTTGACACTGACTATTCGTCATATGATTAAATTTATGTTTAAAAGAGAAAAAAAAAATCTTTTTTACGCTTATTCGCAAGTATATTTTTAAATTTCTGTTAAAAGTCACTGTTGATTCAGAAGGTAAAATGTGTATATGTGTACATTTTATTTTATTTATTTCCTTTTTTTTTTTTTTTTTTTTTTTTTTTTTTTTGTTCTTCTTCATCGTAAATTATCACACGTGAGACGTAACATTTACTTACTTACTCACCCATTCTTCTTCTTTATTTTTTAACTGCTTAAAGTATTTTTTAATTTTAATTTTCTTTGGATTATATTATTAAACACTTTTTTGATATCCTTTAAAAGTTTTACATGAATGGCTTACTGTGAAACATGTAACTTTTAATACCATTCTTATAGCTCTTATCAAAAATTTTTACTTTCCTAATTTTGTTATACTTACATGAAAGTAACTGATTAAGTTTACGATAAACTTTATGGAAAATATATTAGAAATGTTTAAATGAAGAAGATTAACCAAAATCTATCAGAAGGGCTTTTTTTCATTATTAGCATTAGCATAATATTTTCTGCTATGTGAGCTAGAAGTAGTAGTATATCTTTTATTTATATTTGAAATTGCATCAATATCCACTTATTAGGTATATACAGCTATAAAACTTTTCCCCTCAGGACTGAAATTTAGTAGTATATCTTTTATTTATGTTTGAAATTGCATCAATATCCACTTATTAGGTATATACAGCTACAAAACTTTTCCCCTCAGGACTGAAATTTAGTAGTATATCTTTTATTTATGTTTGAAATTGCATCAATATCCACTTATTAGGTATATACAGCTATTATATATATAAAACTTTTTCCCTCAGGACTGAAATTTAGTAGCATATCTTTTATTTATGCACTGTTAAAAATTTCAACAGAAAACTTTGTGTAATCTATTATCTTATTCTTACTTAAAATCACAGAGAAAAATAAACGGAGATGTTAAAAAACTTGTTTTATACATCCATTTTAATAACTAATATTAATTTAATTAATAATTGGTGAGAATATATTTCGGACTTGGAATGCTTTTTCTAAAGTATAAACAGTCATTTTTAATTTTAATTAAATAATTAAATAATAAAATGATGTAAAAATACAGGATAAAGATTGAGAATCTCGATTATTCACATTTAACTAAGAATTACTGTAAATTTACAGAGACTCTGGATAAATATTTACATTAAATTTACAAAAATTTTTAACAGTGTGTTTGAAATTGCATCAATATCCATTTATTAGGTATATACAGCTATTATATATATAAAACTTTTTTCCTCAGGACTGAAATTTTTAATGTTTTCAGAATTTGAAATGCTCCATGAGAAATTTATTATTTTCAATTTTATTGAAACTCCTTACGAACATTTTATATAAAGATACTCAAGTTTCTTTTTACATAGTAAATTATAACTCCTATGCGCATTTTTAATGCACGGTACTTTTTGTGCAGAATATCAATACTCGCGATCTGAATTTGCACAGATAGCGTATGTAAGGTGCACCCATATTAACAAACATTTTCAATTTTACAGAAATATGCAGTACAGCATATTTTTAATAGAAATTTTTAGTGACAGTTTTCTACTAATTATTGTCGGGTAAATACAATTAGAAAATAGTAGTGATTATTAATTTAAAAAGATTGTAAAAATTGGCAACTATGTATACCTCTTTCCCCATTTAAAATTTTATTTTATTTTATTTTATTTTTTAACCAGAGTCTCTTTTTACATGGTAAATTACAATGCTATTTACGCAGTTTTTATTCCAGTAAAATGAATCCACTGGAAAGGAATGCTGTACTTAAATAATCAGACGAGTGTATTTAAGATGGACAGTATTTATTATACTAGCAGGCTACGACCGTTTCGCTGGTCATTATATTTATATGAATTTTCAAAAGAATTAAATCGCTGTTTTTTTATATCGCTTTATAAATAAAAACTAAAAATTATTATTATTTTTTTTTTTTTTAATGACTTTTATGGGGATTTTAACTAAAATATTAAAATTTCGATTTAAAAACAATTATTTTATCAAAATTAATTATACCTTATAGCACTCAGGGATAATGTAGCTTTAGATTAGTCGATTTTTTTTAATAGAAATGTATGTATTATAATGAAATTATGCATTATACTAGCAGGCTACGACCGCTTCGCTGGACATTATATATATATGAATTTTCAAAAAAATTAAATCGCTGTTTTTTATATCTCTTTATAAATAAAAACTAATTTTTTTTATGCCTTTTATGGGGATTTTAACTATAATATTAAAATGAAATTATGTATTATACTACCAGGCTACGACCGCTTCGCTGGTCATTATATTTAAATGAATTTTCAAAAGAAATAAATCTCTGTTTTTTATATCGCTTTATAAATAAAAACTAACTTTTTCTATGATTTTTATGGGGATTTTAACTAAAATATTAAAATTTCGAATTAAAAACAATTATTTTGTCAAAATTAATTATACCCTGTAGCACTCAGGGATAATGTAGCTTTAGATTAGTCGAATTTTTATTAAATCAGTTCAGTGGTTCTAGAGATTACACTCCACATACAAACAAAGTTTTTTTTCTTTATATATTAGTATGGACAAACTAAACATAACTAACAAAATGACAAATAAACAATTTAGATTTTCACTAAAACCATTTTTTAATTATTTCCCTTCACGGGTATCCAGCACACAAACTCAGGATTCGGAGCCCGATACTTTATCTCGAAGCTACGGCGTTCAACAGCTTTCGTTGCAATATTTCTTTCTTTCTTTTCTTTTCTTTTCTTTTCTTTTTTTTTTTTTTTTTTTTTTTTTTTTTCATGATTTTTATGAGGATTTAAATTAAAATATTGATATTTCGAATAAAAAAAAAATATATATTTATCAAAATTAATTATAGCCTATAGCATTCAGGGATAGTGATTTTGATTAGTGATTAAAAAATAAATAAATAAATAAATCGGTGTATCAGTTCCAGAGATTATCCTCAACATACAAACAAAGTTTTCCTCTTTATATACTAGTATAGATAACTTAAATATAATTTAAAATAATGACAGAATGAAAAATAAATAATTTAAATTTTCACAAAAAAACATTTTTAAACTGTTTCCTTTCACGGAGATCCAACTTACAAACTCTGGATTTGAAGCCCTACGCTTTGTTTCGAAGACACGGCGTTCATCAACTTTCGTTGTAATATTTCATTCTTTTTTAATTTCTTTTTCCCCGTGGTTTTTATTGCGGTTTTAATTAAAATATTGAAATTTCGAATGAAAAGAAATATTTTATCAAAAATAATTAAAGCCTATAGCCCTCGGGGATAGAGTAGCTTTTGATTAGTGAAAAAGGTTTTTAATCGGTTCAATAATTCCAGAGATTACCGTGCATATACGAACAAAGTTTTCCTCTTTATATATTAGTACAGATTATTATTCAAGATATAAATATGTATTCGTATTAATATATATTCGTACAACCTCTATAGTCATATTATCTAAGGTATTCAATTAAATTTTTTTCACTATTTTAATAAATGTTTTATTTTTAAAATTTATTCACCATTTTAATAATACACTAATATTATTTAAAAAAGTACTTATTTATTACGTAGAAAAAAGGAATCAAAACGGTAGAGATACAATATGTTAATATTTTTTCGATTGTTTTCCTGCCATATATCATCTCTTCTCTTCAAGATTGAAATTTTCGATAATATATATAGGAGTTTTAATATTTTTTAAATGCTTTTTAAATATTTTGCACTAAATGGTTAAATCATGCTTAATATACATTTCATAGACGTTTATTTTATATTATTTTATTTATTTATTTAGGAACTAACAATTAATTTTTTTTCTGTTCTAGAATGAGTTATATCTAAATATTTTCAAAATAATATACTTATCCAAATTTTAAATAGCTCTTTAATATCTTTGTTCCAAGGTTATGGAAGTATTTTTTTTTTCGTTGAAAATAAAAAGTGTTCCCCATAGCAGGTTTCAAAACATTTGCAGGCTAGCATACTCCAAATATATTTCAAACTGCATAGTAACGAAAAACTTAAAATTGTAAAATATGAAAGGAGATAAAAAAAGTATTTCTATTTCTTGAAAATTAAATATTGAAATTTGAAAACAATATGTTACAGCTCATTGAAACCAAAAAGCTGTTTATAATAAAGCTTATTTATATACATTTTTATATGAAAATGCTAGCAAAACATACCCCCACCCGAATCTGCCAGAAAAAGAAGAAAACTCACCACCTGCAAGAAAACACAACTGCAAAATCCATCCTAGCTTAAAAATCTTTTAAATATTGAAATTCTTTATCCAAATCCATAGATGTCCAAAAAACTTTCCAGGTCTGGCGAAACAAAATAACTCCAAACATCAGCAAACGATCGTCCAAAAAAGGCTTTAAATCGTGAGCATCAAACTGGACCCCTATATAGATCACCAATCAAATAAAGCTAGAAGCTGCGGTACTGACACTAAAATTTCAAATTATTAGTATAATGAGAAATGAAACTTAAAGGATACAAATTTTTATAATATAATAAAGCTTGAAAATTATATACTTGTTTATCAAAATTGAATTTCAAATTACATAATCTTTAAATCTTAAAATTTGATTAATAACAATATTTATGTAAATTCTATGACTCAGATTAGAATACCAATGCGGCATACAGTTAGTAACAAAGTTGAAGTTATTTCTTTTGTCAAATAAATCTGTACATAAATTATTATTTTTTAAAACAAATGAAATATCCAAAATATCAGATTCAAAATTATTATTGTTGGCTTTACTTAATTTTAAATTGTCTGGATAAATTAAATTTTAAAAAATTATTAAAATCAATATTAAAGATAATGAAATCATCGATATATCGATAAGCATATAAACAAATATTATGAGTTACATTGAACTTATATTCAAACAAAAATAAGAATATTAGCCACATTGGAAGAGTAATTAGTTCCCATATCAATACCATGTGATTGTTGGAAAATTTTACCATGAAAAAAGATGTAATTATTATTTAAATAAAAATGACACAAACTAAGAAAAAAATATCTAGGAATATTCAATTCATCTTCAATATAAAAAATGTCAAAAATATTTTAATGATATCATAGAATCCATTTATAGGAATATTACTAAACACGTTTTCAAAATCATAAGTTTGAATAGATGAAGGTTTAAAAGTGATTCCTTTAATTAAATAAATACTATTATCAATAGACCAAAAATAACTTGTATTCTTATATTTTAATTTTAGAAAATCATAAATTTTCTTCAAAAAAATTTTCAATTTAATATTAATATTTTTGCCAATACTATTATTTGTACAACAATCTAAATTTAACAGGATTTTTATGAAACTTAGGTGTTATAAATAAAAATGGAATATTACTTTCATTAAATACTTTAATATTATATGAAAAAAGAGATTTAATCTGTTTAGAATAAGCAGTAAAACATTTTTTAATAATGGTAGATTTCAAATTTAATTTTGTGTAGTAAAAATCATTATTAAGTTCTTCTAAAGTTCTTTCAAAATAAAATTTCTTTCAAATGATACCATGATTACTAGCAGCTTTATCAACAGGAACTAAGACAAAATATTTTTTAAATGATTCCAAGTATTCATTATCTTCCCTATAGAATTTCAGATAATTATAACTATCGCTATTAAAACTTTCAATTAAAAAATTGTCAAAATAAACAATAAAATTATATTTCCATTCATGAAAAGCTTCTATGGGTGTATTGTACTTATAACAAATTTTATAAATAAAATTATTAATTCTTTCAAAAAGATTTCCTTGACGTTTGATCTTTTAAGATTTTTATTTAATCTAAATTTAGTACCCAGATTCATTAAAAGGCTTATATTATCATTTTATTTTATATTAAGATCTCCAGTTATGATATGTTTAAAATTATTACCAATATAAGAATTAAAATCATCACTATTACATGTACAATTATTCGTATTGGAAGGATCAACTGATAAAGCAAATTCTCTGTAATTAAAAATCTTTTTACTGAAAGGTTTATTATATTTAAAAGCAGTTATAATACTTATATTTTTTACTGGAAAAAGGAAATAATTTTAAAAATTAACTTTAATCAATTTCAAGTTATCTAATGATTTTTGCAAGAAAGAAATTGTAAAATATTCATTTAAAGCAGTATTTTTATTAACTTTTAGAAGTTTGAAACTTATTAAATCTGTAACTAACCCCTTAAACTGATTATTAACAAAGTTATACTTAGAAAGCAAAGAAAAAGTCTTTTTAATTGTTTTGATTTTAAAAGAAAAATTAAAGTCTTTAATTTATTAACATTTAAAGAGTCTGTAAATAATTTTTCCTGTTCATTTAGCAAAAATAAAGGTATAATGTCATTTAATTTTTTACTATTAATATGAGAACCCCTTTTGCCACTTTTAATTGAAATTAAATTATTTACTTCATAAAATAAATTATATACATTAGAAATCTTGTTTACATTTACATTATTGAGTTCTTTAATTAAGCCTTAAGGATATAAAGTCTTAAATTTCAAAATATAATCCTTTTCTTTAAAAAGTTTTTCATTATCATCAGCAACATGGTCTAAAATTTCAATTCCAATATTATCAAATGAACGTGATTTAAAATGAAAGTTCAAAAGAGGGGAATTTAGATTTATTTATCAAGAGGGGTTCTCATATTAATAGTAAAAGATTAAATGACATTATACCTTTATTTTGGCTAAATGAACAGAAAAAATTATTTACAGACTCTTTAAATGTTAATAAATTAAAGACTTTAATTTTTTCTTTGAAAATCAAAACAATTAAAAGATTTTTTCTTTGCTTTCTAAGTATAACTTTGTTAATAATCAGTTTAAGGGGTTAGTTACAGATTTAATAAGTTTCAAACTTCTAAAAGTTAATAAAAATACTGCTTTAAATGAATATTTTACAATTTATTTCTAGCAAAAATCATTAGATAACTTGAAATTGATTAAAGTTGTTTTTAAAAATTATTTCCTTTTTCCAGTAAAAAATATAAATATTATAACTGCTTTTAAATATAATAAACCTTTCAGTAAAAAGATTTTTAATTACAGAGAATTTGCATTATCAGTTGATCCTTCCAATACGAATAATTGTATATGTAATAGTGATGATTTTAATTCTTATATTGATAATAATTATAAACATATCATAACTGGAGATCTTAATAAAATAAAAAATGATAATATAAGGCTTTTAACCCTTTGCGGCGCAAGACAATTCTGATCATTTAAATTATACTGCCACCGGAATTCATGAACTAAATTAAACTAAAAGAAATTTTAAATTTCAAGGTTAAAAAAACAGGCCTTTTCTGCTATGTTACAAACGTAAATTTTTGCTAAAATATTTCCGAGATGAATTTTTGCAGCTGGATCTTAAATTTTACATCCTCGCAGCGAGGACACCGCGCGTTAAGGGGTTAATGAATCTGGGTACTAAATTTAGATTAAATAAAAAACTTAAAAGATCAAATGTCAAGGAAATCTTTTTGAAAGATATTAATAATTTTATTTATAAAATTTGTTATAAATACAATACACCCATAGAAGCTTTTCATAAATGGAAATATAATTTTATTGTTTATTTTGACAATTTTTTAATTGAAAGTTTTAATAGTGATA
The DNA here is from genome assembly GCA_963930645.1 of Salticus scenicus. Classification (NCBI taxonomy): domain Eukaryota; kingdom Metazoa; phylum Arthropoda; class Arachnida; order Araneae; family Salticidae; genus Salticus; species Salticus scenicus. The sequence continues at coordinate 183,673,164 of OZ005656.1, read as the reverse complement.
GTTATAATTATCAGAAATTCTATAGGGAAGATAATGAATACTTGGAATCATTTAAAAAATATTTTGTCTTAGTTCCTGTTGATAAAGCTGCTAGTAATTATGGTATCATTTGAAAGAAATTTTATTTTGAAAGAACTTTAGAAGAACTTAATAATGATTTTTACTACACAAAATTAAATTTGAAATCTACGATTATTAAAAAATGTTTTACGGCTTATTCTAAACATATTAAGTCTCGTTTTTCATATAATATTAAAGTACTTAATGAAAGTAATATTCCATTTTTATTTATGACACCTAAGTTCCATAAAAATCCTGTTAAATTTAGATTTGTTTGTTGTACAACTAATAGTATTGGTAAAAATTTTAATATTAAAATGCAATTTTTTTTAAAGAAAATTTATGTTTTTCTAAAATTAAAATACAAGAATACAAGTTATTTTTGGTCTATTGATAATAGAATTGATTTAATTAATAGAATCACTTTTAAACCTTCATCTATTGAAACTTATGATTTTGAAAACTTGTTTAGTAATATTCCTATAAATGAACTCTACGATATCATTAAAATATTTTTGACATTTTTTATATTGAAGATGAATTAATTATTCCTAGAGATTTTTTTCTTAGTTTGTGTCATTTTAGTCTAAATAATAATTACATCTTTCTTCATGAAAATTTTTTCCAACAATCGCATGGTATTGGTATGGGAACTAATTACTCTTCCAGTGCGGCTAATCTTTTCTTATTCTTCTTTGAATATAAGTTCACTGTAACTCATAATATTTATTTACATGCTAATCGATATATCGATGATTTGATTATTTTTAATATTGGTTTTGACAATTTTTTTAATTTAATTTATCCCGACAATTTAAAATTAAATAAAGCCAACAATAATAAATTTGCATCTGATTTTTTGGCTATTTCATTTGTTTTAAAAAATAATAATTTATGTACAGATTTATTTGACAAAAGAAATAACTTCAACTTTGTTACTAACTGTAAACCGCATTGGTATTCTAATCTGAGTCATAGAATGTACATAAATATTGTTATTAATCAAATTTTAAGATTTAAAAGATTATGTAATTTGAAATTCAATTTTGATAAACAAGTATTTATTTTTGAAGCTTTATTATGTTATAAAAAAATTTATCCTCTAAGTTTCATTTCTCGTTATATTAATAATGTGAATTTTTAGTGTCAGCACCGCAGCTTCAAGCTTTATTTGATTGGGATCCATATAGGTGTCCAGTTTGATGCTCACGATTTAAAGCCTTTTTTGGACGATCGCTTGCTGATGTTTGGAGTTATTTTGTTTCGCCAGATCTGGAAAGTTTTTTGGACATCTATGGATTTGGATGAAGAATTTCAATGTTTAAAAAGTTTTTAAGCTAGGATGGATTTTGCAGTTGTTGTTTCTTGCAAGTGGTGAGTTTTCTTCTTTTTCTGGCAAGTTCGTGTGGGGGTATGTTTGGCTAGCATTTTCCTATAAAAATGTATATAAATAAGCTTTATTATAAACAGCTTTTTGGTTTCAATGAGCAGTATCATATTGTTTTCAAATTTCAATATTTAATTTTCAAGAAAAAGAAATACTTTTTTAATCTCCTTTCATATTTTACAATTTTAATTTTTTCGTTACTGTACAATTTGAAATATATTTGGAGTATACTAGCCTGCATATCTTTTGAAACCTGCTAGTACTACATAGTTATTAATAGCTGTGTTTCCACCTGGTGAGGAGATCGGCACTGCATAATTTAATTTTCTGGCTTAAATAGAGTTTAACTTTAACTAATTTTCTTGTTTGTTAACATTGTTTAATATTTTCTTATTGTTTATATTGAATTTAATTTATATTGAATTTAATATATTACTAAATATATACATACATACATTGCACTTTTTCTTTTAAACATTTTTATTACAATGTACAAACACAAGAACTTGGAGAGAAATATTTAAATAGTTACTGTATTATATTTTTCTGATAACAACTAAATGTTCGTAAAGTCAAGTAAATTTACTCTCTCTCTCTGTATATATATATATATATATATGTGTGTGTGTACTTAATTTCCACTTTATTATTATGGTTATTATTATTTTTACAATGTACAAACATAAGAATTTAGAGGGAAATACTCAGATGTCGCATTATATTTTTATAGTAACTATTAAATGTTCGGAGCGTTAAGTAAATTTACTGAATATTTCTTTTTACTTTATCTTATTTATTTATTGATTGATTTTTGCATTTTTACATTTTTACATTTTTTTAATGCAATGTACAAACATAAGAATTTGGTGAGAATACTCAGTAACTGTGATATTTTTCTGGTAACAGTGCACAGACATAAAATTTGGATAAATACTGCACACTCTTCCTATATTTTTCTGTTAAGTACTAAATATTTGAAAAGTATAGATTTCTTTTTTTTTTTTTTTTTTTTTTTTTTTTTTTGAGGGGGGGGAGGGGGCAGCTGTTTACAGAAAAAGAAATAATATTTGGTCTTGTTGTACTTCATTTCTAATTATTAAAATTCTGTGTTAAAAATGAAATAAAATAAATGGTCACAAAATAAATAATTTAATTAATTCATTAATTAAAAGTAAAAAGTAAAAAAAAAAAAAAAAGATGTTGCCTGAAATAGGCTATGTTAGTTTCGAATGTTTTCAAAAAAAATGTATTTTTGGGCTTCACCCGTAGTTTTTCCAAATTCAAAAAGAAAAAAAAGAAAAAGAAGAAAAAGAAGAAGAAGTAGAAAAAAAAAAAAAAAAATCTTTTTTTTTTTCTGTTTGGCATCTAATAGTAATTGTTCTATATCGAACTTTTCGTTTCAAAACGCCCGCATACAATAAAATAATAGCAATAATAATAATAACTCAGTTGTTTATGATTTCAAATAAATAAATAAATTTTTAGCTTTTATTTATTCACAATGCCTTCTGCATTTTTTAATTATAGCAATAGCATTTCGAAATGTCTTTCAGTCACGGAAATCTCACGCAATCCTCTTAATTGAACTTTTTGAAAGTTATACTATGAAGGACAATATTCAATTATTTCAAACTTTCAACATAATTGAAAAAAAAAAAAAAAAAAAAAAAAAAAAAAACTGCTTCCGTCTCATTTAAAAGGGCAGATTGATTCCTTTTTTTCTTAACAAGTAGCAGCCTTTTTTTTTCTAAATGGAGACAACTTTATTAGTGGACTTGGTGGAAATATTGATGAAGGCAATGTACATATGGAGTTTTAAGTAAATGGGTTCATAAATACATTTTATACGTAAATTTAAAATTTTCCAGTGGCCATCACTTGGAAACAAGGTGGTAAACATATCAAATGTATTTCTAAGGAAAGTTTACTCAAAAAATTTAGTTTGAATTAATTCAGTATTTCAAAAGTTATCTGCTGACTAATTTTCAAAAGGCTGCCACTTGGAACGAAAATGGGGATGACAGATTCTCAGTTAAATAATTTGAGATATTTGTAAGATAAGTCCTCTGTCTAAATTTTATTCGAATGAATTTTAAAAGTTATCGTGATTAAAAAAAAAATAATAATAATAATTAAGTGCGATCATTTAAGTGGCCGCAACTAAGAAAAAAATTTGAAGAGCAACCTGCGCAGCGAAATCATTTAAAATATTTGAATGATAAGTCCACTATCCAACTTTGGTCCGAAGTAACTAAGTATTTCAAAAGTTATCGTGAGGAAAGTGGCCGCCACTTGGAAACAAAATGGAGGATCAAGTTGCCCTGCGAACTCATTCAAGATATTTGTAGCATAAATTCACTGACCAACTTCGTTTAGAATTAGTGCAGCATTTCATAAGTTGTTGTGATGACGAATTTTCAGGTGACACCATGATTTTAAGTAGCCTCAACTTGGAAACTAAATGACGGAACGAGCTGCCCAGTGAACTCATCAAAAATATTAGTATGATAAACTCACTGTCCAACTTCGATTCTAACTGATTCAGTATTTCAAAAATTATCGTGGTGATACATTTTCAAGTAGTAGCCTGATTTTAAGTGGCCACGCTTTGAAATTTTCAAGTGGCCGCCACTTAAAAACAAAAAGGCGGAGCACTTTGGTTAACGAACTCATCCAATATATAGAATAATAATTCTTTCTTTCACAGTTAATTGTAAAAAGGAATGGTAGGAAATAAAATCTTTGATGTGATTTGTAACTAATATTTTCATTCATTCTTTCAACAACATATATAAACTGAAAAAAAAATATCTCATCAAACAAATAAATGCAATTTTTTTTTTCTTTTGCCCTATTTGTAACTTTCGTACATACCGACGACTATTTCAACCATTTAATTCTCGTTGTGACAAGTCCAACTAGACTTAAAAACATATAGGACCGAATTTATAAACAGAATATAAATGAAAATATTAAGGATTGGACGCATATACTTTACTTTAATCTGACTCTAAGGAACTAGACGCTACTTGAAGCCCTTAAAGAGGTATTTACTGTAGTGGACAAAATTGTGGAAACCTTTTGAAAAAAGTTGATTTTAGTGGTTTGATGTCTAATAACACCACATTTTTTGTACCAATACTATAACATTATATATCAGTGGAAAGGTAATTTAATCAAGATTGTAAAGCTATGTGTTCAATTATCTGCATTATATCAAAAGTTATAGCCAAAAACCCAGAAAAAAGAAGCACAGCTTGCTTAAGTTTATAGGAAGTAGCTGTCCTTCATTTGAATGTAGCCAATGAGCATGGGTGTTAACAGAGCCAATCAGATGTCATCTTGTTCTGGCAAAATTTTGGCAATGAGTCAACATGTCACAGGACATTTTTCAGTGTGTATTGTAATTGCTATCCAGTTGGTTTTGTGCTTTTTGATTTACTAGTGAGCTTGTAAAACGTAATAATAAAAAAAAAAATAATAATAATCAATATAAAATTAAAGAAATGGCGCAAAGAGTTGACTAGTAACCTAGGCAGCGATGTAAAATAGTAACATTAAGTGAACAATGCTACAGTTACAAATAAATTAAAGAAATATTGGAGGAAACATAACCAAAGGTGGCATTTCTAAACTTCTGAAGAGGTACAAGGAGACTCAGTCATTAAAAAACCAGACTTGTAAAGGCAGAAAAAGTACACAACAGCAAGTGATGATAGAAGAATTAAAAGACTGTGCCTAGGGTACAGAAAAAAAAAATCATCTCGGTGTATACAAGGGAAATGTTGCAATGCAATGTGACGGTAAGTGCAAGGGCTGTTCGGCGTAGACTGCATGAATTTGGTCTAAACGCTAGAATTCCACAAAAAAAAGCTATTTTTGTCTCTGAAACAAAGGTTGAAAAGATTAAACTGTACTGAAGTTCATGTTAACTGGACAACGGAACAATGGGACAGTGTAATTTGGAGTGATGAGACCAAAATCTCCCTGTTTGGTAATGATGGCATGAAATACATATGGAGAAGAATTGGAGAAGATGTCCATCCTGAGTGCATTACACCTACCATGAAACACCCAGTTAGTATTATGATTTGGGGTTGTATGACATCACGAGGTGTGGGCAGAATTGACGTGATTTGTGGGAATATAAATGCCCAAAGATACATAAATGAAATACTTGGGCCCAAGCTGCTGCCTTCTGCACGTAATCTTTTCCAAGATAACGAAGCATTTATTCAGCTCCATGCCATGTTGCTGGTGTGTGCAAGAAGTGGTTTCAAGATAATCACATTCAACTGTAGGAATGGGCTGGGAATAGCCCAGACCTTAACCCAATCTAAAATCTATGGAGCCGGCTAAAGAAACTTGTTAGACAAAAGCAACTCAGAAATAAAACACAATTAACAGAAGAAATAACTCAATCTTGGTTTCATGTTATAACAGTTGCAGAACTAAAGAAGTTGCTTCATTCCATGGGAAAGCACTGTAAGGCCGTAATTATGGCTAAAGGTTACCCAACTAAGTATTAACTGGTATGGTGAAAATTTTTGTATATCTCATTTTTTCTATGTATATCACCTTTCTTCTTTATAAATGCTGTTCTATTAAAAAACTATTCTTAAATATTATTACTTTGCAATCTTGATTAAATTGCTTTTACAATGATATATAATTTTATAGTATTGGTACAAAAAAAAGTGGTGTTATTAGACATTAAATCACTAAAATCAACTTTTTTCAAAAGGTTTCCACAATTTTGTCCACTACTGTAAGTGTGCTGGCGCAGTTTCTCAATACAGCTTTTTGTTATCATTACCTGAATTATAAATAATTTATATTATTATTTCAAGAATCTACTATTAACCTTGGGAGAAATATAAAAGTAATAATTGCTTTTTTATTATATTTCAACAAGATTCCGATCTTTTTTTCGACCTTTATATGACGATGGCACATTAAAGTGCCATCCCATTTAATACAAATTAATTATTATGATGTTTATATTCACAATTTTTATTGTTTCTATGTTTAGAATTTCATTTAAACGAATTAAAAAAATATACATTTCAAATGCATTTTTTTCTTTTTCAAAATTTGTGATATGAAAGAGTTAACCCTTTCCGGCACAGTTTTTTTTCCGGCACCTAATTTTAATTCTCAAGTGCAAAAAATTCATCCCAGAATTTTTTTATAGTATTTTTCTTTTATAATACAGAGGTAAAACTTCATTTATTTTTTTTCTTCTAATACCTTTCTTGAATTCCGGTGGATGTTGATTCTAAATAAATAGAATTGCTCTGTGCCGGAAAGGGTTAAAATGGTCGATAGTCTAGAGGGAATTTTCAAATAAAGAAAATAAATTTTAAAAAGAGAAATCAAAAACAACCAAAGAAAAAAAAAATCAAATTAAGGGAAATTAAAAAAAAATAACAAACAGCCGTTTCGGAAACTCTAAATTTCCTCCTTCACTGCTTGTGGAAAATTAAAATTAAATGTTAAAACATGATAACATGAAAAATAACCAGAAGAAGTTAAAATCTTCTGCAGCTTACTAGGCAAGCATACGTCCCCATCATGGCCAGAGATGAGTCAATAAAGAGCCCATGGTGCTGCATATCTTATCTAATTTTAACATTTTATTTCAATTTTCCACTAGTTTCTAGAAGGAACTTTAGAGGTTCCACAACAGCTGTTTGCTAGTTTTTAAATTTTCTTTAATTTGAGTGGTTTTACGGTAGTTTTTTCTCTCTTTTTTCTACATTACCAGAACAAAATATCTTCACTTACATTTAAACACAGGTGAAACTTGTATTTTGGTTTTTATAAAAAGAAGTACCAAACTTGAAAATCCGTTCATTCATTGGATTAGACTGGTGAATAAAAAATACCTCATCCAATCAAATCGCTTTGTTTAAGAAGAGAAAAAAAAAAGCATCTGAATCTTGTTCATCTGGTTTATCTTTTAACCTTGGAGGATGATGGAATAAAAGGTAGGGACCACTGCAGATTTTGCTCAGTTTGCTAATGCTCCATGTTGTATATGTGATCTTTTCAATCTGTATATATTTCTCGCGCAGAAACCAAATAATCATCGCGCGTGTTTCCATGATTCTGTACCACAGACGATGATCAGCGTCACACATCATAACACTCTATGTAAGATTCTTTTTTACTATGACAGACTTTAAATTAATTTTGAATTTAATATATTTTATACTTTAGTAAACTATTTATTTAATACTTTATTTGAAGTTTTTTTTTTTATTGTGAAATTATTCGTTATTTTTTCTTATTCAATAATTTTCTCTATATTTAAAAAAAAATAGTTCATAAAATTTCGCATAAAAACTAGTGTTTTCTGTTTCTTTGCTAACGTGTTTTCTTTTTAACAAAGATTTCATGTAATAAATAAAAATTGTTTAACTTAACTTTTTTTTTTTTTTTTTTTTTTTTTTTGAGCGTATGTTTATTAAATCTTATATTTTGATTATTATTTATTTATTTATTTATTTATTTATTTATTTATTTATTTATTTTTTACTATGACTGACTTTAAATTAATTTTGAATTTAATATATTTTACACTTTAGTAAACTATTTATTTAATACTTTATTTTCAGGTTTTTTTTTTTTTTTGGGGGGGGGGATTATTTGTTACTTTTTTTTATTCAAAAATTTTCTCTATATTTTTAAAAAATAATTCATAAAATTTCGCATAAAAACTAGCGTTTTCTGTTTCTTTGCTAACGTGTTTTCTTTTTAACAAAGATTTCATGTAATAAGTGAATTGTTTGTCTTATATATATATTGTTTGTTTGTTTGTTTTGAGCGCATGTTTATTAAATCTTATATTTTGATTTTTTTTTTTAAGTCCGTTCTAAACTTTTAAATTTTACAGTTTAATAGAATTGTATTTCGACGAAACTCTAACTTTTTTTTTTTTTCCTTAACTTTTTTAAATTAATGTTTGAGTTTATTACGATAGTTTTTTTATTTCGTTAATATTACTATTATTACGATGAAAGGTGTTTTGAAGCATATAGTTCTTTATTTTAATAAAATAATAATTCAGACATTTCTTAACAGATAAAAAATTCAAATTTTATCCTTTTTCGTTTTTTTCCTTTCTCTAAAATTGTATCGTTATGTTTTATACATATATATATATATATATATATATATATATATATATATATATATATATATATATATATAAACATTTATGCAAGTATTATATGTATTATATGTAAACATTGTTTGCAAGTATATGCAGGTATTGACAATGACAATGATAATTTCGTCATTCGACAAAAATATAAAAATGGTTTCGTTGTTAATTTTAACTAATTCATCGACTCTAATATAATGAACTACTTCTAAATTATAAAGTATCGCGTGTATAAAATATTTTACTTATTTCTCTCTGCCATTATTTATGTTTTTTTTTAATTAATTAATTAATTTATTTATTTATTTATTTACTTTTTAACTACAGAAATACTTTTAATATACTTTTAATATACTTTTATTTTATTCGGTCAGTATTGTAATCCCAATGTTGCTGTAACCCCTAACTTTTTCCATCCCTATTCTTAAGTAACCTTTTTTTTTTTTTCCATATCACTAAATCATGTAAAGGTAACTGTACAAAAATACTGGTTCAGAAAACTACGGGCAACGGTAAATTTGTAATCATTTTTTAATACTGTCCGAAAAAAAATTTCTTTCCGATTTTACTGTATAATATTTAATTTGTAATATAATTTTTTTAATTATCAAACGTATAATTTCCATGTTTCGTGATGTTTGCATAAATATAACATATTTTTATATACACCTTTTTTGTTAGATTTCCTTTTTTTTTTTTTTTTTTTTCCCTCTCTCTCTTTCTGATATGATTTATAGAAGTACATATTGGGTAATTTATATTTTATCAATTGCTAAATGGCATTTTTATGACTATTATATTTCTTTTTGATAACAATTGCTTGCATGTAATACTTTTTTAAAAATATTTTTAGTTTTTCCAAATTTTGAAATGTCTATTTTTATTTTATTACTTGAATATTTTCATGTTTGAACACTTTGCACTACGTACGCTAAAAAATGTTTTTTTCGGACTAGTAGTATATGGTTTCTTAGATTCAGATTAAAGTACCTACGTTAGCCTTTAAAAGTATCGTTTACATTCCTTTCATAAATTAGATTTTATACGTTTTTAAATCTGATCCTTATTATTATTATTATTATTATTATTATTATTTTGCTGTAATTAACAATTTCATTTTGACTTTCTTCTATGTAATTATATGGTCTTGCAGAGATTTTGGGAAAAGCTGGATCCCCGATTCAATTTTCCCGATTGAATCGAGATGATAATCGATCGAATTATCCCGATCCAATCGAGACAATTGGATCGATTATTACGTTATCGTTTCCCAATCGATAACTTAAATCCTGTCGAGACTTGAAGTGTTAAAAATGCCGTCGGTTTGTAACAAAGTTTTAGACAGAATAAAGCAGAAAAGTTTTGCATTTATTTCTTTGATGATGTTAAGAATATTTATTTCTTTAATTTATATATTCTGTTGAAAGAATGAATGAAAGCATTAGCTATACATCTCATCAAAAATCTTCATTAGATTTTTTTTCTGATATTCCTTTTTGCAGTTAACCCCTTAACTATCCCAGTCGTATATATTCGTCTCGTTAAGCCGATGCATTAACAGCCCCTTGCGTATATATACGTCTTGCTGGAGAACGATACTTTGTGTTACGCTGCTACCAGTTAAAGTAGTCTCACTTCTTTGAAATGCTTCAGTTAAATGATCATGACAGTGTTTTCGAAAGATTTTCTTATTTCAGAGAAGATGAGGAGTGGGAAGAACCGGAAAAGAGATGTTTCTGGAACAATGAACGCATAACTACACGCGCCTGTGGGGAAAATGATGGCACTGGGAAGCGAATCTCGTAATTTTTCGTCGGCAAGTAAAGGGTTAAAATCGTCGGTAGTCTATAGAGAAGTTTCAAATGATGCAAATAAATTCTAAAAAGAGAAAGCTGCAACAGCACTAAAAGAACACTAATTAAAGAAAATTTAAAAACTAATAAACAGCCGTTTCTTAATCTCTGGATTTCTTTCTTCACTAAATGGGGGGCAGTTGAAATTAAATTTTAAAACTTCTTAAAATAAAAAATATATACAGGAATTTGAACGTTAAATCTTTCGGAACTTTCTAAGCAAGTATGGACCAGACATCGGTTAAAAAAGAGTCCATAAGTGATTTATATCTTTTTATGTTTTAACATTTAGTTTTGATTTTCCACTTGCACTGCAGAAGGAACGTTAAAGGTTTCGAAATAGCCGATTGATAGATTCTAAAATTTCTTTAATTTCAACTCTTTTAGAGTGGTTTTTACTTTTCTTATTTTAATAATTGTCTATGGTGAAGCACAAATGCGATGTTCAACTTTCCAACTCAAGATTCAACAACCCTTTTCTTAATGTTACTGGCACTAAGTATCTCAGCTTATCTTTAAACAAAAGTAAAAACTTGTATTTTAGATTAAAAAATAAATAAATTACTAAATTTGAAAATCCGTGCATTCATTGGATTTTACTGGTGTATAAAAATAAAGCCTCCTCCAATCAGATCGCTTCGTTTAATATGTGAAAGAAAAAAAGCATCTGAATCTTGTTCATCTGGTTTATCTTTAACCTTGGTCAAAGATGAAATCGGAGGTAGAGAGAGACCACGACAAGTTTTGCTCAGTTAGCTGTAAACTCGCCAACGCTGTATACGTGGTTTACTCTCATTCAGCGTATATTTCTTATGGAATAATCACGTAATCAATGAGCGTATTCCATTTTTCTCTACCGAAGACAATCGGCATCACACATCATGCTAGTCTACGTAAGTTTTTTTTTTTTTTTTTTACTCTGTAAATTATTTTTTAAATTAATATATTTCATACCTTGGTAGATTTTTTATTTAATACACAAATTAAAGGTTTTTTTTTTTTTTTTTTTTTTTTCTCCGGGAAATCATTTGTTATTTTTTCTTACTCAGCAATTTTCCCTATATTTAAAAAAAAAAAAAAAAAAAAAAAATTCATTTGCATGAGAACGAGTGTTTTCTTTTCTTTTTCTTTTCTTTTTTTTTTCTTTCTTTCCTAACCTGTTTCTCTTTTAAATAAAGGTTTTATGTAGTAAGTGACTTGTCTATCTGATAATTTTATTTATTTATTTATTTTATTTTATTCTATTTTATTTTATTTTATTTTATTTATTTATTTATTGTGCGTCTGTCATTAAATCTTATATTTGATATTTTTTTCTTTTAAGCTCTTTTCCAAAGTTTTAAATTTTACAGTTTAATAAAATTCTGTTTCAACGAATCTTAAATTCTCTTTTCTATTCCTTATTTCTTTTCCTTGTCTCTCTTTAGAGACAACATTTTATTTCTTTTTTCTTTTTCTTTTTTTTTTTTTTTTTATTATTATTATTATTTGCGTTTATTACTATAGTTTTAAATTTAGTTTATACTGCTATTATTATGATGATCGGCGCTTTTTAAACATTTAAATTTGTATTTTAACAGAATTATAATCCAGAAATAATTTTTTTAAAGAACTAATATTAGTTCTTAAAAAAAAAAAAAAAAAAAAAAATCACCTATAGTTGATAACTAGCCACTGATATCATTTATAAATTGGAGATATGTCACCCTCTTGCACGTTTTAGATCACACCCTTCCATACTTTTAATTATATTTTCAAATCAAACTGATATATTTTGATCGTGATTGCGTTAAAATATCCATGATTCTAACTTATATATATACTTTTGTACAGAAAATATATAAAATAAGTAACTGTTTTACCCGATTTTATTTTCGTCTACAATGCAAGTTGACAGAAATAGGTCTTTGCTACACAAAACAAAGTTCTTTATGTTCTTTAAGAACAAATTTTAATAATTATTAAGTAATATCATTTAAAAAATGGTGATATTTCACCTTCTTGTACATTGTAAATGACCACATCCACACTTTAAAATGTGACTTTAAATCAAATTGATAAATATTTTATGATTGCGTTAAAATACAGGTGATTTTAACTGATTTGACTTCTTTATATCCTTCTGTATTCGAAATAAATAATAAAGATAACTGTTTTATCCGATTTTGTTTTCGTCTACAATGCCAGTTGACAGAATGAGGTCTCTTCTACATAAAAGAATATTAATCTAAATAGTAGAAGTTCAGCTTTTATTTCGTTAGCAATGACTAATTTACTTCGAATAAAAAAGGGAATAAATATAACAGATTTATACCATATTGATATCTTATCCCGAACTTATGTTCTCCCATGATTTCTTATCACTCTTCTTCACAATTAATATAATCGATATCAGTAAACGCGCTTGGCGAATAATTTATAGCACTATTGTCTTATTCTAGTCTTTTATCGTACCTTTTCTGGAGTAAAAAAAAAGAAAAAAAAAATAAAGAAAAAAAAAAAAAAAATTGTTTTCCCCTTAAAGGACTACTATGAGATAATAGTAGTATAAATTATTTGCCTAGTACAATTCCTGGATATACTATGTCATACATACCAACCTTCCTAATTTTTTATCAGATTTATCACCAGTATTTTTTTTTTTTTTTTTTTTTTTTAAGGAAAAAATCTTATATACAGGGTGATTAGTTTAAAAGAGTGCCTGTGGGTTTTTCTTATAACCCTTAAATCTGACGGATGTGGCAACTATTCTAACATTGAAGTATGATTGTTTGAACCTTGTTTAAGTTTGTGAGACCATATCTAATACTGTTGGACTGTTACAACTTTATTTATGAGGTAAAACAGAAATGAAGACGCACATTTTTTTTTTAATCCTGTAATAAATTTATTTTTGAAAAAAAAAAAATAATAATTTAATTCAATTTTTTTACATTATCATTCCTCGCAGAAAATGTTGAAAATGTTCGCCACCATTTTGAATGCAAACATGAACACGTCGAACCAGGTTTTGACACACTTCGCAGCATTGTTGGTGTTATTGACGAGATTTTTCCAGTTATGATCTGTTTTAATTCATCAATGTTTGCAGGACTTTTCTGGAAAAGCTTATGAAATGATAATGCAAAAAATTATAATGATATTGTAAATGTAATGTAGGAATGATAATGTACAAAATTTTAATTAAATTTTGTTTTTCATAAATAAAATCATTACAGGATTAAAAAAATTGTGCGTATCCATTTCTGCTTTACCTCACAAATAAAGTTGTAACAGTCCAATAGTGTTCGGAATTGCCTCCCACACTTAAACAAGGTTCAAACAATTATAGTTCAGTGTTAGAATAGTTGCGACATTCGTCAGATTTAAGAGTAACAAGAAAAACCAACGGGTACTTTTTTAAATCGATTACCCTGTATTTTCGACAATTAAATAAGATAAAAACAATTATAAAAAATTTTCGGTATTAAGTCTCCACAGACAATCGGGAGGGTTGGCACCTATGCTATGTACAGAAGTCTCTAATAAAGGAAAAAAAACACCTTGCAGTTACATTTGGAAAATAAATAAATATAAAATAAAATAAAATAACACCAAACGAAGTAATCCGGACATTTAATGTTAAAGGAGGTTCTTAAAAAATACTTCCTCCAATAAGATCGTTTTAATAAATAAGAGAAAGAATTCACATCCAAACCGTAGCAGATCTTGTCCATCCGGTTTATCTTCAACCTTAGAAAGAGGATGGAATTGGAAGACTCTGGATCCAGTTCTCATTTCTCTCTTGGGAACTCAGGAAAAGACATCACCTGTTTTGCACCGATCATGGTGTATGCATTGTGCAATGCATGGTGTAATACATGGTGGATGTATTTCCTTACGCATTTACAGTGATGTTCATGAATGTGTAATTGTTTTATTCTATATAAGGTAGTAATGTAGTAAAGCAAAAAATACACATCAAGGACATGGTGATAGTTATTTTCACAAAAAAATGGAAATCCTTCACCACCGGGATACAAGTATGTATATGAATATAGTCAATTTTTAATTTTGTTAGTAAGGTATTTTAAACAGAAATCTATTAATCTTTACTTTAGATATTTAATTGATGCGCTTATTAAACATCCCTTTTTATCATAACTATTTTCGCTTGATAATGAAATATTTTTGTTTCTTAAAATATTTTTATTTAAATTAAAATAGCCATTCATGAAGGGGGGGGGGACTATAAAAAAGAAAGAAAGAAGAAAAAATAAAAATCTTGACAGAAGGTTTCTTTCTTTTTTTTTTTAATCTTACGAAAATAAAATGTCAAATGGAATATAAAATAAAGGAAAGAAACATCAACTTAAAGACATATATATATATATATATATATATATATATAACATAGTTAGAGAAAATTAGAATTAAAATTAAATTATTTTTTTTAAAAAACTAAGAAATGATAGATTTGTATTTATCTCGGTAACACAGCAAAGAATATTTACTTCTCATATTGTATTGAAGGGAATGGAATATTCCTTTTCTTGGGTTCGAGGCTAAATCCTACCCAACATGTGACTTCTGATTCTCGATTTCCCTATGAATTTCCCTCTAGATACAAATATTTCCCTACACAATGCAAACGTTTCCCCATAAAGCATAAATGTAAACATTATAATACTGCAAATAATAACAGGAGTCTTGGCGTTGGAATATTAAAACCCGAATAAACTACTACGTCAGAAACACCAAAGAAAAATATTGGAAATGCATACAGCTGTTTCGGTAGCCTTAAGCGTACTGTCTTCAGTGCGCTGGGAGAAAAATCATAATTTTAAATTTAATTCAGCTAAAATAATTTGCAGATCTAAATCCATTCATGAACTCGATTTCTTTGAAGCTTTACATATTTATAAAATTTTTAAGAACCTTGTAAATTGTGATTTCGCTATTCCCTATTTGTCTGACTGTTGGAAATTTTATATTCAGTCCACATTTTCTTAATTTTTCTACTGTTTACACAGCTAACTTTCCTAAATTCCTATTGGCCACTCTCCCCACCTTTCCCGTAATCCTATTGGTTGAATTAAATTCGGGCCCTCTCCTATATATACGAGCACTTCTCCAGATTCAGTATCCTTTTTGCACTGAAGACGGTACGCTTAAGGCTACCGAAACAGCTGTATGCATTTCCAATATTTTTCTTTGGCGTTTCTGACGTAGTAGTTTATTCGGTTTTAATTATAATCCTGAATTTTTCCCTGTAATGGTAACGTGTCAAGGGTTTATTATGTAACGCGGATAAAGTCCATTAACAGTTAACCCATATCCCTCCCTCTTATCAAAATCTTCATCAAAAATATTTTTTTCATTTGTTTTCCTATTCCTTAGAATTAATATAGCCGTTTAGCAATAATAATAATAATTATAATAATAATTTTAGGACGGCGTAAAAAAAAAAAAAAAAAACATTGACAGCTCTCATGGGTTCCTGTAAATTTCAAACATTGACATTTACAAGACTTTTAAAAATTTTAAACTTTTTGTTAAAATAAAATGTCAACTGGAATATAAAATAAAAGTTTTTAAAAAAAAATATCGCATTTTTAGTGCAAACTTTCCGAGAAAACATAGTTTTTAAAAAGATAGTAAGAAAAGATAAAAAAAAGTAAAAAATAAAATTTTTTCTTTACAAATGAGTTTAAAAAAAAAAAAAAAAAAAAAAAAAAAAAAACTATTAATGATAGATTTTTTATTTATGTAAATAATAAAGGTAAAAAATTTTATTCCTGATTTGATTTAAAAAAAAAAAAAAATGAATAGTTAAAACGCGCATTAAAATCTTTATCAGTATTTTTTTGTGTCATTCTATTTTCTATCCCTTATATTTAAATAGCCATTAAAAAAAAAAAAAAAAAAAAAAAAAAAGAATTGACAGTAAGTTTGAAATTTAAACGTCTTGCAGAAATAAAATGTTAAATAGAATACAAAAAAAAAAAAAAAATTTTTTTTGTGCAAGATTTCCAAGAAGACATATTTTTAAAGAAAATAATTAGATTAGAAAGTTAAAAAGTATAATTTATTTTCAAATGATTAAAATAATAATAATAATAACTAAGCATTGATAGATTTGCATTTATCTCCATAATACAGGTAAAAATTTCTCATATTTTGTTGAAAGAAATTTATTATAAAACCTTACATGAAAATCTTCATCTAAAATAAATAAATAAATAAATTTAAATAGATAAAAATAATTAAAAAAAAAAAAAAAAAAATGTGTCATTCGTTTTCTTATTCCTTAGAACTGAAAACAGCCCTTCAGAAAAAAAAAAAAAAAAAAAAAAAAAAAAAACCTCGGAAGAAAGAAAGGAAAAGGTTCTTGGCAGTAAGCTTGATAAAAAATAAAATAGAAGAAAATAAATAAATAAGAAGAAGAAAATAATAATAATAATATTAAAATCATATGTCAAAAGAAATAAAAAATAAAAAGGGGGACAAAATCCTAGAGCAAACTTTCCAAGAAGACATATTTTTAAAGAAGATAGCTAAAAGAAAAAAAAAAAAAAAAAAAATTAGAAAATTAAAAAAATTAAAAAATAAAAAATAAAATTTCTTTTCAAATGATTTTTAAGAAAACTATCTAAGCAATGATTTTTGCATTTATCGGATAATACAAGTAAAGATTTTCGAATTTTGTTGGAAAAAAATGAATTGTTAAATATTACATCACAATCTTCGTCAAAAAAAAAAAAAATAACTTTTTTGTGTCATTCCTTTCACTATCCCTCAAAATTAAAATAAGGGGTTAAGCTTTTTTTTTTTTTTTTTTTTCTAAGGGGGAGGGAGGGAGAAGAAGTTGAAGTTACAGAAAAAATTAAGAAGAAATAAAAACTTGCATTTTTCTAAAAACAAATAACACTAATCCTAAAATTCGGTTCATTAAATATTTGAATTTACTGGAGCATGAACGTATATCCACCAATCAGATCGTTTTGTTAAAAGAAAAGGAAGAATAATAGCAGATCTTGTCCATCCACTTTATCCTTTCAGATCGGTTAGGTTTTTGGTAGTCGTCATAACGTATTCTTATTTCGCGCTTCAGTCTCAAGTTTATTGGATCAAGTCTGCCACGTCCATGATGTTGCAACAAGGCTGCGTAAGTGTTTTACTGTAATACACTAAATACTTATCATTTTAAATCATTTCAAAATATATAGAATATTTTAAACAGTTTTTAAAGTTTTGGAAATCACTTATTTATGGCTTGTTTTCTTCCCTTGATTTATAATTTTAATTTGCTTTGCGTTAATCTTTTCTCCTTATACAAATTTAAGTTTTCGCTTGAGTATATACACATCTATATGTTCATCGATGTATCTATCTATATATATATATATGTGTGTTATACAGGTTTTCCTGTAATTAATTTATTTTTCCTTTTCATTTCTTTCATTTCTTTTGTTTTTATCTCTTATCTATAAGAAGAGAAAGTACTGTTTTAGGGTCAAATTTTCGAACGTGAGTTTTTCTTGTATTTACATGTTTTGAGGTGCCCTGAATTCGAAAATCATGTTTTTAGCGGTTGGTCTGTGTGTGTGTGTGTCTGTTATAAGCATATCTCAAGAACAAATAGTAACAGAAAGTCCAAACTTGGTATTCAAAATGTGTATGATATAGGGATGCTACACTAAGCTTTTCGTTGAGATGAAGCAAATGGTTCGTGTATAGAGACAACCCAGGAGAATTCAAATACATTACGTCTATGGGGGGAAAGTGCAGGTAAGTAGAGTTTAACACCTACAGTCTGCACTAAACAAAATGAAATGAATATATATTTTTTATATGCGTAAAAACATGTCTCGTGCAGAATATGGTAATGATATCATTCACTGTTCGTTTACAGGGCTACACCAAAGGACTAGATTATAGTGCGACAATAGTTGAAAATTGGTGGCGGTGTGTTTCAGGTTGTGCCGTGTATTATTACTATAGGATTATGTTCAGGTGCACCATGTGGTTTGTACATAATCTTCAAAAGGTATACAGGGCTGCAAATATTTAAGCGATAACATTCTTTTTTACTGTTAGTGGAAGTGCTGTAATATAATATTTTATCATTTCCGGGAAAGCTGCTCAGGAATTGAAATGAATTCCCCATAGAAACTATGCATGTTTTTAAGCTAAATATTCATCGCTGGTGTTTTGCACAGTTACACGTTTTGAAGCTTTCTGATTACCGAAGTCAAGTTTTTTAACGTTTGATTTTTGTCTCTGTCTCTTAGAGTACCTTAAAAACGAATAATTTAAGAGATCCAGAAGTTGTATTTTCAAGTCAATATAAGTTTTTTGCTGGAAAATTTTGATCAAGACTGATAAGGTTCAAGGAATGTTGCATGTGAAATTTCGGTATAGTTTTAAGTGAACTTTTAATTTTAATAACAGATTTAAATTTTATATAAATGTAGGTGAATTAATGAAACGGGGGGTTGTGGGGTGGTAGCCACCCCCCCCCCCTCACATACAACTAATTATCATATAAAACTTTTCCGAAGCCTAATTTGAATTGTTTTATCATAGGTTTACATAGCAATACTCGTTATCTAATCTCTTAGTCTCCAACCTGTACTTATAGTATTAAATTTCAGGGTAAGAGAAAGTCGTGTGAGTGACACACCAGATTATTTTTACTTGTGTTAGTATTTTTATGAGTTTTACATACTCCTGCTATAATAATAATTATTGTTGTTTCAATTATCAGGTTCTTTTAAATATTTAATTTTAAAAGTTTTATAATTTGGTAAAGATATATGTAAATGTAACACGTGAAAGCTTTTTGCTAGACATTTCATCTATTTAGTATTATTTTATTTTATTTTATTTTATTACGATTTTTATTCTCTTACATTTCTGTCAACTACATTCACAAGATGAGACATAAGGCGTATCAAATATATTTTTGTATTGTGTATACATTTTTCGACCACTTTCTTAAATATTTAAATCTTTTTTTTTTTTTTTTTCCTGTTATAGTAAACATTTTTAAATAGTCCTTAAAAATTGATTTGATTAAGAGTCTAGTATTTACATTTCAATAGTTTGATAAATATCATAACAAGTGTTTGTCTTTCCTAGCTTGACTATATTTATACAGAAATAACTAACATTTATTTTTTTTTTTTTTTTTCATCGTGAGATATTTTTATTTGAAAAGTATTTCACACTTACATGTTTAAAAACATATTTTTGATTTGTTTGAAAATTTAATCATTCAGTTATACTTGAATATTTTTCAAAATTATTCACTTAACTTATGTTTTTATTATTATTATTTATTTATTTATGCTTCTCATAATATATTTGTTTACAAATATCCTAATAAAATATTCCTTTCTTTCTTTCTTTTTCTTATTGAAAATATATATACATATTGAAATATATTAGTTGACTTTATTCATGATCCCGTACAATGTAATTCACTGTAATTATTTCAAATTTAAATATTTTATCTCGTATTGAAAATTTTGGTTTAAATACTTTTTTTTTTTTCTTTTTATCGCTGCATTCTCAAATGTAGAAAAACGCTTTCAATATATGACTAATAGTTTCATAGTTTTTGCACGCCTTCCTCTTTCTCTATTGGCATAAAAATTTTCTTTGGGGAAATGTCCTTATTTTATAAATTTTCTGTAGAAAATCGTTTTTGATTTAAAGGAAAATTTTTGAAAGGAAAAAAGCATTATTTATTCCTGGTAAATCTAAAAATAAAAACTCTGGAAATGTCATTAAAATTATACTGTAATATTTTATTCACGTTGTTTTAAAAAGCACAGTTGTTTAAAAAAGTACCCTTAAAAGTTTTCAGTACATATATCAACTTTTACTCAATTTGATCATTTTATAGATTTTGATTTATCTTAAGGAATTTTTTTCTTACACATATCTATTTACTTTTTTTAATTTAAGGATTTTAATTTAAACGAATTTTGCTATTATAAAAAAGTCTATCTATAAATATAGAATAAAATGTGTATTTTTTTTTTTTTTTTCTTTTGTGTAGATCGACTTTTACCTCCTTTTCCGCATTTCCTATTCTACTTACACTTCTGAAATGTTTTAGGCATAAACTACAACTATCTGACTTTTAACAAATGTGAGTTTTTATAATTTAACAATGTGTCATTTAAAGAAAGTAGATGATGAATCTTTAGCGTTTTGGGATTCCTCTCGCGCCATAGTTCGCTGCAAATTTAACCTAGGTCTACTATAGGAAGTCAAATTTCCAGATAGTAAACACCTTTATAAATCTGAAAATTTTTTAAAAGTTAAAATATACAGGAATGCTAAATTTTCCATACGTCTACAATTAGCAATTCATAGCCTAAACTTTTAACACTCCAACAAACTATAAAAAGAGATCAGAATAATTATATTGTTTCATTTAAATTAAAAGGTAGAACTGAAAAAGTAAAATAAAAAATACATAAGTAATGCAGTTGAGAGGTTTTGGTCATGTGCAAACAATCTAGTTCCAAGCTTTCAAAATTTCTCGGGTAAGTTTAACCACTTATAAGAAACAAACAAGGGTCAGAAATAGAATAAATCTGAAGCTACGTTTAAAATTTACATAAAAAATTATTAATCAAACTTTTTAAACTGTCGTTGTTTCATATTTTATTTAGTTTTCTAAAGCTAAATATAACAAATGAAGATTCAAACACACGTATTTCTTATATTCACTAAGTTTTGATGAATACAATAAGATCAAAACTTAGCTTATCGGTTGAATTATAATCCGATGTTACACTTACTCTGTGGTAACACTTATCTCCCTTCACTCTATGTATTATTTTGTAAGTATGTATTGAGATTCTAGAATTACCATTCTATTATAGGTTTTATTATTAGATAGAATTTGTTACAGAATATTTTTAAAATATGATTTATATCTTCAGAACAGAATTTTCATATACAGTAATGCACCGCTTATACGTCCCTCGTTTATACGTCTTTTGCATTTATACGTCCTTTTAGTGAAGTCCCGATTCATTCCTATTCATTTTAAGTCAAAAATTCTTCGTTTATACGCCGCTAATATCGGTTATACGTCTTTTCCACTTTACTAAAATTCGCAAAATTTCTCGACCTGTTATTATTTTCCATTCTAAATAAGACGAATTTTTCCTAGAAAGCATCTTAAATGGAGGAACACAGAAAAGATCGAAGAATACGGATCAAAGAATCAATTGAATTCACAGAAGAATTTTTAATACTCATAGACAAGTAGCAAATCAGACGATTATTAAAAATTTTTAATGTTATTAAATAACTATTTTTATGGACATAAATCGTATGATAATTATTAAAGATACGCAATATATGTATAATTAATATTCAAAATGTACTCATATAGTTCTTAAGAAATGTAATATAATACTCAATGTATGATAATGTAATTAGTACCCAGTTATGCATTAATAGTATTATTTTTCTCCCTTTTTATAATATTTTTTTTTCTTTTTAATTAATAATAAATCCCTGATTAATTAATCATGGACACCTATTTTTGTAATAGCACAGCACTAGTGCGACGTAAAACCGTACCAACCAACCAATCAACCTACTGTTATGATCGTACATGTAAGAAATTGTGCCTGTAAACACCCTGTATTGACAAAAATCTATACGTGATAGAGAAAAACGGGATGCATTATCGGTTTCAGCACATCAAAAAACATAAAGATCAGCTAAAATCATCAAATCAAATTTTGTCAACTTCATTTTTGTCGACATGTGTAATTTTAGATAATTACAAGAACCATTGATGTGTTTGTAATAGTTATTATAATAGATGAAGCTAGTTGTGAGTTAATTCACATTAATTTAAAATCTAACAATTATGTATATTTATGAGAATTTTTATTTAACATGGAACTGAATATATGCAACTCATTCGCACTTAATTTACTTTTATGCTTAATTTAAGGTACTTAATTTTATTAAATTATACATTCCATGAAAATGTTGAAAATGAATTAACAAGATTTATTACTAAACATATAATGTTTCCTTAATTTAATTTAACTTATTTAAAGCGTAATAAGGCTTAAAGGAATTTTAGTGAGCAATTTAGTTTTCGCGTAAATAAAATGAAATATTATTTAATTAATTCTACATTTATCTCTAGTGTTACCACTCTAATGTTTTTGTTTTTGGATTAAGATAGATCTTTTATATTCAGAAGTAATTTATAATAGTTTATTCATTTTTTTTTTTTTTTTTTTTTAAATTTAGTGATAAGTAGCAGAAGTCGAATATGTCATCAATTAAACATAGATACCTTATAATAATAGAAAACAACTTGATGTACTAGTGATAAACGGGAACTTTATAAGTTAACACCATAAGTTAAAAAATCGTGCAAAATTCGAGTCAAAAAGTTGTATTTTTGGGCCCGATGAAGTGTCATTCCTAAATATTTCTACCTGAAACAATTGTTACATGTTCTTTTCTATTTATAATATTTCCTTAGAAAATTTTCATTCATTATCTTGTGGTAAACTAAACCTTCTAAAAATTTATACCGTAATTTCTGGTAGATACCCCGCAGGTTATATAATCCAGTTTTGCACCAGAAATTTCAATTCATAAATAAATTTATATTTGTACGAGCTCTTCCTTCGAAAAAGTATAGATTTCTCTATTAAATAAAATTTCTGGTGCAGAAATGACACATCTTACCTGCGGGTTATCTACCAGAAATTACGGTATATATCTATATCTATATATATATATATACACTCCTTCTCATAATTATAAGGACACCCGTTTTCCTATATTAACTAAACACTGAACACTATTATTTAAACAAATATGTTTTTTATTAATTTGAATTTCATTAATAGATTATATTTAAAAAGTTTTATCGTTTTTCTATCTTAAAAAACTTTAGATATGGTAAAAAGATGATTTTTCAGGTGTTCACAATTATAAGGACAACTCGAATTTTAGTAATTTTTTCAGTTATTCTTTAAATTAATATTTTATGGGGTCTCTTTTTAGGGTTAAACACTCAGACATTCTCAGTTTCAATACCACTTCATATAGCATATATGATATACTTAATACATTTAAACTATTTAAAATTGCTTTCTACTTACATGAACTTTTCTAATATCATATGTTAAGGTTTTTTCAACTTTTAGGCCATGGGAAAGGCAATAATACAGAAGTTTCTTTCTCCAAACTATTTCCTGTTGCTCTAAAAGTAGAGCAAAAATGTAAGTCTTGTTGAAAAAAATATTATTACCCCCCAAAATCTGACAAAAATCTGATAATTCCACGTTTAAAATTTGCGGATATTCTCTTGATGTTCATAATAATAGAAAAAATTACTAAATTCATTCTGCCTTCAGTAGAAGCAGCTCCCCAGAGCACCATAAATCCACCTTTAAAAGGCCCGATTCATATCTGCCTTTAAAAAAATCTGCTCTGTCTTTCGCTATCTTCAGATCGTGACAGTAACTGTTAAAACCTATTGGTTAATCAAGAATAAAATGTTTTTCATCCGAAAATGCAAAATTTTACCATTTAATATTGTCTTTATTCAACTTTAACAGAGACGTTCTTTCCCCCATTAAATGCTGATTAATTATTACAGGTTTTTAATTCATTTTAACATATTATTAATTATTTTAAACATGCATAAATGTGGACCCTAACCTTCCGTTAAAAATTACGAGCAAATTCAGCAGCAGTCATTATGTGTAGAACAGTAAGAGGAATTATGAGTCATTGATCTCTCTAAAACAACTCTCATTTTGCATCAGATCTCTCTCCTATCGAACCAGCAATTCAACGTTTGATCCCATATCCTTCAGCAATTTTAGACCTTCGAATTTTATTAGAAATTCGGCGGATTGAAATTATTCTTCCACTTAAAAAACACATTTATCATACCTCACTGCTTGAAAATTCTTTTTTTCGAGGAATTATCAGTAATGTCCGTCCAAGAAAAATTGAAGGCATATATATGAATTAATCTAGCCCAGTAGTTAACAAATTCGCATGTCAACTGTAATTTATCCGCTAGTAAGTTAAATAAAACGAAAAAATCTGGATTGTCCCTATAATTATGAACATCTAAAAACGTGGAGAAAAACACATTTTGCATTATTTTTTATTAATTTTGTTTTATATTAAAAAAATTATACCAGTTTTGGTTTTTAGAATACTAGATATATTAGTGCACTTAGTATAATCTTGTTTACAATTATATTTACATTAGTTATTTCAAAATATAAAGTGTCCTTATAAATATGAGAAGGAGTGTATATAACTCTGCTGAAATTTACTGCAGAAAAGCTACAGTAAATTATTTAATTTATGTCTTGTTGAAATTACAGCAAAAAAGAAGCGGAAATATAAATCAATCATTTTATAAATACATTTTAATGGCAAATATTATTTTAATTGATTATTGACGGATGTATATTAGTAATATATGATAGTTTCTCTAAAACAAGAGTATTCATTTTTATTTCAGTTTTAAATAAAACATTATAAAAAAGTTTCAATAAAAATCAGTTTATCGATTATTAACTTTTAGCTTAAAGTGTACTGTAAACTTAGAAAGATTGTACATAAGTGTTACGATATATTTTCCGAATATTTTAATGATACATATATGTTATATAATATTTAATTAAATTCAAAATGTTTTTTTTTTTTTTTTTTTTTTTTAATAGAGATAGTTAACACAAATTTGCTATACTTTTATAAGCTTGCAGATCCAGTTGTCAGAGAACAAATTTCTGGATTAGCAGGTTCCGTTTTCGAATCTCTCAGAAATTTGTTGTGCAATTATATATGTGTAATTAGGTTTAGAGATGTAAGTCCAAGATCCGGGGTTCCACTCCCGGTCCGGGCATTATTTTCACTCAGTTGAAAAAATGTATATAATATTTATTGCTAATTCTAAAAAGGAAAATTATTGTAAAGAGATTGTAGTAATAAATTATTTCTGAAAATATGTATCAACTATGATATTATATAGAAATTTAGGCAAAAAATAAAATAAAATAAAATAAAAATTTTACGAATTTAACATTATATTGAATTTCAAGCTCCTATTACTTGAAGAAATAAATTGTAGCTTATTTTGTAACATGTTTATAAATTACCCGAAATCATTTCCTTTCTTTTTCCTTTTTAGATATTGTAAGAAACCATAGAACTCCAACCCGGCTTGGGGACCTCCCCCCCCCCCCCATCCTTATAGCCAATTGACTTGAACACCTATAATGCACCTAAAGAATCTTAATGCTTTAGAGGTAAGATTTGCTAATGTATTCCATTATGTTGCATTGCAAAATGAAAGAGGCAACTGACAGTCTTTTTTTTTTTTTTTTTTTTTTTTTTTTCCTTGTAAGATTTGATTTTACAATTCAATCATATTTCAATAGAAAATTTAGAAATGAAAATATTTGTTTGTGACTGCATTGACAGATGATATCCTGGTTAACCTAGCTTTCATTGCTTTTCTAAAACTGTCCTACTTTTGAAATTGCATTAAAATCGTGAAAATTCTTCATGAGACTACTTTAGACATTTTAAAAGCTAAACTTCTGAAGAAAAATAATGCGAGTACAATTTAGAAAAATTATAAAGTTGAAAAGAAAAACGATGTAAGGTGTGAACAATTACCTCAGTTTCAAAAGTCATATTTAATGGTATTTATTAGAACATTTTATAAAATACATTATACTGCAATTTCACTCGATTTACTGATAAAAATCACTGTTTTTTATTAAACAACAGTATTAATTAATCTTAGCAAACTTAGTAACTATTAAGTGGTAAATTGTCTCATTGAATTTGTTTCTAAACGTTTTGTCGAGAGTAGAACACATTTCTACATAGGTTATCGAAATTCTCCCAGTTTTGAACTCCCCAGGCATTATGAGATATTTTATTTCACCACAAAACACGTTTTTATTTTATTAATGTATGCTATCAATTTACCCAATATTATGGAACAAGGTATCGATTTTGTTACTTTTTTCTGCCTCTTTCATTTAAATATATTGTTGTTTTTAAAATGCAAAAGTCAGTCCCGTTTTGCTGACCAAAAAAAAAAAAAAAAAAAAACTTTAATTTGCCGCTAAATTGTTTATATAAGCACATTAAGAGAAATTAGATCGGGACCTATCGCACAAAATTTGGGGGGAAATTTCAAATTGTTATTAAAAATTACATTTAATTAATATAATATTCACCTTCTTGCTATTTTATCTTTCTCCGTTTTTTACGGTCCTTTGCTCTCAGTTTCAGAATCATCTCATCCTATCATGAAAGAAAAATCAAAATTTCTAGAAATTGTTCATCATTATCTGACAATTTTAATCATTTATCAAGTCAAAATGGACAACTGCTCATTTAAAATATTTACATATAAGAAGCAGACCAAACTTAATTTTTACCTTGTATTTCAACTTAGAATTTTAAACGGGACAGACTTTTGCATTGAAATTTACTTGTTGAAAATTTTTAGGTTTTTCAGAGATTTTGAAGATTTTAGAGAGCTTGAAAATGCAGTAAAGGTAGGTGCCATTATTTTCAGCTGATAATTTTATGGGACAGTACACCTTTAAAAGTCGTAAAAAGTAAAAAACATATTATGCTTAATTAAAAGGTAATTTGGTCTAAGGTGTTACATGATTTACATTTTTTTTTTTTTTTCAAATTTTGAGAATATAAAAGATCAACATTTTAACAATATTTTATAAAATTTTCATAAAAAATTTTCGAAAATTCAGCCCGTAGGACCTTGTTTCCATTGACCCTACAGAAAAAAGTATCCTCGTGTAGGCAGGATAACTCATGATAGCTTTATCAGAAATTACAAATCAAAAAAATTTTTGTTAGTAGATAAGTATAGCTCGTGTTTCATTGAAAGATTATAAAAGAAAAATGAAATCTGATTTTTAGGTATAGCTTTATGCAAAGCAAAACAATTTTTGGTTCAATTTACCTCCACGTATAGCCTTGTAAAACCAATTGTCATCAAAATTGAAAAAGAAAAAGAAACCCTTTTATCAATCACAAGTCAACTCTATTTTGAAGATGTATGCAAAATTTCAATTAGATCAGTGCATTAGGTTTAGAGAATTCGTGTCCACCGATTTCAGAAATAGTGTGGTCAGAAAAAAAGTTATTAAAGTTTTAAGTTTAAATGCAGCCTACAACAAACCCAATGAGGAAAATTTCCAAAGGCTACGTCTCTATTCTAGACTTTACTCCGATTCATTTGAAACTTTGGGAAACGATACAATAATCTGGAATCAATAGTACAACGTTCTAGATATATTGTACTATAACATAAAAAAATAAAATAAATAAATTGATTTTTCTTTTTTCAAACCCCTGTAACCCTTAAAAGAAAAAAAAGATAAGTTTGCATTTAATTTAAATAAAATAAATAAAAAAATAAAGATAAGATTCTTTAAGAAATGTTTGCCAGACGTATTAATATTAATTATGTTAGACTTAAATAGTGTTTAATTATATATATATTTAAAAAAAAAAAAAAAAAAGCTAATTTTTTGTACAGGGTTTTGTACATAATTAAATATGGCCTATTAAGCATCCTCTGAAGCTGTAACTAAATGCGAATTGAGTCAAACATTTTTATATAGATAATTCAAAGGATGCACTCAAAGATTCTGCAAAATAGATAAACAAGCTATAACATTCATTACAAACACCATGAATTTATTATTACAGACATTCTGCAGTACATGGTTTTGTACAGGGTTTTGTACATAATTAAATTTGGCCTATTAAGCATTCTCTGCAGCTGTAACTAAATGCGAATTGAGTCAAAAATTTGTATATAGATAATTCAAAGGATGCGCTCAAATATTCTGCAAAATAAATAAACAAGCAATAACTTTCATAACAAACACCTTAATTTATTATTACAGACATTTCTGCTTATTTTTAAGAGACTGTTTAGCGGTGCGAAGCATATAATTCAATGTGGGCCCCACCATTAAGTTATGAAATTTGCAGGCGATGAGCAGTATTTCAACAGCTGATCGCCAATGGTCTTCCGAACATGCATTGTTATGCGATCCATCAAGTCAGCCAAAGTTACAGCATTTCCATGGTAAACCAAACTCTTCAAATGGCCCCATAATTAAAAATCGCGCCGATTAAGATCGGGAGAACGGGCCGGCCGAGGAGGGGAAGATGAACGGTTAATTACTCTGTCATCGGTAAAATTTGTCGTAAAAAAACTTTGCAAAATCTAAGAATAACAATTTTAAATGTCGTTAGGATTGAAAATATCGTTATTTGTTGCATATCATTTCAAACATTTTGACTGTAATCCGACCTCTAAAAGAAATTCTTAAAGTTTTTTTTTTTTTTTTTTTTTTTTTTTTTCAGAATCTTTGAGCGTATTCTTTGAATTGTCTGTATACAAATTTTTGACTGTCCACGTTTTAATTGGAGCTACAGAGAAAGCGGAATAGGCGAAGTTTTATTACGGTTACCCTGTATATATTCAACTTTATTTATTTAGTTATTCTATTATTATTACTTTCGGTTTAAACCGCTACCTGAGTTTAGTTCATTTTCATGACGGGCCACCATAACCCAGTTGGCAGAACGGCAATCTCTTAATCGGAGGATTTCTAGTTCGATTTTCTAGCCTGTCCCCAAAGACCGTTGATTACATTAATGGTGGCTGATGCATGAAAAATTTGTCGTGCTTTCAATATTCTCCACGTTCTGTGAAACTAATACATCGAGGTGTCCAAAGAGGGGAGCCATTACCTCCAGTGGTAAGCAGAATGTTGATGGCATGTGTCCGGACTACCCGAAGGAATGAAATCAAACCCTCGCCAACAGCCGACAGTTCTAGGGCGACGTTAATCAACCCAACCGAATTTCATGATTATATGAATATCCACATTGGGCACAATTTTTAAACTATACATGTAATATGTTTCGAGAAATCCAGAATTCGATCATAACGTATGAGGTTTTTTTTTTTTTTTTTTTCCTGAACAAATATTTATTGTGGGATTAAAATATTAGTATCAAATTATTCATATTAAAACTATCTTTATAATTATTTAAAAACATTAAATTGAAATATTTGACCATTTAAATGTGTACTGTTCCCTCAAATGGCAGCTTTTATATATCTCTTTCCATTGTTGCAAGAGTTACGAAACTAGTGAATTGTTTATTAGTTACATTAATTTACTTTTACTATATTTCAAAAAACGAAAAAAAAAATCGTAATACTGGGTTTCTTTCCAGTGTTGCAAGAGTTACGAAACTAGTGAATTGTTTATTAGTTACATTAATTTACTTTTACTATATTTCAAAAAAAAAAAAAAAAAAAAAATCGTAATACTGGGTTAATTTTTAAAGATATTTTCTAGAATTACAGAATTTTATAAGCTTTATACTGGTAGATTGGAATTTTATATTTTTAGTATTTAAATACGTATTATTCTCTTAAATGACAGTTGTTGTTTTTTTTTTTTTCAATTGTTGTTACGTCGAGAGTTGCAAAACTAGACCTTATTTCATTACTTGTGTCAATTTGTTTTTCTTTACAGTCGGCTGCAAAATTATTCGAGCACTAGCCAATAATTCCTATATTTAAAAAGTACACTTAAGACTGTTTTGCTAAGTAAATCCTTGTCGAATCATGTTCTTAGACTGATTAAGAACATGACTCGACAAGGATTTATTTAACAAAGCTGTATTAAGTGTACTTTTTTTTTTTTGGCAAGGATTATTGCTAGTGCTCGAATAATTTTGCAGCCGACTGTACTTTCATTAAATTTACCAGTAATCGTAAAGACGTTTCTTAGGGAGTTACGAAACTAGTCTTTTTTTTTTTTCATTACTTAAATTAATTTATTATTTCTCATTATAAATCAGAAATTTTTTTATTTGCTTTTAAATAAGTACTTCTTTTTAATAAATTGGGATTTTGAATTTTTAGCTCCATATTTTCGTTACTAAATTTAATAATTTTCAATTTTGTTTTGAGCGTTTTGAACATGTGTTTGAATTTATTATTACCTTTTTTTTTTTTTTTTCATTTGTTTAATACTTTGAAATAAAGGAAAATATAAGCATGGATTTATTATGTGTTTATTAATTTATCGAAGAAGCATAAGCTTTTTAAAAAAATATGTTGTGATATTTATATATATATACGTATATAATTGAGCATTTAATGGGTAAATTCTGATTTAATATTGCTTATTTTATTATTTTTTTGGTTTTTTAATCTTTTTATAATTTATCCTCTTCAAATATATATATATATATATATATATATATATATATATATATATATATAGTGGTTTTTAATCTTATCAAAATGAACTATCCTTGAAATTTTTAGTATCCGCCAAACAGATTTTGAAAGCAAATTTCGAAATAATCATTACAAAAGATTACTTAAAACTAAATCTTATAAAAATATATAATTGTACAATCGAGAATCTTCTCTCTTATAAAATTAACAAAAAAAAAAAAAAAAAAAAAAATATTTGTTCAATAAAATAGCAATTTCATGAAATATTTCTAAACGGGAAACATAATTTCAAAACATTCCCTGGGATATTAAATGATACATTTTTCTTAAATTCGTAATCGATTTATATATATATATATATATATATTTTTTTAATCTTAAATTGCCTTACTAGCCTTCAGTTTTTCTACAAAAGACTCAAACAACAACAAAAAAAATAAATATTGTATCCATAGCGACAATTATTGGCTTAATCCTCTTGATCCTTTTCTTATTCAAACAACCCGTCACTTACTTAAAGGGGGTATCTGTCAGTACAGAACAGACGTTGTACTAAGCGTGACAGAAAAATAAATATTTTTTTAAGGGAGGAAACCTGACATATGAACGTTTAATCTTTTAAAATAACAAAATTTTCTATCTATTTCGATAATTGGCATGAGAACTCCATAAATGTCTTCCCTTTTATTAATTAACTAATTATTATTATTTTTTTTTTTTTTTTTAAGTGAAAGAAGTAAATAAAAATGATAGATTTATTTAAAATTTTAAATATTTGGATTGATTTAGTTACATCGCAAAATAGTATTTTCAATTGATATACTGGAAATAAATCTTCTAATAAATAAAACGTTATTTATGAACAAATAGTGTCCACAAACAATTTTGAAAAAAAAAAAAAAAAGTAATTTATAAACATATAAACTGAAAAATTTTTATTAATGTAAATAGTTTTAAATAATAATAATAAAAAAAAAAAAAAAACTTACAAATATACAATAAAATAAAAGTGATATTAATATCATATCAACATAATATATATTCGATAAAATATTAAATAAAATTTTATGTTAAGATTTAAATTTGGCAAATATCTATTTATATATCGATTTGATCACAATTAATTTTCGAGATAAACAGAACAAGAATTTTTTTTTTTTTTTTTTTTTTTTTTTTTTTGCATTGTAATGTATATGTGATGAAATAGAAAAATGAATAAATAAAAAGTGTTACCTTTCGCGTAAAATTATTCGTGAAAATTATTAATACATTAAGTAACGCCTCCTTTTTTTTTTTTTTTTTTTTTACATTATGAGTAATTAGTTCAATTTAATTTGAGAAAATTAATTAACAATAATTAACAACAAAAAAATCTTGTTTGATATAAATGTATATATATATATATACATCTTAAAAAACCCGTTATCCATTATCTATGATTGTTTACTTTTAACATTAATTTCATTTATTTTAAAGAACAATCCTGCTTTTCTTTCTCTGTTTCAAAGGTACAAAAGTTTCTGCATCAAACTGAAACGCTTAAAGCATTTTTTATCAATAATTTCTACCCTATTTAATCTTATTAAAAAAAAAAAAAAAAAAAATCTGTACAAATATACCAAAAATATCTGATCAAACATAGTGGTGTAAGAGTTTCTGTCCCAATTCAAAACTCTTAACCATTTTTTATCTGTACTTTCTATCATATTCAATCTTGAACAAATTTCTGTACAAATACATCAGAAATATTTGTACAAAAATAGTGGTGTAAGAGTTTTTTCTTGAGACGGAAATTCTTGCACCCTTCCTTTCTGATTAATTGTGCAAAACATATTCCGCATTTGTGTGTTCTTTTATATCATTAACCATTTTATAATCCGAAAGGAAAGCAAATGCTATTCCGTTACCTAATGAAACATCTTCCTTAAAGGTAACATATCTTTAAGGAAGCTGAAGAAGCCTTGAGCTTCTGAAGAATCAAAAGTCATAATCTGTTTTGTATCAGTGGTACAAATTTTACAAATAAATAATAATAAAAAAAAATTTACTTGAAAAAAAAGTTATTTCTTTTCTATATCTTCTTATATCTTTTCATCGCATGTCTATAATTTTGCAGTCATTGTTTTTTGGTAAAAAATTTAACTGATTTGCTTTAAAGTACCTGCCTACCTTTAAAATGCAATTTTTGGTCAAAACTCTGATTTTCTATTTTTGGTTTAGTATTAAAGCCTGACATTTTAGCTTTCTAAATCAGTTTGAATTTTGTTTCTATTGCTTAGAACTTGAGTTACAGGCATTTTAATATTAGTCACTCGCAAGTTTTTGAAGCCGGAAGTGCCCGTAAATGTTTGTTTACATAAATGTTTTACTCAATGTAAGCATCAAAATTTGTTACTGCGTATAAAATGAATAAAAAAGAAAAAAAAAATCTTTGAAATAAATGAGGAATTTATTTTATTTATTTATATATTTATTTATTTATTTTTATTTAATAGGTAAAATCTTGTTTTTAATTATATTTTCTACTTTTTCTCAAAATGAGATTTTTAACATTTTGTTTTATCGCAAAATATCATAACTTCAAAAGTCATAATTGAAACCTTATGAAACTTTCACAAAATACTCTAGAGGTGTTTGTTTAGGGATTGAACTACTACAATGAATCTAGCTAAATTTTTTTTTTTTTTTTTTTTTTTTTGTCTTTTTTGTCGATAGAAGTTATGAATTGTCATGGAAATTCATGATTTTTTCAGCATGTAAAATATTATCTTCTCTAAAATATTAAATAACATGGTTATAGTTTTGGGAATAGTTCACTCCTTTAAGGACCTTTTAATAATCAAAATAAAAATTACGGAATAAAAATATCTTTATTTAAATTTGACTTATGATGTTTTGATAAATGCTTTTTTTTATGTATATTTTGAGCCTAAATTTCAAAATATTTTAAAATTTGCATATTTTTTTCATGTTATTCACTGTTTTTAACTATATTCTATTATGTAATGCACATAAATAGGTAATTTTTCAATTATTAAAAAAAAAAAATCACCTTCGACAGTAGGCAGTTAAGCCTTAAGTTTTGAAGGTCTCCCATAATAATCGTTTATCTTCCGATGTTAAGTTGTATCTTTAATCTCATGTTGTAAAAAAAAAAAAAAAAAAAAGAAAAAAAAAATATTTTTAAACTTGTACAGAGAAAGCCCTTGTCCATGTTGGTTAAAACGATAGTCAAGACTAGAAAGGCCTTAATTTGATTTCTTTGAGTTTTAGTATTAATTTTTCATGCATTTCAGTCAAGAATTTTCTTATATTAATGCAAAAGAATTTTTTTAGGAACTTTTTACAGCCCAGAAATATTACTAAGCTATTAACAGTTTTTGAAATACTCTTTAGACAAGACTTGTTCAGATTTGTATGCTGTGAAAAAATATTTCATTGTTTTATGTGAAAGAAAACTTTTCACCATTTTATAAAAAAAAGTTTGTTCATGTTAACCGTCAGAATATCTCTAGGTGACGCCTGAAAATATTCTTACAAACGAAATTTCACATTAAGCGAATTCATTTAAAGATTAAAAAAAAAAAAAAAAAAAAAAAAAAGTTACAGATTGTATTTGTTTTGGCGGGGAATGAGGATACAGTTCATGTTAAAAGTAATTCATGTTAAGCATATTAACGTTAACAAGGTCGACTGTATATATATATGATCTGCGGTATTTCTAAAATCTGTTTTATTAATTAGAAATGATAACTATGAAATTAAAGTAAATAAAGAACCATCAGCTATCTTAAAAATTTAATCACGGAAAATTATTTCATATACGTCTTTATTATTTAATGAAATTTTTAAAAGAAAATTAAAATGTACACCAAATTTATACTTCCTAATATTTTAAATTTAGTCCCCGAATATATATATATATATATATATATATATATATATATATATATATATACAAACAATAAACTCAATTGTACTGTTTTGAACATTATAACGATAAAAATAAATTTAAAAAAAATATATATATATATATATTCGGATTTTCTATTAAATTTCATGAAAAATACTACATTTAATATTCATATCTTTAAATAATTTAAGTTAGTCTAAGTAAAATTTTTGAGATACATTTTTTTTCAATGCATTAATATAAACCTTTAATAGAAATTAAACTCGTATAAAGTAAAAGACACAAATATTATAAATGACATCGAAAAAAACAAAAAGTAGTTAATATTTAGATTATTATTATTATTATTTTTTTTTTTTTTTTTTTTATGTTATGTTTTTGCCACAATATGAACATATATATCAATTTTAAAAAATTTCCGTAAGAGAACACAATTGTTGTATGTGTTACATATACGGACTAAAAACGCATATACTGAATTAATTTTATAAGGATTTCAACTTCTTAAAAAAAAATGCTGTAGTTGTTTTTCATTTTTCTACGTTTCATTAAAGAAAATATTTCATTGTATTTCTTTTTACTTTTGACTGTATTTGACTTTCAATCGTATACAAAATATAATTTTTTTTTTTTTTTTTTTTTTTTTTTACACGGCATTTTCTTGAAATGCTAATTTTTAATTTATATAATTACGTATTTTATCCTTCCTGATTGATATTTTTGGTAATAAATGACAATACACGTAAAACAATTACAGTGGAACGACTGTAAAAATTGATTAATAAATACAAACTTTGAAAGGATATAATTACTTATATTTTGAATCTTTGAAATTTTTGCTAAAGGCATGCGATATTGCATGAACAATTCGAACGTTTTATGGGTGCTAATTCTTCCGAATTTTTAGCACCGCTATTATAAAATAGCTATATTCCATTTATTTGCAAAATTTTGATGTTTAAGTGAAGACGAATTTTTCTTACGACATACTGGTGCGAAAAAATCGGAAGAATTGACACTTTAATTTTTCATTATTTTGATATTCCATGAAATATTAATTTAATTTTTGGAAACGATATATATATATATATATGAAAAATCGAAATATTGAAAATATTTTTCATTTATTTAAAAATGATACACTTCGTTCTATAATATATTGTGCATTGTCTCATAAACTTCCGATTTTAGATCAAGTTTAGTTTTTTTTTTTTTTTTTTCTTTAAGAACTATTTACATTATAACTGTATATATATATATGAATACCACTTTAAAATCCAGGCATATAAGTACCTTTTATTAGAATTAGTTAGAAAATGATGATGTATCATGTGAAATTAAATCTGGTCACCGAAAACTTTCCATTCCATTGCTTGTAATTATAAGATACTATATATTTTAAGGGGACGAGGGATGATGAAAAATTTCAAAATCGGTACAATTAAAAATATCCAGATGGTTATTATAAAATGTACAAACCTATAAATACTTTTAAAATAATATTATTCTACAATTCCTCAAATATTTTTTAAAGGCTTTTACAAAATTTTAAACTTCAAATTTACTTTTCTTGAATTCCACATTTTCTTTTTCTTTCTTTCTTTCTTTCTTTTTTTTTTTTTTTTTTTTTTTCGTAACTGATTCTTTTTGGTAAATTCAGTGCCCAGATGTGTTCAGTTACACAAATACAAAAATAAAGTTAAAAAAAAAAATGGAGATTTGAAATGTATTAAAATTTGCATATAGCATTTTTAAATTAGGCATTATTTTTTATCATTTTGCTTATAATAGAGGTTTTTCTATCTCTAAAATTTATTTTTTATCCTTTAAAATATGCTCTAGGGTAAAAAAAGGTTTCATGACAGTATATGGTTTAAGAAGTGATAGAATGTAAAACAAAAATAATTAATATCAACGTCCCTTGTTTTCTTAAACCTTTGCTGATAACATCTTTAAAAAATTTGCAAATAATGCATATTGTATAATATACCATTGCACTGTCTGTCTTACATTTTATTTTCAATAATTAAACGTCTTATTATTGAAAAAAAGGAATAGCAATTCCCACAATGGTACATCTGTTACCTAATATTTTATTACTCATTTTTTAATAATTTAAATTCATTTTTAGAAAGATTATATTTCGCTTAACTGGAATTTCACCATTAAAAAATAATCAAATATTTATCATCGGGAAATTTATAATCGATACATTACAAATTCGATAAATTATTAATTTCGAAAGTATAGATGCTTAAAAAGAGAAAAAAGAAAAGAAAAACATGTCCAAAAAGTGGTACACAATTTAAAGAGATGAGTTGGTAAATGCAGTGTTCTAAAAATGTCATATTACCTAAATAAATGAATAAAATGCTGTACCTGTCTTCATGGAATTTTTTATATAGCCTCGCAAAAAGAAAAAGAAAAACATTTTACGCTTGGCAATGAAATTATTTTAACATTAATAAATTAAATATAATTGAAAATCATGTATTTTTCAAGGTGTTTCCTTTTGCATTAACAACATTTCTAAATATGTAAGAGTTAAAATAAAAAATACATGCATTAAAAAGCAAATAATCGTTCTCACCTTTTATAATTATAGTGATTTCCGGCTTTAATTTAAACTTATGAATTTTTCTTCTGAAGCAACGCACGTCCAAATACACCCATTTAAACCAGATTTCATGTTCATTGATAACCATGTATTAGTTCCCCATCACACTATAGGTATGGGGAACTTAGTTAGTCGTGAAAAATTTCGACCTCGGTTTTTTGACTTTTTTATACGTTTTCAGGTGTGAGGAATCCGAAAATGACAAAATTTGTATGGTGTCTGTCCGTAGGGTGTCTGTTAGTGTGTCCGTGTGTCAGTCCGTTAGTGTGTTAGTGTGTTAGTCCGTTAGTTTGTTAGTCTGTTAACACGATATCTCACGAACAAATGATCGCAGAGAGGTCCGATCAGTTTTAAAATATTACTTTCAATACTGGCAATACCCTATTCATTTGCAACATTCGAATTAAAAAACTTCGTAAGTTATGAGAAATTTACGATTTTCTTAACATGGGAGAATAGGACAAAATTTCACTTAAACGTGCATTAAATAGAAACTTTTTACTGTAAAAATGTCGGACCAGTTTTAAAATAACAGTTTTGATGCCGGAATGAACACCAGTAACTATAAATATGCTACTTTGAAAATTTCGCAAGTTATTGGAAATTTACGAATTTCTTAACATGGCAGTATAGGGCAAAATTTCACATAAACGTTAATTTTTAGAGATATTTTCATCGTAAAGATGTCAGACTAATTTTGAAATATTATTTAGGAGTGGCATGAATATTAATGACTATGAATTTTGCAATATAAAAATTTCGTAAGTTATTGGAAAATTACGAATTTCTTAACATGGCAGAATAGAGTAAATTTCACATAAACGTCAATCTTGAGGGATATTTTCATCGTAAAGATGTCAAACCACTTTTTAAATATTATTTTGAATACTGGCATGAATATCATAGACTATGATTTTTCCAATTAAAAAAATTCGTAAGTTATTTGGAATTTACGATTTACTTAAAATGGCAGAATAAGGCAAAATTGAGCATAAACTTCCATTTTGAGGATCATAAATACATTAGAGAACTTCAAAATTATATTTATGATATTTGTTTGAACATCATTGAATACAAATATTCTAATAGGAAAATTTCGTAAATTATTCGTAATTTACGATTTTATCAACATAGCGAAATTGTAAATTTTTCATATAAATATGAATTTTGAGGATTATTGCATTGGAAATAGTAGCATGAAAACTAAACAAAAGAATTGACCTTGATAAAATAAATTAATAGATTAGAATAAGATAAATATATCGAAGTGAACGGTGGATAGCCTATTAGGCGGGGATTTCATTCTGTCACTGTATCAAGCTTTGCTCGAATTCATTTCTTTTAACATGATTATAATATGTCTCCCACTAGAAGTTTATGAGAACATAAATATGATAGGGAACTGAGCAGAGTCCACCTATGCAAACTAGTTTTTCAAAAGTCTTTTTTCTCGCGTAAAAAAAAAAAAAAAAAAAAAAAAAAAAAAAAGTTCTAAATTTAGAACTTTAAGATAAAAAGTACATGCATAAAAGAGCAATTAATTTTTCTCACCTTTTATGATTATAGTAATTCCCAGCTTTAATTTAAACATATGAACAATTATTCTGAAGCAACGCACGTCCAAATACATCCATTTAAAAAAGTGTTCATGTTCATTGCTAACCATCTATTTTTCAAAAGTCTTTTCTCTCGCATAAAAAACATTTCTAAATTTAGAACTTTAAGATAAAAAATACATGCATAAAAAAGAAAATAATTATTCTCACCTTTTATAATTATGGTGATTCTCAGCTTTAATTTAAACGTATGAACAATTAAGCAACGCACGTCCAAATACATCCATTTAAAACAGTGTTCATGTTCATTGCTAACCATGTATTTTTCAAAGGCCTTCTCTCTCACATAAAAAACATTTCTGAATTCAAGATAAAAAATACATGCATAAAAAAGCAAATAATGTTTTTCACCTTTTATAACTGTAATAATTCCAGGTTTTAATTTAAACGTATGAACAATTATTCTGAAGCAACGCACGTCCAAATGCATCCATTTAAAACAATGTTCGTATTCAAAACAGCATCAGTTTCCAGTATTACTTTAGTTCAGAGAAAGAAAAGAACATAAGGTTGAAAATATCCTGTGACGGGAAGACTACACCATCTGTTACTGAACCACATTTGTTAACTTTGCACACCTTAACATCACGTAATCCCCCTTCAAGTTTATAACCAGCTTAATTAGACTACGTAATTGTGAGTAGGGAACTATACCAAGACTTGAAGAATAAAAAGGACGAACTACAGGAAGACCGCACAAAGGATATTTTGAATTCATGTCAGTGTAAATTTATGGCTTCTAGCTGGGGTTGAATATTTATCTTTCATTTTATGAGTGGGGTGCCGCTTTGTATAAGCAGCTGAAGACAAAATATTAAAAAAAACTTTTTTTTTTTTTTTTTTTACGAAAACTATGATGGCAAAAGTGTTAAAGGCAAATGCAAACTTTATCCTGAATTTTCTTTTCTTTTTTCTTCTTCTTCTTCTTCTTATCATTATTATAGAAGGGCTTGGATATCACTTACACCATATTATCACACTTTCTTTATTACTAGAATAGTTTCTTAAATAAGATGTTTCAAATCTAAGAAAAATCGTATAATTTTGCTATTTTAAAATCATATAATTTTGTATATTTTAAAATATACTTCGAATTGTTTAAAAAAATAAAACAAAATATCATCAATTCCTTATATACATTAAAAACATTTTTAAAGTTACAAAAGATTTATTATTTATTTGAAATATTATTTTTTCAAATATTTGAAGAAGAATTTATTTTTAAGAATGTCATGAGATTAAAAGAAAAAAAAATCTCTTAAATTATAAAAATTTTTGAAATTAAAAAAAATATTATTTTTTTTTAAACATATAAAACAAGATAATGCCATGATTCTTTTTTCCATTTTTTTTACATCTTTAAAATTCGTTCCATTTTAAGTTTGACGTTAAGGGGACTCTCTACCTATTGTCACTGAAAGCCGAAGCCAGTGCTACTCTATGGGAAATTTTGCCCCATTATAATTCATTAACTAATACATATTTTTAAATTCCGTTTTTACTTTCTGAAAATTCACAACTATTAAACAATTTATCGATTTCTAAAAATTGATTTTTTTTTTTTTTTTTTTTTTTAAGATTTCATTTTTAAGCTCAAAAATGAAAAATTTCGCATTGTAAAAATTCGCAATTTACAACCTCAAAAAAAATATTAAAAATTAAAGAAAATAAATTTCAGAAAGCGATAAATTGTTCAATAGTTGTGAAGTTTCTGAATTCGAAAACAGAATTAAAAATATATATATTACTTAATAAGTTATAATGGGGCGGCGAAATTTTCTATAGAGTAACATTGGCTCTGGCTTCTGGGGAGATAAGTGGACAGGCCTCTTAAGTAATATTTATTAACAATATAAGATTTATTCAACAAATTCTATATTTAAAAGTAATATGGGATTAAAATATTCCTTAAATTTTAATTAAATTTTTTGTAATTAAAAAATAATATGTTAGTATGCATGAAGATGAGTTTGTATCCATAAATTTGAGATAATGTTCTGATGTTCTTTTTCCTTTTTTATATCTTTGAAATCCATTGCATTTTAAGCTTGATGTTAACTGACATTTATTAAGAATATAAGATTTATTTTACCTATTCTTCTGCATTTAAGATTGCCATGAGATTTAAATATTCCTTAAATTCTAATTTAAAATTAAGTTTTGTAATTAAAAAATTAATGTACCTGTCTCCTTTCATAAAAATGTAAACTAATATTTAAAGAAAAAAATATACCAAAGATAATATCGTGAGTCCATTTTTTTTTCATCTTTGGAATTCATTCTGTATTAAGGTTAATGTTAGTTAATATTTAAAAACAATAAAAGTTTTATATTACTAATTTTTAATGCGAATGTTAAAGAATATTTACAAAAAAAAAAAAAGGTTCGTGTTAATGTAATTCTTTAAACGCGAAATCATGCTAATTATTTTATTTTTTAATCACACTTATATTGGGTTTTCCCGGAAAGTTCGTGCCAATTTTGAAGGGAAATTGAAACACAACACATTTTAAAGCTCTTGGATATTAGATTTTAATATCTTTAACATTTCTGCTAATTCGCATGTCGTAGAGTGTGGATTATTTTCTATCAGTGTTTTCATCTGATCTTCATGTGTGGTGGAGGGCCTAACTGTGCGTTCTTGATCTTGAAGGTTGAAATCGCCAGCTTTAAACCTAGCAAACCACTTCACACAGTTTTTTCAGCTACAGCCCCTTTGCCATAAACAGCGCATATTTTGTTTGCCGCTTGTGTGGCATTTTTGACTTTTTGGTAAAAGAAAAGCATTAATTTCCTGTAATGCATTTTGTTTACTTCCATATTCAAAAGGTGTAAAATTGACAACAATTCGCATATCGTAACCAAATTTTTTTCTAAATATGTCTGAAGTGCGACTTTCAGAACATGTATGCATGTCATTTGTTTTCAATCATTCTGATATATTCAGACCTGCCCTTATGCTGCCTAACGAAAATCGGTATGAACTTTCCGGATGACCCAATAATACTCGTATGATGTATCTAATGCTGATAGAATTCTTTAATATGTGTAATTAATAGAAAAATGTAATTATTTTGTATAGTTTTTAAGTAAGTAATTTAAGTAGTCCAGCTTATATGTGTGTGTGAGAGAAAGAATAAATTTTAGTTATACAATCTTTTGAGTTATACAATCTTTTATTTTGAGTTATACAATCTTTTAATTTCAAATCTTTAAAGATTGAAAAAATATTTTTCCAATTATTCAGTCAATAACATTTTTAAACACTTTCAAAATGAAGATAATAAGGTATACATAAACAGTTTTCATTAACCCTCATATAAAATGATAATTTATATTTAAATGATTACAAAATACTAAATTTGACAAAGTCTTTCATTTTTTCTTTTCCGTTTAAACTTAAAAGAAAGTTCAGATCCAGGGTAATTTACCACATATCTGTTTTTGGTAAACCTCGTTACCTTTCTAAAACTACCGTCGAATTCGGATGTAATAGTAAATTCTACAATGTCTTTCGTGTCCGTATAATCATAATCTACTGTTTAGCTCCATAGCAAATTATCACAGATTTCTTTTTGGTTACCCTCGTTGAGTTTTGGAAGTCATCGGCAAATCCGGGTGTAATATGTAATTCCGCAACCCTTTGGTAACGAAAGTAACGAAATAGGCGGTGACATTTCCATCATAATTACAAACCAAGAAAACGCCACAAACTTTTGCGTGATAATTTTTTTCCCTCTCTTTGAATAATTACACGAATTAAATCAGAAGGTTATGAAGAATCCTTGAAAAGTTAGTCAGAGACAGCTTGCAAAGACATCAAAAAGAAAGAAAAAAGGTCCAATTCAAAGGATTTTTAAAAGAAGTGCTCTCCACTGTATAATAATAAGTGTCAAAGGTGAAACAGAAAAATAAAAATGCAAAATACTTGTAATCGTGAATGAGGAACCTAAAAGGTACTTTATACGGCGCAAAATATCGCCTTAAAGGCTGGCATTAAAATCGCTTTAAATCTCGTAATGTGCACACGACGCAATTCAGTGTAGCATTATTAAGAACCAAAAGGAAAACTTGTCTTGGCTTTACTTTTTTGTATCTCAATTCTCTTTTCTATACAATATTAGTATTATCCTTTACTTCTTCTATTTCTTTTATTTTTATTATTATTTCTTCTTCTTCGTTGCAATTGCAGCAAGAAACGATGCAAGAAAGAAATGTCCTACAAACGTTTGAAAAGTGCCGACATAATTGTACTTTAGGATGATTACTTTTTGATGAGATGCGCAGTAACAAACACGTTAAAAAACGATTATCGATAATAAATAAGTTAAATTATATCAATTACTATTCCTAACAAGCAATTTTTTAAGACAAAAAATTAATTAAAATTAGTAAGTATCACTTTAGTTATACAATGTATATGTTTCATCAAAGTTCAAGTGGTGCCTGTTTCGGCTGCAAAAACGTGGAACATCGTAATGTAAAATTTAATATCGTATCGGGGTGGTACAGTCCTTACGAAAAACGTACACTACATTACTATTTATTTTAGATTTTATTTCTTTATTTATTGAAATGAGAAACTAAAGAAATGTTTTAATTAAATTGTGAAATTTAGTTCCCAATTATTTCATATTAATTTACTTTTTATTTACACATAAAAAAATCAGCAAATGTCTGCATTTTACATATTATTGCTCTTTCTATTGTACTTTCTTAAAAACAAATGAAAAGAAATATATAAATATGCTAACTGTAAACAAAACTTTTTTTTTTCTTCCTAAGAAGCTATTTTTAATTACAAAGGAGATATGTGTTTTATGTAGATCTTAAGATCTATATTAAGTAAAGGTCTTAAACCTACATTCAGTGCTCTTCTATGAGCTTTTTAAGGAATCTTAGCCCATACTCGCCCAAATGTAGGAGAAATCCATGGGAACTCCAAACAACTAAGCCGATGAATGTGAATGAGGTTCGAAAACGGTATCTCCTGTATACCAGATTGAAGAGCAGAATCTCTCTTAGTAGCTAAAAATATGTTATTTGAAGAAACGGGAAAAACGTTGTTAGTTTGATACTCTTTTTGTCATTGCATGAGTAGAAGGAGAAGTGGGCTTGAACCCCATAAGGAGGGGTGAGGGGTTAAGCGGAGTCCGGAGCTCCTTCTACTACTATCTGGTCAGCGTGTTATCTTATCGGTGTTGCGTAAGCCTGAAAGATAAGGAAGTTGTAATCTTTGATGCCTATTATTTTAATTAGGATTTTAAAGTTAGAAAAAAATTATGATTTTTAGAAAGAGAATTTTAATTATGATTTTTAAAAGATGGTTTTAATGATCGGTGGTGCTACCATCTGTTAGTCGATTTGAGAGAATTTAACGAGATAAAAATAGGCAATGTATTTCGAGGACTTAGCATTTTTCGCGATGGTCAGAGAATTGAATGAATTTAGGTGTTGCCATTCGGAGATTGTAAATTTTTACAGAGTTTATAGAACATGTTGATTTAAGAACTTTGTGTAATTAAGTGCTGATTATATGCAAATAATTTAGGGGGTTTTTTGACCAATCAGATGCATGGAATTAGGTTTCTAAGTAATTTTAGTATGCAAGTTTCAGAAAAAACCACGGAAAACT
Source organism: Salticus scenicus (assembly GCA_963930645.1). NCBI lineage: Eukaryota > Metazoa > Arthropoda > Arachnida > Araneae > Salticidae > Salticus > Salticus scenicus. The sequence continues at coordinate 183,628,577 of OZ005656.1, read as the reverse complement.
TTAAACGATAAAGATTTTTAAATCAGATCTTTTTTATAGTAATTTGAAAAATTTACAGAATGGAAAATTTAAATGTTGTGATAAGTGCATGATTTTTCTGTCATATGCAGTAATAGAGTGATTAATAATTGTGCAATCCACTGTTTATCTTTGAAATAGTATATTTAAAGAACTTTATCAGTGCACTTTCTTAAATTACGGGATGTTGATATTATCATTTACACTTGCAATGTGTGTAAGAATTGGGTCGTCGTCTGTTTATCTTTACAATTCAGGATATGTTTAAACATAAGATCTTGATTATACACTTTTAAATAGATAATGTATATTTTGAATGAGTTGTATTAGAAATTATGTAAGAAGATATTTTTATGTACGTAATTGCTAGATAAGTAGTTTTTGTTTAAAAATGTGTGATTTAGGATGAAACTTTGATAATGAATTCACATAGATAACTACAGAGTTGCGATAACTGATAGCGTTTTCCGATTATTTAAAGTGTTAACCAATATCAATCGTTTTTTATTTTCTCGGATAAAGTCTATTGATATATTTTTATTAACTTGCTACTAATACTATAAAGTTTAACTAAGAATTAATTAATAATTGTGTTAAGGTTTTGAATATGTAATGACGATATTTTTAGAAATGTACTTAGCTTTGTTATGACATAGAATTGAACCCGTCACCTTTCAACTGAAGTCTTAACCAATTAGAAATTTTTTAAATTTGGAATCGAAACCGCTATACTTTTCAACTTAAGTGGTTATATTTAATACTGTAGTTTTAAATGAAGACCCACCCGCTGCATTTTTTGAGTAAATTTTAACATTTAGTTTAAGGCACTGTTTTATATAATTTTTAGTGTGAAAAAATATTAAATAGTTAAGGTTTAATATGTAATTTTGAAATAATAAATAGTAATAAATGAATAAGATTTAGTTTTGACTTCAAATTTTGATCATTTAAACAAAATTTTTTAACCTTATATGTATTTATACACACACCATTTTAGCTGTATAATCTTTTAAAGCACACTTACAAAAAATATTTAACATTATAAATGCACTTTTAATCTGATTAGCATGCTTACATATGTATATTCGTGTATTACTGTTTAAAGAATATGCACAAGATTTTTTTAAATTAAAATAGTCACTCGAATTTATTTTGATAAAGGAAATTGACGACAAAATTAAGGTATAAATTGAGAGCAACGGAAAAATTTCATCAGTTGCTGCCTTATTTTCGTGGAGTGCGGACGTTTAATTTGGTTGCTGCGTAATACTCTGACTGTCGAAGCAAGAGATGGATCGACTTGAAGAAATGCCTGTTTAACAAACTTCTTCATCTACTTCTGACGATATGAAGTTGACTTGCCCGACTTGTAATGCTACTTCCTCTAAAAAATCTAACTTGGCTAGACATATGAAGATTCACAGCGGTCGAAAACCACATATTTGTGTTATATGTAAGAAAGCATTTGCTAGGATAGATGATTTAAAGAGACATTCGAAAATTCATGAAAAGATCCCTATAGAATATGAATGCAATCAATGCAGTGAAACTTTTAGATGGAAATACGAGTTGTTGGATCATATCAGAAAAAATCATTCAAAGTCTCCACCCCAAAATTCATGCGATGTATGTGCTGAAACCTTTGCATGGAAATACAAGTTATTGGATCATATCAGAAAAAATCATAGGAAGTCTTCGCCCCAACATTTATGTGATGAATGCAGTGAAAAATTCAACCGCAAACATGATTTATTGAAGCACAAGAGAATGAATCATCAAAAGCCATTAGTACCTATTATGAATTTTGACCAAGTTCTACTTAAGGAAAAAACTATGCATTTTAAAAGGCGAAATACACTTAATGTTTTCACAACCACCACCTTTGACAATGAAAATGGTGATATGGACTTGTTTTCATTTTTTAATAATTTAAGAACTGACCTTTTAAATGAACTGAACTATCAATTAAGTGAGAAAAAAGCGATGAAATGGTATATAGTTGTAAACGTTACCCTTAGTCGCTCTACTATAGATGGAGAAGAATTTATTTCCCCTCACTTTCGATCAAAAATGGAGACGGCATTTTTAGCAAGTGATATGGATAATGATCTGCAAATAGCTTTTAACAAGATAATGAAGAGTTTTGATAATTTTAATGAACGAGGATCAGGGTGGAATTTAGTAACAATCAATATATTAGAACTACGTATGGCCAAATTTAACCCATTTTAGATGCAACACCTATTTTTGTAATTGAAATGTTTAAATAAAAGTATGTCTATGAAAAACTTTATGTCTTATTTCCAATTTAAATTATCATTTAAGTTTTTTATACTGTTATTATACAAATTTTATTCATGCATTTAGAATTTTTACCCGTAAAAATTCTTTTAATTTAAGCATTTAGATAAATGAAATATATATATAAAGCTTATTTAAAATTAATATATTGATACTATATTCCGAATTTTAATAGATAATGTTGAAGAATATTAAGGTTTAATAGTTGCATAGTTATATTTTATGTGCATATATAGTACTTTTGCGGTGTTACGTAGCTTATTAGATGTCCAATAGTTATAAATATTGCAAAAATGTTGAAGTACATTAAGGTTTAATAGTTATATTTTATGATGAACAATACTTATAAATGATGTAAAAATGTTGAAGTACATTAAGGTTTAATAGTTGCATAGTTATATTTTATGTGCATATATAGTACTTTTGCGATGTTATGTAGCTTATTAGATGTCCAATAGTTATAAATATTGCAAAAATGTTGAAGTACATTATGGTTTAATAGTTATATTTTTTGATGTTTTGATGTTATGTAACTTATTAGATAAACAATACTTATAAATATTGCAAAAATGTTGAAGTACATTAAGGATTAATAGCTGCATAGTTATATTTTATTTGCATATATAGTACTTTTGGGATGTTATATAGCTCATTTGATGAACAATACTTATAAATGATGCAAAAATGTTGAAGAAATAGATGGACTAGTATTCAACATGATGGCTTCTTTTTTTTCGAGCAATCAGAAGCGTGATTTTTCTTTTTTTTTCGAGCAATCAGAAGCGTGGATTTTTAATAATTATAAAATTAGGGGATTTTAGTATGCAAGTTTCGAAAAACCGAATAGTATTATAAAATTAAGCCCTTTGTGGAATTAAGTGTTTTCATATATACAGATATTTTTGAGGTACCATGAACCACTCAAAAGTATGTATTTTTAATGAATAGTATTATAAAATTAAGCACTTTGTGGAATTAAGTGTTGATCATATTCAAATACTTTAGGAGTACCATGAACCAATCAAATGCATGGACAGTATTACCATTATGAAATTAGGTTTCTAAATGATTTAAGTATGCAAGTTTCAGAAAAAAAACCATGGAAAACTTTTAATATCTACCAGCTTTAAAATCTGTGATGCGCAAATTATTTGTTTCAACATGTTGATAAACTAGATTACATTAAAAGGTTTGGGTATTAAAATGATACATATTTGGCGTGATTAATAGGGGTTGTAAAGAATTTGGCTGCTTTTCCTAGTGTATGAATTTAGGTTATATTTGGCGTGATTTCGCCAATAATTACAAATTTGGTGGTAAACCTACAGTATAAATGCACTCGCAAAGAAATTTTAATCAGTTGCTGCTATATTTTTGAGGAGTGCGCACGTTTAATTTTATAACTTCGATTTTGTATAACACTCTACTTTTTAGTGAGAGAGATGGATTTATCTGAAAAGATGCCTATTTCAAATGAGTTGTCATCAAACTTGGATACTAAGAAACTACCGAAAACTTTTAGTTGTGTTTCTTGCAGTGTGGTATTTAAACGAAAATGGGATTTGCTTCGACACATGAAAATTCATCTCAACGAAAAATCTTTTATTTGCAATGAATGCTCGAAAGCATTTACCAGATCAGATGAGTTAAAGAGACATTTAAAAATTCATGAAAAGATTCCTATTGAACATAGATGTAAGCAATGTAGCGAATCCTTTAATCGCAAGTATCAGTTGCTGATGCATATTAGAAAAAACAATCGAAAACCTTTAGCAGTGCATTCCTGTGATCGATGTGCAGAAACATTTAGACAGAAATATAAACTTTTAGAGCATGTTAGAGAAAATCATCGAAAACCCTTATCGCAAGCAACATTAAAGGGAATGTCAAATTCTGACCGAGATCTACTCAAGGAGAAAATTATGCATTTTAAAAGAAAAAATGCTCTTAATACATATATTAAAAAGAATTTGGTACCTTACATTACTTCGTTTCATGGCAGAAAAGCTTTTTTCGAAGGGGATCCCCCTCTTCAGCAGTGCCGTCTGCACTCCGTGGATGGCAGTCACTGTCAAGTTGATCTTCTCTTTTATTGACGAGTAGGTGCCGCCAGATTTCATTTACCTCCGCCGATTCGTGGTCGTTAATGACGTCAGGGTTATGCGCTATCTCGATGCTCTCTCTTAGGTACGCATAGGTGGGATTATTGTAATTAGCTAGTTTTCTTACATTTTCAAATTCGATTTTAATATTATTTTCAAGATAATTTTTAGCCAAAGTGGTAGTGTTACGGTTAAATTTAATATCGTTCTGGTGTTCTTTAATCCGGGTTTTTATTTTTCTTTTAGTGACACCTATATAATTGTATTCTCTGTTTTCCTGATTTTTGAGGGGGATTTTATAAATACCAGCAGTTTCAGTGGGGGGGATAGGATCTTTATCGCTTCTTATAAGTTGAAATATATTAGGGTTGGGTTTTATTGGTATGTTTAAGTTAAATTTGCTAGCTGTATTTTTTATTTTATTTGAAATGCCCTGATTGTACGGAATAGAAAAAGTGTATTGGGTAGGGGTTTTTTGTGCATTCGGAATATTATTTAACTGTTTTATTCGCTTTCTATACAACTGATTTACTAACTTTTTAGGGTATCCTGCCTCAACCGTTAATTTATTAATGAAATTCAATTCTCTTCTTAATGCTGATTGGTCTGAACATATGAGGATAGCTCGATTGATATAACTCCGTATTGCGTTTAGTTTGTATCTGTATGGTGTTTTGCTTTTATTGTTTATGATCTCGTTACTCGCGGTGGGCTTTCGGTAAACAGTGGTTTTAGAGTGATTGTTGTGCTTAGTAATTTTGACATCCAAAAAATTGATTTCGTTATTATTTTCATCTTCGGCTGTGAATTTGATATTTTTATCGAGTTGATTGAGCTGATTTAAAATTTCAGTACTATTGTGATTTACTTTTATTATCGCGAAAACATCATCGACATAACGGACCCATAATTTAAATTTGTCTCCCAACATTTCAGCGATTTGGTTTTCCATGAGTCTTAGTTTAAATTCGGCAATTATGCCTGATACAGGGGATCCCATAGGGACGCCCATATTTTGTTTATAAGTAATGTTGTTAAATTGAAAATAGCTTTCTCTTAATATTAAGTTACTAGTAGCAATAAGTGTATTGGCTATGGGGGTTTCATATTTTTCTATGATAGCGTTATTAATAATTTCGGATATCTCATTTATTTCTATAGAGGGATATAGGTTAACAACATCAAAACTGACAAGGTGATCATTTTGGTCTATGGTTAAATCCTTAATTTGTTTTATGAAATCTTCTGTAGAGTATAAACTGGAATTGGAGGGGGGCAAGAGTTCGCGATAAATTTTTGTCATGTATTTTTCTAGTGGGTAGGTAGGCCCTTCCTTTTTATTTACAATGGGTCTAAATTTTGGGGGGGTTTTATGATCTTTATAACGTCCAAACAAACGCGGGGTATTAGGGGCAAAATTATTTATAAACGGAGCTTGATTGTTAGGCCAGTTACCTTTTTTAATTAGTTGTTGGACTTTGTCAATCAGTTTTTTATTGGGGTCAGTTTGTACTTTGGTGGCTTTCATTTCATTAATAGTTTCATTTATTTTATTTTCATAATCAGAACGGTTTAGGATTGCAATTTTTCGCGTTTTGTCAGTTAATGTACAAGTTATGTCCGTATTTTTCTTAAGTTGTCTAAGTGCTTTGATATCGGCGCGATTGATGTTATTATTTTTACTATTAACGTTTTTATTAATTAAGTTATGTGCCACATTACGAATTGTGTTTTTACACTCGGTCCGGGTTTTATTAATGGCGGTCTCGATTTTGGCTATGGAGTCTTTTATATTAATGGGTTGCTCTAAAATAAACTTTGGTCCTAATTTTAACAGTGCGTCCTCATGGCTGTTTAAATTGTAGTCTGAAAGGTTAATATATGGGTGCTCTTTTATTTGTTTTTCTTTTAAGAAATCTCTATTTATCCATCCTTTAAGTTTTTTATTATGTTTTTTAATTGCAATATTCTTTTCTACGTTATTATAAATCTCAATTTTTCCTTTTAATTCACTAAAGCTATTATTGTCCATAGTACTTTTCATCTGGTTTTCTAGTTCATTTTTTATTTTCATATTATTATACAATTCAGATTTTTTACGTTTTATCATTTTACAGAGAATTTTATTTTCAAAGTTTTTAACATCCTGTGAAAAAAGATTTTGGAGGGTTTTGTTATGTACTCTGAAACTCTTAGGAATAATTTTGAAATTTTGGCAGTCATGTAGGAAGTTAATACTTTCTTTTGTTTTGACACATTTTTTGTTAATTTTCTTTAATTTTGGAATGCAATTTTCATATCTGTTCATGGGGAAAGTTAAAAACGGACAAAACCGCGAAATCGCGGTAAAAATAGAAAAATGAAAAAAGTTTAAACACCCACTAAACGGGTGAAAGAGAAAACATTAAATATATATTAGTAACAAAAATACGAAAAAGGGGGGGGGGGGTTAAACGTGGAAGCTTCAAAAAAGAAAGCAAGAAACCACGGGAGAGAACTACAGTTTAAATCGCGAAAAAAATTTTTTAAAAATTTTAAAAACGTTAAATTGTAAACACCCACTAAACGGGAGCAAAAAGACATTTAAATGAGAGCCATTAACTTAAAGAAACCACGTTACGGGTAAGACGAATTACAAAAAAAAAAAAAAAAAAACGTGGAAGCTTCAAAAAAAGAACGCAAGAAACCACGGGAAAAAACTACAATTTAAATCGCGAAGAAAAATTTTCAAAAACCTTTAAAAACGTTAAATGGTAAACACCCACTAAACGGGAGCAAAAAGACAGGCAAAAAAAAAAAAAAAAAAAAAAAAAAATAGTACAGAGAACAAAAATCAAAACATTAAGTAAATATCTATTAGATTTTGACCACGAATCGTCGGCAGAGACAAAATACACCACGTAAAACGATAAAAACGTCCAGGTGAGACTTTAAACATGATAACTTATACTTTAAACGAAGTTAAATAAATATATTAAAAAGAATTTGGTACCTTACATTACTTCGTTTCATGGCAGAAAAGCTTTTTTCGAAGGGGATCCCCCTCTTCAGCAGTGCCGTCTGCACTCCGTGGATGGCAGTCACTGTCAAGTTGATCTTCTCTTTTATTGACGAGTAGGTGCCGCCAGATTTCATTTACCTCCGCCGATTCGTGGTCGTTAATGACGTCAGGGTTATGCGCTATCTCGATGCTCTCTCTTAGGTACGCATAGGTGGGATTATTGTAATTAGCTAGTTTTCTTACATTTTCAAATTCGATTTTAATATTATTTTCAAGATAATTTTTAGCCAAAGTGGTAGTGTTACGGTTAAATTTAATATCGTTCTGGTGTTCTTTAATCCGGGTTTTTATTTTTCTTTTAGTGACACCTATATAATTGTATTCTCTGTTTTCCTGATTTTTGAGGGGGATTTTATAAATACCAGCAGTTTCAGTGGGGGGGATAGGATCTTTATCGCTTCTTATAAGTTGAAATATATTAGGGTTGGGTTTTATTGGTATGTTTAAGTTAAATTTGCTAGCTGTATTTTTTATTTTATTTGAAATGCCCTGATTGTACGGAATAGAAAAAGTGTATTGGGTAGGGGTTTTTTGTGCATTCGGAATATTATTTAACTGTTTTATTCGCTTTCTATACAACTGATTTACTAACTTTTTAGGGTATCCTGCCTCAACCGTTAATTTATTAATGAAATTCAATTCTCTTCTTAATGCTGATTGGTCTGAACATATGAGGATAGCTCGATTGATATAACTCCGTATTGCGTTTAGTTTGTATCTGTATGGTGTTTTGCTTTTATTGTTTATGATCTCGTTACTCGCGGTGGGCTTTCGGTAAACTGTGGTTTTAGAGTGATTGTTGTGCTTAGTAATTTTGACATCCAAAAAATTGATTTTAGAGTGATTGTTGTGCTTAGTAATTTTGACATCCAAAAAATTGAATCAATTTTTTGGATGTCAAAATTACTAAGCACAACAATCACTCTAAAACCACTGTTTACCGAAATACATATACTACATTAGTGTAGGGTTTGTGTTATCAGTTACAGAGCTTACTACGTCAATGTGACGTAGTAGATACGTCATACTAGACAATGTCATGTGACGTAGTAGATAAGAAAGCTTACCACGTGATCTTGATAAGAAATAGCATTATCGCTCATTTCACACTGTGCGAGTAGAAGAGAAGGACGTAAATTAACAACTGTGTTGAGGTAAGTTTAATTTTTATATTTAAACATAATAAACATAAACATGTTTTTATTTAAACATAAATAAAGAGACCAGTGTTTTATATTAAAAAGTATTTTTTATTAATAATTTAACCAATAGGGGGCTACATTTGGGCGTTTTCGTTCCTTGGGTACAGAAGATAATAAAAATTTGTTTTTAATAAAGGTTTTAGGCGTATCATTAAGAGCTTACAACAATTCGCCCTGTGCATTGATAGGCACTTTCTTATTCGTAAAAAATATTTAATAAATCAGCAATATTAGAGTTCTTTATTTTACGGTTTTTATAAGTCACTTCGTCCCATTCCAATTTGTTGGGAGAGAATTTCTTTAAAACGAATTAAAATCACCAAGTCTTATTGTATATAAATGTATTAAACGATTTAGTTAATAAGAAAGCAAAAATATATTTACACATGTTTAGATTTTTTCGTGACTTAACGTATCTATTGTAATATAAAATGGAGTGTAGAAAGTAATTTCATAATAAAAACACAATTTTTGATTAAAATAATTTATTTTACATTATTATTGTCAATATAAAAACAGGTTCATATAAATCTAAATTGTTGTTGAATCGTTAAGGTTACATTGACTTATACACTCTACATTAAAATTATCCAAAAATGTCAACAAGTCGTTATCAACACTCACCGGTGAAAAATTATTTTGATTACTCATACACTCTACATTAAAATTCGTAAAGTCCACATTTATATTCTCAAAGTTGTTCGTTGGTGAGTCATAAATATTACTTTGTGTCAAACATTCAGTATTCATATTTCCATTAGCAGTGGGTAAAACGTTGTATGCATTTTCATTATTATCCAAAACATTTGATAAGATCACATTTTCACTGGTTGATGAACCGAAAACAATATTTTGATTATCTGAAAAATTCATTAAGTTCGCATTTGCACTCTCAAAGTTGTTGGTTGGTGAGTCAATATTTTGTGTTATGCGTTCGGTATTCATATTTTCATTATTTAAAAATATTAAAAAATACATATTGTTATTTTCATCATGAAAGCTTTTGGCTAAAGAATAGCTGTTGGTTAAGAAAGCAGTATTCAAATTATTCAAAAAATTCGTTAAGTTCATATTTTCACTGTCTAAGTTGAGAGTATTTCGTTCATTGCATTTTGTACATACGTAAGCAGAAGAATCTTTACGATGATTTTTTCTGTTATGACGTAATAATTCATACTTATATCGAAAACTTTCGTTACATTCTACGCATAGATATTCAGGTGAAACCTTTCGATGTAGCATTTTTTTATGATTCAATAAATCTTGTTTAGTCCTAAACACTTCACTACATTCATCACAACTGTGATTATGTAAAGTCTTTTTATGAATTTTTGCATTATGTTTTAAAAAATCCCGTTTACGAGTAAAATTTTCCATACAGTATTCACACCCATATCCTATGCGAGGTTTTTTATGAATTTTTAAGTGTTTCTTACAATCATACGATCTCCTAAATGCTTTCTTACATATATCACAAACATATGGCTTTGCATCCTTTAAGTGTAAAGTCTCATCTTCAAAACATGATGAAGAGGGTTGTTGATGAACAGAAACTTGCACTTCCTCAGATAGATCCATTATAAATTTAATCAAAGTAAAACTTTAAAAATGGTATATGAAAACTGAACCATGAAAACATGTCAGCAACTGATTAAATTTTCCTCTGAGACTGAATTTATACTCTATGTTTAATGCCAAATCAGTATTTATTGCCAAATACATTAAAAAAATCTCGCCAAATCTTAGCAGATATGTTATTTTAATAGCCAAATCTTGTAAAATATTCTAGTTTATCCTCAATCACATTAAAAAATCAGGTAAACTATTTTAGTTTATCAACGTGTTAAAACAGATAATTTGTTCATGTCTAATTTCAAGCACGCAGAAAAGTTAAACTTTTAAGTAGATTAGTATTACTCTAGACTATGTGTCAAATGTAAAGTTCATGATTTTTTGATACAATCTCTAAAATTGGTAAGATTATGATTATATATTTACTATAAAATATCAATTTATTTATGAAATAACGTTTTTAAAAAAATGTGTAGTTTTAAAATATATAGTTTTAAAATCATATTAAAATAATAATAATAATAATAATAATAATAATACCTCTACATTAACATAAGTGCATTTATTTTAAAAATCCGATTAATAGTTTAAACTTTTATATAAGATAAATAATTAAAAATACAATTTTTATGCACATACTTTTATTTTTCAAATTATAAGATTTTTACATGCATCATTTTTATACAAAGTTTACAATAATTTTATAAGATTCAACTAACAATTTTTAATATATATATAGTAAAATCAGATATTACATTTGAAAAGAGCCATATTTAGTCATACAAAGTTCTAATTTGAAAATTTCTGTTAATGTCCAACCTGATCCTTGTTCGCTAAATTCATCAAAACACTTTTTCATCTTGTTAAAAGCGTTTTCAAGATCATTATTCAAATCGTTTATTAAAAGAGTTGTTATACTTTTTGACCTAAAATTTTGAGTAATAAAATCCTTCTCTCCATTCTCATAAATACAACTAAAAATAACTTCTACATTAATATACCATTTCAATGTTCCTTGGTCATTTAATTGAAAGTTTAATTCGTTTAAAATGTCAGTTCTTAAATTATTAAAAAATGACGTCAAATCCAAATCTTTGTTTTTATTATCAAATGTGGTTATTGTAAATGTATTAAGAGCATTTTTTCTTTTAAAATGCATAATTTTCTCCTTGAGTAGATCTCGGTCAGAATTTGACATTCCCTTTAATGTTGCTTGCGATAAGGGTTTTCGATGATTTTCTCTAACATGCTCTAAAAGTTTATATTTCTGTCTAAATGTTTCTGCACATCGATCACAGGAATGCACTGCTAAAGGTTTTCGATTGTTTTTTCTAATATGCATCAGCAACTGATACTTGCGATTAAAGGATTCGCTACATTGCTTACATCTATGTTCAATAGGAATCTTTTCATGAATTTTTAAATGTCTCTTTAACTCATCTGATCTGGTAAATGCTTTCGAGCATTCATTGCAAATAAAAGATTTTTCGTTGAGATGAATTTTCATGTGTCGAAGCAAATCCCATTTTCGTTTAAATACCACACTGCAAGAAACACAACTAAAAGTTTTCGGTAGTTTCTTAGTATCCAAGTTTGATGACAACTCATTTGAAATAGGCATCTTTTCAGATAAATCCATCTCTCTCACTAAAAAGTAGAGTGTTATACAAAATCGAAGTTATAAAATTAAACGTGCGCACTCCTCAAAAATATAGCAGCAACTGATTAAAATTTCTTTGCGAGTGCATTTATACTGTAGGTTTACCACCAAATTTGTAATTATTGGCGAAATCACGCCAAATATAACCTAAATTCATACACTAGGAAAAGCAGCCAAATTCTTTACAACCCCTATTAATCACGCCAAATATGTATCATTTTAATACCCAAACCTTTTAATGTAATCTAGTTTATCAACATGTTGAAACAAATAATTTGCGCATCACAGATTTTAAAGCTGGTAGATATTAAAAGTTTTCCATGGTTTTTTTTCTGAAACTTGCATACTTAAATCATTTAGAAACCTAATTTCATAATGGTAATACTGTCCATGCATTTGATTGGTTCATGGTACTCCTAAAGTATTTGAATATGATCAACACTTAATTCCACAAAGTGCTTAATTTTATAATACTATTCATTAAAAATACATACTTTTGAGTGGTTCATGGTACCTCAAAAATATCTGTATATATGAAAACACTTAATTCCACAAAGGGCTTAATTTTATAATACTATTCGGTTTTTCGAAACTTGCATACTAAAATCCCCTAATTTTATAATTATTAAAAATCCACGCTTCTGATTGCTCGAAAAAAAAAGAAAAATCACGCTTCTGATTGCTCGAAAAAAAAGAAGCCATCATGTTGAATACTAGTCCATCTATTTCTTCAACATTTTTGCATCATTTATAAGTATTGTTCATCAAATGAGCTATATAACATCCCAAAAGTACTATATATGCAAATAAAATATAACTATGCAGCTATTAATCCTTAATGTACTTCAACATTTTTGCAATATTTATAAGTATTGTTTATCTAATAAGTTACATAACATCAAAACATCAAAAAATATAACTATTAAACCATAATGTACTTCAACATTTTTGCAATATTTATAACTATTGGACATCTAATAAGCTACATAACATCGCAAAAGTACTATATATGCACATAAAATATAACTATGCAACTATTAAACCTTAATGTACTTCAACATTTTTACATCATTTATAAGTATTGTTCATCATAAAATATAACTATTAAACCTTAATGTACTTCAACATTTTTGCAATATTTATAACTATTGGACATCTAATAAGCTACGTAACACCGCAAAAGTACTATATATGCACATAAAATATAACTATGCAACTATTAAACCTTAATATTCTTCAACATTATCTATTAAAATTCGGAATATAGTATCAATATATTAATTTTAAATAAGCTTTATATATATATTTCATTTATCTAAATGCTTAAATTAAAAGAATTTTTACGGGTAAAAATTCTAAATGCATGAATAAAATTTGTATAATAACAGTATAAAAAACTTAAATGATAATTTAAATTGGAAATAAGACATAAAGTTTTTCATAGACATACTTTTATTTAAACATTTCAATTACAAAAATAGGTGTTGCATCTAAAATGGGTTAAATTTGGCCATACGTAGTTCTAATATATTGATTGTTACTAAATTCCACCCTGATCCTCGTTCATTAAAATTATCAAAACTCTTCATTATCTTGTTAAAAGCTATTTGCAGATCATTATCCATATCACTTGCTAAAAATGCCGTCTCCATTTTTGATCGAAAGTGAGGGGAAATAAATTCTTCTCCATCTATAGTAGAGCGACTAAGGGTAACGTTTACAACTATATACCATTTCATCGCTTTTTTCTCACTTAATTGATAGTTCAGTTCATTTAAAAGGTCAGTTCTTAAATTATTAAAAAATGAAAACAAGTCCATATCACCATTTTCATTGTCAAAGGTGGTGGTTGTGAAAACATTAAGTGTATTTCGCCTTTTAAAATGCATAGTTTTTTCCTTAAGTAGAACTTGGTCAAAATTCATAATAGGTACTAATGGCTTTTGATGATTCATTCTCTTGTGCTTCAATAAATCATGTTTGCGGTTGAATTTTTCACTGCATTCATCACATAAATGTTGGGGCGAAGACTTCCTATGATTTTTTCTGATATGATCCAATAACTTGTATTTCCATGCAAAGGTTTCAGCACATACATCACATGAATTTTGGGGTGGAGACTTTGAATGATTTTTTCTGATATGATCCAACAACTCGTATTTCCATCTAAAAGTTTCACTGCATTGATTGCATTCATATTCTATAGGGATCTTTTCATGAATTTTCGAATGTCTCTTTAAATCATCTATCCTAGCAAATGCTTTCTTACATATAACACAAATATGTGGTTTTCGACCGCTGTGAATCTTCATATGTCTAGCCAAGTTAGATTTTTTAGAGGAAGTAGCATTACAAGTCGGGCAAGTCAACTTCATATCGTCAGAAGTAGATGAAGAAGTTTGTTAAACAGGCATTTCTTCAAGTCGATCCATCTCTTGCTTCGACAGTCAGAGTATTACGCAGCAACCAAATTAAACGTCCGCACTCCACGAAAATAAGGCAGCAACTGATGAAATTTTTCCGTTGCTCTCAATTTATACCTTAATTTTGTCGTCAATTTCCTTTATCAAAATAAATTCGAGTGACTATTTTAATTTAAAAAAATCTTGTGCATATTCTTTAAACAGTAATACACGAATATACATATGTAAGCATGCTAATCAGATTAAAAGTGCATTTATAATGTTAAATATTTTTTGTAAGTGTGCTTTAAAAGATTATACAGCTAAAATGGTGTGTGTATAAATACATATAAGGTTAAAAAATTTTGTTTAAATGATCAAAATTTGAAGTCAAAACTAAATCTTATTCATTTATTACTATTTATTATTTCAAAATTACATATTAAACCTTAACTATTTAATATTTTTTCACACTAAAAATTATATAAAACAGTGCCTTAAACTAAATGTTAAAATTTACTCAAAAAATGCAGCGGGTGGGTCTTCATTTAAAACTACAGTATTAAATATAACCACTTAAGTTGAAAAGTATAGCGGTTTCGATTCCAAATTTAAAAAATTTCTAATTGGTTAAGACTTCAGTTGAAAGGTGACGGGTTCAATTCTATGTCATAACAAAGCTAAGTACATTTCTAAAAATATCGTCATTACATATTCAAAACCTTAACACAATTATTAATTAATTCTTAGTTAAACTTTATAGTATTAGTAGCAAGTTAATAAAAATATATCAATAGACTTTATCCGAGAAAATAAAAAACGATTGATATTGGTTAACACTTTAAATAATCGGAAAACGCTATCAGTTATCGCAACTCTGTAGTTATCTATGTGAATTCATTATCAAAGTTTCATCCTAAATCACACATTTTTAAACAAAAACTACTTATCTAGCAATTACGTACATAAAAATATCTTCTTACATAATTTCTAATACAACTCATTCAAAATATACATTATCTATTTAAAAGTGTATAATCAAGATCTTATGTTTAAACATATCCTGAATTGTAAAGATAAACAGACGACGACCCAATTCTTACACACATTGCAAGTGTAAATGATAATATCAACATCCCGTAATTTAAGAAAGTGCACTGATAAAGTTCTTTAAATATACTATTTCAAAGATAAACAGTGGATTACACAATTATTAATCACTCTATTACTGCATATGACAGAAAAATCATGCACTTATCACAACATTTAAATTTTCCATTCTGTAAATTTTTCAAATTACTATAAAAAAGATCTGATTTAAAAATCTTTATCGTTTAAAGTTTTCCGTGGTTTTTTCTGAAACTTGCATACTAAAATTACTTAGAAACCTAATTCCATGCATCTGATTGGTCAAAAAACCCCCTAAATTATTTGCATATAATCAGCACTTAATTACACAAAGTTCTTAAATCAACATGTTCTATAAACTCTGTAAAAATTTACAATCTCCGAATGGCAACACCTAAATTCATTCAATTCTCTGACCATCGCGAAAAATGCTAAGTCCTCGAAATACATTGCCTATTTTTATCTCGTTAAATTCTCTCAAATCGACTAACAGATGGTAGCACCACCGATCATTAAAACCATCTTTTAAAAATCATAATTAAAATTCTCTTTCTAAAAATCATAATTTTTTTCTAACTTTAAAATCCTAATTAAAATAATAGGCATCAAAGATTACAACTTCCTTATCTTTCAGGCTCACGCAACACCGATAAGATAACACGCTGACCAGATAGTAGTAGAAGGAGCTCCGGACTCCGCTTAACCCCTCACCCCTCCTTATGGGGTTCAAGCCCCCTTCTCCTTCTACTTGCATGCCACCAACCATCCAGCTCATTCACCAATTTACAGCACCAACCCATCCATCTATCAACCATTCCATCTCAGTTATTTGAAGAAACTGGAAAAACATTGTTAGTCTGACACTCTTTTTATCATTGCTTGTCACCAACCATCCAGCTGGTCTCAAAAGCTTAGTATGTAAACTAATAAATAAATTTATAAATTATTAGGTCTGTGATATATGTTACAGCATAGGGAATTTTTTTTTTTTTTTTTTTGTGTGTGTGAAGACTCCTTGTGTACTTTTAATTAGAAATAAATTAATTTATACAAAAGCTGAAAAAGTTTGAGGCTTCAAATATAAACAATTAAACAAAAATGAAGATATGCAGATTTAAAAATACAATTTGTCTTTCTTTCTAAACAATCTATTCTTTATTTTAAATGTATATCTTATTCAGAACTAGGAAATATATTTTATCTATAATACTTTCTTTATATATTTTCTCATGCTACCAATCAGCTAGATTTTTCGAAAACTTAATATGCAAAATAATAAATAAATAATTAAATATTGAACATATATTACGGTAAAGGTAAACTTTTCACATATATTGTATCAGGAAATATGTATTTCCTTGTTCACAGTTGAAATAAAAGCATAACACGAGAAAAAAGGAAATGTTTAATATTTATTATGGTATTGTTTACGCTATAGTTATTTTTACAAATAAAAAAGGGAGAGAGAGAGAGAGAGATGGATAAGCCTGTAAATTGTAAAACAAAATTTCCATTTTTCCTAAGAAAACTATTTACAATTGTAAACGTATATATATTAAGAAAATGTAAATTATATTAAGAAGCAGGAAAAACAGTTGATCAAAGCATGTTAGAGAAAATTTTAAACTCTTAATCTTCCACCTTCCAAATCATGTTAGATTATAAGTTAATTTTGTAATTGTTGTTATTATTATTATTATTGTAATATGAAAAAAAATTAATCGCCAATTTTGAACCGATTTTTATAATATTTAAAAACTTATTATAAGTTCAAAATTAAATTATATTGAAGGCTACTGTGGGTTCACATTTTATAATAAGTTCACATATTAATTTGTGAGCTAGCCAGAACGTTGATATCTGTTTAAAGAAATTAGAATTATTTATAAAAAAAATTTTGGTATTCAAATAACCCTTTGTGGGAGTTTTGAAGCTATCGATTTTTCAACTGAGAATTACAAATTAAAAAAATTAATTAATTAATTAAAACCAAAATTGGAAATTTTTTTAAACTAGTTTTACACTTGTGTCTTGCAACTTTTTTTTATTATTATTATTTGCAGTTTTATTATAAATATAATTATCACATGTAGAAGTCAAGAGATGCTTAAAGTTCAATACAATATTTTTGTTCTATAATATTTTTCGTAAATAAAAATATTTTTTTGACATTTTACAATATATAAAAAGGAATTAAATTGAAAATTCTTGAACCTACTGCAAACTGTTATCATTTTAAACCAAACTGACAGAAATGGAAAAAACAGTTTTGATTCCACTGCGAAATTAAAAAAGAAAGAAAAAGAAGAAATTTTCAAAAAAAATGCTTTGTCCTGGATTTCTGTGTATTCAGTAGTTGTCTAATAGTGGTCTAACATATCCATTGCAGTCTTAAAGTATTTTATTATGAGCGTTTTCTTTTTTTTTTTTTTTTTTTTCTATTGAGTTGTGTTTGTTTAGTTTTGCACAGACAATCGAGGAATTACATTTTTTATACATGGGTATATTCTAGATGAGGAGATAAAATTTGTAAACAAACATTTAATCTAATTTTTTCGTGATAAACGTTTCAAAAAATGGCAGATGAACGAAGTAAGAAGCGGCAACTGTCAAAAACGTGACATATTACTGTTGGTCGTCTTTTTTATTCAGATGATGAACTGTATAAACTACAATAAAGTTAAGTGGAATTTTATACGGAAATTGCTCCGCAGTTTATGGGATCTCACCATCAGTCAAGTTCGTTGATGTATCACGTCATTTGGTGATCATAATTCATTTGCTGCTGCATGATTAAATAAACATTATATTTCATAGTTATCAGTTACTTTGTTATTGAAATTGCCGTCAATGCCGATTTCATAATAGTGTTGTACATCCTGGATGTACGAAATTTATTTTAACGCTTGTTTATTGATATATTTATTCATATTTACTTTTTTACCAGATTTTGGGGATAATATTCAAATGGATATTGTTTCATACCTTTATTAAAATTATTACGGTATATATATATATATATATATATATATTGTTCTTGCGTATATCTGTGGCATTTCATCCTCTGTTTTTTTTTTCATTCTACCTTTATTGGTACAATATATATTATGCATAATAAAAAATTCTTAGCTCTCAATTTTTTCAATATTAATATACAGTGTTGCAGCATGTAGCATGTAGCATACATACAGATATTTTTTTAAACATCTTGCAGTGTTTAATAGCTTTTTCAAAAAAATAAATAAATAATAGAATAAATTAACAGGATCCCAGAATTAAGGTTTAAAAAAAAATTGCTTTTATTTATTATTACTATTATTTCATTATTGTTATTATTACTTCGAAATAAGCATTAATAAAATATTTGCAAAATATTTTGGTGCAATAAATATATACACTTTTCTTTTATGTAAAACTAACTTTATGTTTTTGGCATTTTCGATGAAAGTAAGTATTGGTTGCGACCATATGCAGCCCTCTCGTTGACGTTGACGATAAATATATACAATCCTGTGAGTTTCAAATAATACGGGTCTTCTTGTAATTTTAATCTTAATCAGGAAAAACAGGATAAAAATGTTTACATTTAAGTACTGTATACTAACTGATAGTTATAAATACATAAATAAATATATTGTATTTGTAAATATATGAAAAAAAAATCTATTAAAAATTTCCGATGATGAAAAATTGCTAAAGTTGGCGACTGCACTTATTAGGACCATAGGATTTTTTCTTGAATTTTTTAATCAATGGAAATTTTTAGTGATTTCGAAAATTAAAACTGAATTAATTAAATTTAAATCACATTTAACTTATTACAGTAAATCCGATCTATTTAAATCTATTAATGTACTCAAACAAAACTATGTAATTACTTATGTTGACAAATCTCCGAATAATTATGCCATAATATGTAAACAATATTATCTTTCTCTTCTTGGTAAAACCATATGTTCGAGTGCTAACTTTCATCCCTCCTGTAATAACATTAAAATTAATAATAGAAAAATTCATAGCTTTTATAAATTATTAAAGCTTCCATTTAATAATTTCAATTATCCATATATTGTTCTTATTCCTAAATTTCATAAAAATCCTATTAAATTTAGATCTGTTTCTATTAGTTGTAATACATACAACAATAATGCTAACAAAATCCTCCTAGACATTCTTAAACAAATTTATAACTTAATTAGTAAATCCAACAATTTCTACTGTCTTAAAAGTAGCTATCAACTCAAAGAAATAGTAAAAGCTCTGAACAATGTTACTGAAATTAATACTTATGATTTTGCTGACTTTTTAATAATATTAATTTAACCGATCTTCATCAAATCATTTACAACCTTTATGTGCGTTTTAAAAGTGAACTTTCTCTTCCTAAATACTTTTGTGCAGCTTCTTTTAAGACCCT
Organism: Salticus scenicus; assembly: GCA_963930645.1. Lineage (NCBI taxonomy): Eukaryota > Metazoa > Arthropoda > Arachnida > Araneae > Salticidae > Salticus > Salticus scenicus. The sequence continues at coordinate 183,608,714 of OZ005656.1, read as the reverse complement.
TTTAAATTTTATTATTCATAATAATTATATTCTACATAACAACACTATTTATATCCAAAGGGTCGGTATCCCACAAGGGGGATGTAGCTCGAGTTTGTTAGCTGACTTATATCTATACCATTATGAACAAAGTTTCTGTAATGGTAATGTCATTATTTATAGATACATTGACGATATTATAATTTTTTATGTTAATAATTCTACTCCATCTTCATTAAAATTCCAATATCCCTCTCACCTTACTTTAACACATAATTTTATTAACAATAATTGCATTAGTTTTTTAGATTTAAAACTTAAATTTAATGGTGGTAAAATATCTACTCATCTATATTGATAAACGAAAAGGTTTTTGTTTTAAAGTAAATTTATTTACACATTTTAATTCTTGTCTTCATTTATCTGTGTACAGAAATATCATTCTTAATCACCTATTTCGCATACACAGGCTTTGTTCATCTCAGTACAAAAACAAAAATATTACCCATTTAATTAAAATTGCTACTAATATGGGTTATCCCAAGCAATTTATTTATTCTATTATATATCAATAAATGCCCACTGTCTCACAAAAAAAAAAAAAAAAAAAAAAAAAAAAAAAAGTTCTATTTTCCACCTTAAAATAATATTATAGAATCAACCTTCTTTTCTTCAGAATCTAACTACACGATCCTATTTCAATTTTCAACAGGTATTGTAGTCTAATAAATTAAAGTAAGTACTATTATTAATCTTAAAAATTAAATCAATTTAAGAAATCTAGTTATTTTGTTTGGCTTGTGTATGTTTCTTTGGTGAATTATTTGACTGACTATTCTTCGTTCTCATTCTTTTCTTTTACTATCAAAAGGATTACACACACACACACACACACACACACACACACACACACACACATATATATATATATTGCTATTATTATTATTATTATTTATTTATTTATTTGTTTGTTTATTTATTTTATCACAAGAGAATGAGGACATTATATTAGTGAAAACTACGTTATTTTAAGTAAATAATAATAATATAAATAAATAAAGTTAAGAAAGGGATTTTTTTTTTTTTTAATCTTATTCCTAACATAATACTGAAAAATTAAGAAGGATAAGAAAGAGTAGTAGTTAAAAGAATACATTGGGAAAAAGCATCATAGGGTAATTATTATTCCATTTAAAAAATAATAAGAAGAAGAAAAAAAGGAACAGAAACGGATACACAATTGCCAACTTCTCCGGTTTCTAATAAGATGTATCATCACAAATTTTTAGTAACAGTTGTCTGTTAACTATCTATAGTTAGTTGTATACAATAATAGTATCAGAAAATAGCAATGGTGATTCTTTAAAAAAAGAACCTGGAAGTTTGCAATTATTTGAATGGATAATTCCTTCAATTTCTCCATTTGCAATTTAAAAAAAAAAGAGAGAGAGAGAGAGAGAGAGAGAGAGAGAGAGAGAGAGAGAAGAAAAGAAAGAAAAAAGAAAAAGAAAATAAATAAATAAAAAGAAAAAAGCGAGTACCAAATTAAGATCTGCCAAAACCAGACTTTTTTCCCCTAGTTTACAAAAAAAAAAAAAAAAAAGGCAATTCTTTTCACACAATGGGACTCGCCGCTGCTGAAGTCTTGGTGGGCCGGCCAGCTTCTATACTTCGAAGAAAAAAGCAAATCGCATCACGAAAAAGAGTTAAAAGAAGAACTCAAAAAATTGGAAAGTGTTGCCAAAGAATGAAAAGTAAAAAAAGAAGCCAAGAATGAGACGTGCAATGAGTGGATCCGCAGCGGCATCGAGTCCAGTCTTTCGTCTTAGCTGTGGCCGTGGGCGGGAGGGTGGGCAGGCCATTCACCTATACAGAGAAGAAGTGTGTAATCACGTAAAAGAAAAAAAAATTAAAAATGTGTTTTGTAAAAAAAATACCCATACATTTATTTATTTCCCTTAACTTATTGTTCTCATGACTTAGGTTTAACTTGTGGCTTTAATATTATTTTTTTAACCTTCCCGCCCCCCTCTCCTTTTTTGAATATAAGTGCATAAACTTCATTGTCGCTTTATAACTGTGAAAAAAAAATTATCTGTTCAAAGATATAACATATATTCGAATTAATTAGTATCTTATTTGAAATTGGATAGACTTTTTCTTTTCTTCTTCTTTTTTTTTTTTCTTTATTATTATTATTATTATTATTGTTATTGTTGTTTACATTATCGATTTTTCTAGAATTATATTTTTCTTCGTAGTTAAAAATTGAAATGTTTAACATTTGTATTTTTATTTTATTTATTTATTTTTAATAGTTTGCATGACTACCAATATTTGAGATTTTTAAATCATACAATATAATCAAACAATTTAACTATACAATTAATTTTTTGGAATTTATTTAATCATCATGATTAAATAAATTCAAAATTGTTGTAGTAAATTTCGCGAATAATTATAAAGTGGGCCATGAAAAACGGAAGATTTGGTATCTATGAGCTTGAGCCGAAATTTAGTACGGCAATTGCTTAACCCTGAAATAAAAAGGTATATCATGACACACAATTTAAAAGTTTCCTTATTTAACCCCTTAAATCACTGTGTTCTTGCCGCGAGGACGCCAGTATTGAATCCTAACTGCGAAAACTCACCCTGTTTTTTTTTTTTTTTTTTAAGTAAATTTTTTCTGTTATAACATAGCCAGAGCTGCCAACCTAATCCGGCAAATTGTTTGTACCGCCCCTTTTTCTACACCAGTCATTTTTTTAGAGTTTGTTTTCTTCTTAATTCATCGTAAATATATTTGAAGAAAATTACTTTAAAAATTAAGTGGTGTAGAAAAAGAGGCGGTACTAACAATTTGCCGGATTAGGTTGGCAGCTCTGCATAGCGGAAAAAGTCTTTTTTTTTTTTTTTTTTTTTTTTTCTTGTATTTTAATTTTGGTGGCTATAATTGAAAAACACGCAATTACCTTGCTTGTCAAAAGGTGAAGAGGGAATCTTAACACCACTATTGACAAAAAGTGACATAAAAATAATGCTCTTAGATAAACCACACCGGCATATGCAAGCATTGTTACGATGATGTGACAGATAAATAAGAAAAAAAGATATATCAGCCTTCTGACATCTACGCAAGTTAATAAAAATAATAAATTATTAATTATAAATGAAAATAATAAATTATTTAAAAAATAATTCGGTAAAAAGAAAATAAAATCAAACTATACCGATATGCAGATGTAATGCAACAAATATGAGAAACACGGGAACAAGATGATGGAATCCGAGCATAAATACAAAGTCATAAAAATAATTTATTATAAATAAAGTTAATAAATTATTTTAAAAGGCACTGTATAAAAAAAATAATAATAAAATAAAATAAAATAAAATAAAACAAAGTCAGTGTACAATATACGATGCAAAAAATCAAAAACAAGGGAACAAGATGGCTAACTCCAGACATATATGCAAATTAACCAAATTAAGAGAATATTAGTTAATAAATAAGAGATTATAAACATGAAAATTGGAGATTATAAGCGTGAATCAGTGCTTGAGAAACTCGAAAACTAAACTTCCGTTTTCGGGGGAGATCGACTGTTCCAAGAAGTATGGACGACGGAATTTGGCATTATCATTAAATAGCCCGCACAGATAGATAAGCCGCAGTCCCCAAAAATCAATGTTTTTTTAAAGATAGCCCGCTTCTTATCTTCACTAAAATACGGTAATTCTTATATATTATTTTTGTAAAGTACATTTATATTTATGTCAAAATGCATACTTGTTTATGCTTAAAAAGACACAAATATCTAAAACATACATGCATACGCAAACACACACAATGGAACTCGAAGTAAACGAGATTTCAGAGTTCGTAGAGTTCGAGTATAAAATTAGAAAGACATTTACTCTTCTTGAATGGTGATAAAAAGATCATTAGATAAAAATTAGTCGTGTTTGCTCTGGATATCAAAGTGGGAACGGAAATTGGTGAAAATTCTATTTAAATTAATTTGAAATTATATCAAAGAAATATTATTCTTGAGAAAATATAAGATTAAAAAAAGAATATAAAATTTTTTTGAAAGATTTAAAATTTTGATAATTAAAAATTTTCTGATCACAGTTTATATGCACTCTCATTTCCCATTTATGTCGCAAACAATTACTTGATCATTATAAATTTCCCTCTTAAAATAACATAAAAGATTTTTATTAAAAAATATTTGCAGAAATTTTAAATGCATATAGCATAATTATTCCATCAAAATTTTCATATTTAATAATTTTCGTAAACATTAGAGTATGTATTTCAACATTTTCTCAATTTTTCCTGAGATATTTATACCAGAAATTTTCTATGACAATTTTTAAGTTGCTTAATTCAAGAACTGATATCAGAGTTTTATTATTATTATTATTATTAATACACCTTATTTATAAAACATATGTCAACAGCTATACAATGAGGTACTTTACAATATGTTATTATTTTTCATAGAAATATATCCCGCTAGATAAGCATCTTGAAAGTTTTTGGCAGTTTTGAACCTGTATTTCATCTGTCATAGCATAGCTGCCAAGCAGTATTATAAACTTTCAAAGACTTTATTTATTTAATTTTTATTATTATTTTATTATATATATATATATATATATATATAGAGAGAGAGAGAGAGAGAGATAGTCGATTAGACAAACATTTAATTTGACAAACATTAAAATTAAAAAGTTTGGATATAAATGTTCAAATAAGTTTCCAACACTACTGCCAAGTGTTACATTTTTTGGATTCTGACTATTTTTATAGAAATTTTCAGTTTATTTAATTATAGAAAACTGCTACAAAAACGTACAAGGGAATTTTCTATAATATATATATATACATATATATATTTATTTATGGGTATACAAAGATCGTAGTACCTGGCACTAATGACATAACTAGCAGTTTACCTTAAATGAATTATTTCAAAAAATAGATTTATATTCAATATGTTTCTTAAGTTTTGAGCTGTGGCCGGGGGCGGGTGGGAGGGCCGGCCATTTGCTGTTGAGCGAAATCATAGCCTCCTAAACTAGATGCCTGTCGCGTGGCTTGGAAACTTGGCAACAGTTGAAGTGGTAGACAGCGCCACCTGGTATAGATTGCGCGACATTTTTATTCAGCTGCCACTAAAAATTTTTAAAAGTGGGATATGATATACATAAAAGACGAATATTATCGAAGAAACGTCGATTATATAACTTCTTAAAATTATTGGTGACAGTTGAATAAAAATGTCGCACAATCTGTAGCAGGCGGCGCTGTCTACCGCTTCAACTGTTGCCAAGTTTCCGGGACACGCGACAGGCATATAGTTTAGAAGGCTATGGCGAAATAATGTATAATAGCATTAAAATAAATAAATAAATAATAAAGATTGATGCGAAAGGAAAATTCCAATATATTGTTTTTCCTCTCTGTCCCTTATACTTTTGTTTAATTTATGGTTCTAAAATTATAAAACAGTATTATTTTTTTTTCTAAATATAGTACATAAAGTGCTTTACTGGTGTTTTAAAGTGTGTAAAAAAATTACATTTACAAATGTACAAGATATATTTGTAGTAATAAGTTTTATTTTTTTTATTATTGTGCAAGCGGATAAAAATTATCTTTTTCTGAACTATCATGTATTAAAATATTTAATCTTTATTTTTTGAATGCCACGTATTTCATATTTGCATTTTTTAAAACTATAATTAACCTAATATATATATATAAGTATAGTTGTTATTTGCCAAGATTTTTGATTTATGTGAGAAATGTCAACCCTAACGCCAACACATAAAAAAAGAAAAAAAATCCCAAACAATATCTAAAAAAATACTTTACTTTAAAGAAAACATTTTACGTTAGCCGCGTCTTTAAAACTTCATGTATTGCCCGTACATATAATACGTACCAGTGGCATTTACGGCGTTGATTGATAAGATAAAATTTAAATAATCTGATCACAAATACGTAGATTAATTTTGTAAAATAATATATCGCTTTAGAGGAACGCCGAAAGCGGTTTCTTATTATAAAAGTAGCAAAATGCACTGACGATTATGCGTTAATATTAATTTAAAATGTTTGTAAACTTTGTAATTATCCATTTGTAAAGTTAATTTTAGCACCAGTTTAACACTAGTTTAATCTCTTAACCCTTTAAATTTAATCTTTTAAAAGTTTTCTAATTTATTTATATATTAATTTATTTTTAACTTGGGATAAAATACAATTAGATTTTCAGAAAAAGTAATTAAAAAGTCTAATTTCACAAATCTATTTTACAGAAACTTTGAATTACTGTGAGTATTTACCGTGAGTGTGCGTCATATACACTGATGTGTATATGACGCATAAAAGATAAATCTAATTTCCATTTGGAATTTTATTTAACAGACAAGAATATACTTGTTCCAGGTTTACTTCCGATGATAAATCTAATTTTAAAATTCAAAAAGCTAGCAGTTATAAATTAAAAATAATTTTACAAGCTTTTTAATTATTTAACTTTAGATTTAATATTAACACCACTTTAACTTCTTAACAACTATCTAGTTTTAATTTTAAAAAGATGTCTATATATTTAATTTTATAATTGGGGGGGGGGGGGGAGGATTAGTTTTTCAAAAAAAGTTATTCATAAAAAGTATTTTCATCAATTTAGTGTACTGATAGTTTGCAATACTGTAATGAACTGCCTATCAGATAAATCCATAGCTGCCAATATTTTAATCTATTCCGCAGTAATTTTAGCCCCGCCTCTAATTCGTACCACTTATTTTTTTAAAAGTAATTTTTTCTTATTTTATCGAAGTTACATATTGAAGAAAATTTTTCTATAAATAAAGTGGTGCGAAATAAAGGCGGAGCTAAAAGTACTCCGGAATAAATTAAAATATTGGCAGGTATGATAAATCTATTATCTGACATGCAGTTTATCTGTTATATCAGATGTTTTAATTAAGAGACATCAATCAGTATGTACATATGACCAGGTTGCTTTCACATTTCTCAAAAACATCTGGAAGATTCCTGGCACCAGCCATGCATGTTTATTAGATTTCGTACAGACTCGCCTTTTTCCAAGGACTTCTTCTCCCTCTATTTTCTAATCATAAAATTCTGTTTAAATGCTTAGTTTATATATATATATATATAAGATTTGCTTTTAAAAGTTTGTCGTAAGCAGTTTTAAGGATCCTGTTAGCCTTGGTATACAATTTACATTTGAAGCTTTCTATTCAGACTTAAAGCATAACCACAATTCACAAATTTAGTCCACTAGGAATAGAAAAGAATTTCTGTTAAAATTTTGCGGTAAAGAAAAAATACTAAAATTGACAAATATGAGTATAACTACCAATTCTTCCGTTTTTTCCAGAGACCTTGTTTTAGAAATTTTCCATAAGAAATTTTTAATTTATCGATCGGTAGAAAATAAATGAGAAAAATTTCTATTAAAATAAGCGGTGATAAATCTGATTTAAAAATTCGAAATGTTGGTAGCTATGCCCTAAGACATTTTTGCAAAACATTGTAATTATTCAACTCGAATTACTTTTAACATCAGTTTAACCTCTTAACTTGTTTAAATTTAATATTTTAAATTTTTTCTAATGTAGTCATTTTATCTCGTATAGTGAAATAGTGATAATTTAATTATCAGTGAATAAGCAACATTTTAGATAAATCTGTTCTGCATTAGAGATTTTAATTAACAGACATCCATATATTTGTTAATTTCACATTATTTGGAAAAGTCTGGTATGTGCGTAGACTCATCCAGGCGTGTTTACTACACTGTAAAAAAAAAAAAAAAAAAAAAAAAAAAACGGAAGCTTTTACAGCAAAATGTGCTGGCACCCGTATTGCCAGCACATTTTGCTGTTAAATAAGGCAATTTACAGCGGAAACATCTGTAAAAAAAGACTATTTTACGGCTGTTTCTGTTGTAAATTACTTCTTTCTAACTCCCCCTACCTCCAGGCACCCATATTACCAGCACATTTTGCTGTAAATCTACCTTTTTTTAATACAGTGTAGGGTTAACATGCGTTTTTTCTAAGACTCTTCAGTCACTATTCTCTGACAATAAAATTAAAATTATGTTTAACTTTATTATAATTTCGTTAAAAATAAGTGATATGCAGTTTTAAGGACTAAGGCGAACCCTGTTTTAACCCTTTGTATCCCACAGGGACTTTAAAGTCCCATCAAAAAAATTTCTCAATATAGCCTAAATTTGCTACAGGATTTCATTGGGACTATAGTTTAAGCTTTAGCCCCTATAGTTTAAGCTAAATTTAATGTGAGATAATTCTCATGCATAAAGAAATATAATAAAAAAGTTTCAAACTATTTTTCCAAAAATAAAATAATTTGAGATACAAAGGGTTAAAACTTACATTTACACCATAAAACAGAAAAGCAAAACTGTCAATGCTTCTGCTTTTCTCGGGAAACTCTACACAAGAAATTTTCAAATTATTACTATGCCGTGCTTTGATTGAAAAGTAATGGTGAGAAGTCTGGTGTAAAAATTTAAAATTTTGACAGCCAAGGAAAGGGATCTTTCATGAGGTATTCTAAAAAGGCTTACTTAGTTATATTCCTGCTTTGGATTATAATTGTTCTAAAAAATACTTTTTGTTATAGGTAGAAGTTGATTGTAATTGCAATTTAAAAATAAATATGTCTTGATAGTATATTTTTATTACAGAACCCTTATGCTGGAACCTATCATTAATTACCTAAGCCCTCATCTGAAATATCAATTTTTTAGTAGTTTTTAAAGGTACTTTTTTTTTTTTTTTTTTTTTTTTTTTAATGGGCATTTTTTTATTATTATTATTTTTCTCAAAGTTTTAAAACTTTTGTAACTTAGATTAGACTGTTTCTTTGTTTATAGATAAATTCTCTTAAATTAACAGGAAATATGTGTGTCTTGATAGTATATTTTTATTACAGAGCCCTTATGCTGGAACCTATCATTAATTACCTAAGCCCTCATCTGAAATATCAAATTTTTAGTAGTTTTTAAAGGTACTTTTTTTTTTTTTTAAATGGACATTTTTTTATTATTATTATTTTTCTCAAAGTTTTCAAACTTTTGTAACTTACATTAGACTGTTTTTTTGTTTATAGATAAATCCTCTTAAATTATCAGAAAATATGTGTGTCTTGATAGTATATTTTTATTGCAGAGCCCTTATGCTGGAACCTACCATTAATTACCTAAGCCCTCATCTGAAATATCAATTTTTAGTAGTTTTTAAAGGTACTTTTTTTTTTTTTTTTTTTTTTAATGGGCATTTTTTTATTATTATTATTTTTCTCAAAGTTTTAAAACTTTTGTAACTTAGATTAGACTGTTTCTTTGTTTATAGATAAATTCTCTTAAATTAACAGGAAATATGTGTGTCTTGATAGTATATTTTTATTACAGAACCCTTATGCTGGAACCTATCATTAATTACCTAAGCCCTCATCTGAAATATCAATTTTTTAGTAGTTTTTAAAGGTACTTTTTTTTTTTTTTAAATGGACATTTTTTTATTATTATTATTTTTCTCAAAGTTTTCAAACTTTTGTAACTTACATTAGACTGTTTTTTTGTTTATAGATAAATCCTCTTAAATTATCAGAAAATATGTGTGCCTTGATAGTATATTTTTATTACAGAGCCCTTATGCTGGAACCTACCATTAATTACCTAAGCCCTCATCTGAAATATCAATTTTTTAATAATTTTTAAAGGTACATATATGTATATATATATATATATATATATATATTTAGACATTCTTTTTTTATTATTATTTTTCATAAAGTTTTAAAACTTTTGTAACTTAGGTTAGACTGTTTCTTTGTTTGTACATAAATTCTCTTAAATTACCAGGAAATTTATTTTTCATTATTTTATTTATTTTTTTTTATTTATTTATTTATTTTTTTTTTTGACTTACTGCATTGTATGTTCCTTAAAAAATATAAATAAATAAATAAATAAAAATAAATTATGTGTAGGACTTATGGGACATTTACAGGGACGTACAAAGAAATCGGGTTTGTTGTGGACAATAAATAGTAATACATTTTAATGGAGATATATTAAAACATTTATAGCAAAAAAAAAGGCATATATTTATCCGAACCTTTATACGCTTCATATGAAATGTTAAAAATTAAAAATTACGTTAAGAATTCTTAACATTGTAAGTTAAAATTTTTAAATAAATAAATTAGTTACAGTTTACACAAAATAAATATAATGCATCATGGCTGTGGATGAAAATTGGTTAAGAGTGAATGGGCAATTTTCATACCTTTACATGAAAACGTGTGTTTTTCTTCTAAATGAGGTGCATTTAAGTTGTGAGCGAAATTAATAGATTATATATGCAGGGAAAAAAAACGGTTCAGGGTTACCGTTTGGCTCAAATGGGATGATTACTGATAGTTCTAGAGTTTTAAACTATAATTGTAGCTCTATATGAAGTTCTATATATACATCAGAAGAAGAAAAAAAGAAGTTATGATTCATATACTGACATTTAGAAAGAAAAACAAAGAAAACGAAGTAAGTCCTTGTCTAAAAGGTACAGTCGGTAACAAAAGTATCCGAACACTAGCAAAAATTCCTATGTAAAAAACGTAGAGTTAACACTATTTTGTTAAATAAATCCTTGTCGAATCATGTTCTTAGTCAGTCTAAAAACATGATTCGACAAGGATTTATTTAACAAAATAGTATTAACTCTACTTTTTTATATAGGAATTTTTGCTAGCGTTCGAATACTTTTGTTACCGATTGTAATTTCTTAGAAAAGGGTCTCAAAGTGTGTATAAGCACAGTCATAATTTTAAATTATATTAAAAATTAATTGAATTTTACTAAAAAAGAGCGTTAAGTATTTTAAATATGCATGTTATAACACCTGTGAGCGCAGAAATTTCATTAAATCAAAAACCATATTATGTATAACTAAAAACGAAGTAATGATAAATCTTTTCTTCTTTTTTAAATATTAGTTATAAAAATATACAATCTAAATAAAACCGTAGCCTCCTAAACTAGATGCCTTCCGCGTGGCTCGAAAACTTGGCAACAGTTCAAGCGGTAGGCAGCGCCACCTGGTACAGATTGCGCACTTTTTTTTTTTTTTTTTTTCAATTGTCACCAATAATTTTAAGAAGTGATACACATATGATATATACAATCGACGCTTCTTCGATTCTTTTCGCCTTTTATGTATATCAAATCCCACTATTAAAAATTTTTGGTGGATTTTGAATAAAAAAAGTCACGCAATTTGTACTAGGCGGCGCTGTCTACCGCCAAGTTTCCGAGGCACGTGGAAGGCACCTAGTGTAGGAGGCTATGATAAAACTTGTTACACTCTATTTCTACTACCCATTATTTCCTTTCCTATTAGAGAAATTGTGCTTTAATTATAGTTGCAATGAAATCAACGTAATTAAGACAATAATTTTAACATATTGATCAATTTTGTTAGTTATAGAACATTAGCAATGAACGAATGGAACCTTTTAAATATTTTCGTGTTAAAACTAGTTATTTGCATGAAATAAATGCAATTCGTTTTAAAGGTATCGTTCTTTTAACTTAGACTACAAGCAGGTTTTCTGATAGTGAACAGAATATCCTTTTTTTTTTCCTAAAAAAGAAAAGGTAAAATTTTTTAATGTTATCTGTATGTTTCAAATTAACTGTCATAGTTAAAATACTTTTTAATGTACTCTTTATTTAACTATAATGTTTTTATAAATCTTGCTTTTGCAATCATTTGCTACCTTTCTTCATGATTATTAATGTAGAAAGAATTATGTACTTAATTATTGTTTCATAAAAATTGCAATTTTATACTATCAAAACTTTGAGTTTTAATAAACATGTCTAATTTGATTGAAAATATTTTACCCAATTTCTGAATATTATTTTTATTTTACCTAAGATGATTCGGACAATACGAAGAATTACTTAGTTTTTTCGCAGTGTTAGACTTTTTTTTTTTTTTTTTTTTAATGAATTTGTAAATAGTATTATTTTTGTTCCCCCAGAAATAACTAATACGGTACAGAATATTACTTAGTTTTTATTGGCCTGATGATATTATGAAATACGAATTTGTAAATATTAAATTTGAAAATATTAATTTGTGTTCTCAAAGAAGACTCAGATGATACAGAAAACTACTTAGTTTTCACGCACAGATAGCCATATTGTTGTAGAACAACTTTTACAGGAAGAGTTTCTATTCAGAATCATCTTGGTATTGCATCTGGTTTCCAAAATGCATCATACTTTTGAAGCATGTTAATCATTCAGTGATTGAACACTTCATATACATATTGTTAAAATATTATGATATATCTCTGCTATCTAATGTCTATCTGTATGCTTATCAGCATGTTATCATCATCACTGGCGAATTTTCAAGAATTAAACATCTAAAAAGTACTAGATAAGATTAAAAATGAATGATTCAAAAATAGTAATTTTACATAATTTGTCTAACAGAATGGGTAGTGTCGAATAGTTTTAGTTGTTAATTTCATTAAAAATAAAACTTCGATGTTTGAAAAGATCTTCAAATGAAAAACGTAAATACGAAAAAACATAAATAGAAAATTTCATATTGATTAGAATACATAAAATGTTCTGATTTATTTGTAATGTAGCCAGAGTTCCCAACTTTTATAATTTATTCGCGAGCATTTTTAGCCCCGCCTCTTTTCCATACCGAAAATTTTGAAAAATGATTTCATTTTTATTTAATCGTCGTCACGTATTAAGGAGAAATAATCTATAAAATTTCTGGTGCGGAAAGAAGGCGGGGCTAAAAATGCTCGGGAATAAATTATAAAAGTTGGGAATCTAAATGTAGCTCAATGGGAATGAGTAATATCATGTATAATGTATGAATTACTTTAAATATGTTTTCTCCTATTAATAAAATAATATCACGTATACAAAAAAAAAAAAAAAAAAAAAAAAGTAAATTAAATTGAGTTTACAAATATAATTTATTCATATGTAACTTTGTCTCTGACACATCTGTTAAGTTGAAAATGTACGAATAGATCCAGATAAAGTATTATTAGTCATGAACTAGTTTTGTCCTGGGGATATCTGTCATTTAAGAAATTTCTTAGGATCATGCAGATTTCTGAAGACTTTCTCATAAATTACTCGACGACTTCATAAATTAACTGAAGTCATATAAAAATTTCAGTATTAGTTGCTTTTGAAGTAGTCCTGTAATTGTTATTAAGAGTGTAATACTACTAAAAAATTCCCTAATGAGGAATTTGCACGTTTACTGATTTTATTCTTATGTAATAGAAAATGAAAAGGTAAGAAAATAAATACATACATTTTCTTTATTTAAAATCTAATTACTGATTTATAACAATTTTAACACCGCACTATTTACTCTATCGAGAAAACGCAGTATAATATATCGTGACGTCACTCTTTATGACAACAAACGGGAGTTGTTTACATTCTATTTCGTGCTTCGCTTTGCTTCTTGAATCAGTGAAATAGGTTTTGTATTTTATAATAATGACGGATATTAAAAAATTGTAGTATTAATATTGTATTGTACCACTCTGCACTAATACAACGGCTAATGCTTCGTAAAAGCTATTCTTTAGCGTTCCACAGGATCCTATTAAATGAAAACATTGGACAACCGCCATGAAAAGAAAACAATTGAAAATAAGGATAATGGAAAATGGTGATAATGATATTAAATGATTGTAAGAATTTCTCATAAATCACATAAACGATCGATAATTACGAAAGTTAAAACAAATTGCTGCTTGCTAACTAGGCTAACAAAATGTAATCATTGAAGCATCATAAAGTGCGACGTCTGGCAGCGTTTTGAAGTCACGCGATTTTTGGTTAATTTTAAAGTTATTTTTAAAATTAATGAGAAATTTTTTTTGCATTTTTAATATTTTTTTCGAAATTTATAGGCCTAAAACTACCAGAAAAATAGGATTTTGTTCAAATCCCCCATGCGTGCAAATTCCTCATTAATACACATTATTGGGATGAGTTCAGTTTATAAGGCTATTCAAATTATAAAAGGATTTTATTTTGAATATAAATTAATATTTCAAAAGTAAGTGAAATTCGAAGAAAAGTACGCTTTCCATCGACTATACGAACAAAAGATTATGGCTCATAAAAGGGTTTTCAGCAATATTATTTATACTGTTCTAATAAATACTTTTCGCCCAGGTGCCCTAAGAGTCATAAAAAATTTCCCATATTTTTTAATGTCCTCCATGTTTCCATCAAAATTATTCCTCTGGGGGTTACCAAAGCGGGGGAACCATCCTCTCCGTGTAAGATCAAAATTGTAATGGCATGTCTCCAGATCACCTCTAGGTGTGAGTCCCAGACCGTCGCCAGTTGCCCATTGCTCAGTACTAGTGTGATGTAAAAAACCCAACCAACCAACCAACCCATATTTTTTAAGATTTGACCTACTTTATTTATATGTACATATATATATATATATATATATATATATATATATATATATATATTAGCGTAAGGGCACAACACTTTTATGTATAGTCCGGCTTTATAAAGAATTTAAAAAATAAATAAATAAAGCTTCGATTTGTAAAGGATTTCATCAGGAAAACAATAAATAAACCTCCCAACGTGTTTTGTTTAATAACATTTGAATTACTTTCTGTATAGTATTTTTCATTAAGTGTCCGATTTTCTTCTAGGATTTTTAAAAAGCAACCATTTGTTATGGTTTACTTAAGTAAAACATTAAAAAAAAAATGTGGGTCATTACTTATTTTCTCTCTATTTTCTAACCTTAAGAGAATTTCGGTTAATTTCTCAGTGGTCTAATAGAGGGCCATCATTCATCCATCTTTTCTTGACTTTGAATCCACTAAAAACCCTGGAATGCGAACGATACAACTGTATTGCGAATCCAATTTAATTTATGAATCTCATGATATTGTATGTGTGTGAAATATTAAATGAAAATTTAATCATATTTAATTTCTATTGTTTAGTTGTTAAAATAATTATTAGTTAAATTTTATTTTAAATTTAGTTTAATTTTAAACTTATAAGTAGGGGAATGTCTCTGGTTATGGGCACCCGATTTGAGTACTGTCAAACTTGTATTGTAACAGTATGCAGTTTTTGTTCTAACACCGACGTGAATAGACGCATTTGCTTAGTAAGTAAAAAAAAAAAAAAAAAAAAAAAATCTGGAAAAAGGCAACACAAAGTAATTTGTGAATATTTTCAGAAAGCGATAAATCGAAGTGAATTAATTCAAAAATGTAAGTGTAATGTATATTCATGCAGCATATTCAATATACTTTGTGATGCAATATCGTATACAGCAAAATGTGAACCGAAAATTGCTTTTTCTGTCTTTATAAAAATGGCTGTCATTCCTGGTTGTGGGCACCTTCCTGTAAACAATTGTGGGCACACTTTTTTTTTTCATTTAAAGCGTGTGTTTGACTTACGAATTGTCAAATGGGGTCATCTATGTCAACATAACATATTTTATTAGTGCTTTATGTATGTTTAGCAATTTAGCCATGTCAACCCCGGAAATGTCAACCGATCCAAAAGAAATGGATTTTAATGCGCTAGTTAAAACCATTTAGGATTGCTTAGTAGATAAGAAATCCATAAATTTGACTGCCCTAGAATATGAACTTCCTCGCAACATCTGTGTTCCTCCAGAAGAAGCCTAGAAAAAGTAAGACAATTCCACCTGTCAAACTGCCAGCCTAGCGCGCTAAAAATAGGAACATTCACGACTTTATAATGATGTAGACTTCTGCATCATCTGCTTGGAGTATCTGCTACCATGTCTAACAAGGGCCAACTCAATCAAATGCAATGAGCGTGATCCTCTGGTGCATTTGAAGTGCGCCAATATACATGCAAGCTATTTTACTTGCAAGCATTGCACTTCTGATTTGGAGGACGAAGCAGATGACGAATAATATAGGAAAACTGCCATTTTCTGTTGTTATTTTAGCCGCTGAATCCTTGCAAAATGAATGAATTTTGTTATTTTCTGTATTTGTGGTGGTTTTTATTATTATATTTCCATCTTTAGCGTATTTTTCAAGTGTGCCCACAACCGGGTGCACATTTTTTTTGTGTGTGTGTGGGGGGGGGGGGGGGGGAGGGAGGCAAAAATGACCACTTCACAAACTGGTGATACATTTTTTTTGTTTGTTTGTTTAATCGATACAGTTACTTTATCAAACGTTAGCTAAGCTTTCCATTGGTATTCATATGTTTGCATAATACTTACTCTATCAAAAGTTATGAGCCAAAATTAAAACTGTGCCCACAACCGGAGACATTCCCCTATAGGATTTAATTAAGACTTTACATCTAACTTCGAGATTAACTCTATTTAGCCTCGTGGCTACGCTAGGATGTTTGAAGCGGGATGAGTGATTTTTGCAATTATAAAATAAGTAATAAATTTAGTTTTATTGTTTTCTCTTAGGAACAATTTTATTTTTTTAGTAACATTGGTGATTGTAGTGTTTAAAAGTATTTTTGTCTTTGGTTTTTTTATTGAGTTTGAATTTATTTACACGTCTTTTGGGTATTATTGGGCTTAGTGTACTGTAAATATTTCGAAATTTGTATATCATATGACAGAAATAACATCTAATTTGCATGCAACATTCAGTCTAAGCCCTTGAAAAAGTATTGATGTTGTACGTATTCATTAAAACTATGCTTAATATTTTCAACTTCTGGCTGGAGATTATCTTTTTAATCACTTTCGCAAAGTTGCTTCACGCATTCCTCAAGATTTAGATACCGCTCTCTTAATTTTGCCTGCCTCTACGCGTGTTTTTGCATCCAGCCATTGTTCTGGCGTATAAAACTTCTTTGAGTACTTCTTTGTCGCCTAGACATCCTGTTAAAAGAAAAAAAAGATTACGATGCATGTAAAAACTATTATAAAAAATTGCGTGTAAGAGTACGTGCGTACTCTTGTAACATACACAAATGCGTAATCTTGCACACGCTTACTATTATCTAATCAAACGATGTGCTACGCAGTTTATTGACATGGACCAAAATCGCCCTCGCTGTGAGGCTTAGGTTAGTTTCTTTCAGATCGAACCACATAATTCTTTCTTTTTTTTATATTTGTAGTTTTATCACAATAATACTTCCAAAATGCTATAAATATTTAAGAAAATAGGTAAAAATATTTAAACTTACGTAATTTCTTTGTTTTTGTAGGTTTTTACTTTTTTTTTTTTTTTTTTTTTTTTTTTTCGCACAGCACCACAAACTAGCTTACGCTTCAAAATAACACTGAAGTTAGACACATATTACAAACAACATCATGACTACCAGGGTTGCTTACTCTTAGACCAGCCTACCCTACATCAAATAAAAGTGTTGCGTTTTTGCACTCATGTAAAAAATGTAGGTCAAGTTAATAAATATGCGGAATTTTTTGCAGAAAATTGCAAAACTGCCAAGCTTTCGGTACCTAGGGAGGAAATGTTTATTATAATAGTATAAATAATTTTGATAAAAACTTAAAATATATACGTTTTAAAATAAATTAAAAAATTAATAAATTAAAAATTTTCAAACGTGTTATCAACATGATACATCTACGTTAAATGCGTCATGTTACAAAGCTTGAAATTTGTTTTGGCTGTAGCATGTGATTATGAGGATTCCTCTAATTATCTTTATAAATTTTTATGAGGCTATCATATATATTCATGGAGTTAAAACGGCATCTTTAAAAAATTGCCATTTTTTAAAATTATAACAATTACGGTATTAGATCAAATGCAAAGCTATTTTTAGGAAATTTAGCATACTAAATTTCATACACCACTCTCTAAAATTTCTGGAGTGAGAATCTCTCTCCTTAAAAAAGTGACCCCTATTTTGACACCAATTAAGGTGAGAAAACAATATTATCACTCTGGAAAATGTGACACTTCTCACTTTTTGTGAAAGAGTGACGTATAGTCACTCTGTCACAAAGAGTGAGGTCGTCATCTATTGCAAGATGAAACTTTTGTAGAGTGAGAAATTGCTGGCGCCATCTGGTTATCATATTTCGAACAAAATATGAAGGGCTATTTCCGAACGATGTCATGTATCTATTTGTTTAACAGAACGTATTGAAGATTTTTGAAGAATAAAAATAGAAAATAATTATGTTAAAAAATAGTTTGGTAAATTATTTTTTCTATACGATTGACAAAATCGAAGTAATATTATTAATGGAAAATCGAAAATCACAAGAAACATAACGAAATTAGTCTTAGAAAGTAAATAGTTTTATTTAGAAATATATAAGGTATAAAAGAAAATATCAATGCAAATATTTAATGCACAACGCCTTAAAATCTGTAACAGTTTATATTTTTATTATATTTATTGACAGCTAACACATGTGAAATATTCAAAAATTTGGCTATAATATTTTACTAATATTTAAAATCAACAGCAAGTTTTATACTTCTGAACAGGCGACTTATTCAGGAAACTCTGTAGATTTGTATGCGAACAGTTATTTTTATTATTATTATTTTTTATTTTTTTTTAAACATGTACACTTGAGTAACTTCTTTTCCGCATAAGCTACTTTAAATGACTTCTTGTCATTAAGATTTTTTTTCAAGTATACAGCTTTTAAAATAATTCTAATTTTAGCAATTTCAAAATAATTTAAATTTTAAAATATCCTTTAGAATTCTTTAATTTTATATTGTTGATAAATGAAGTAAAAATTTAAAAATATGATTGATCACGTATGAGAATGACTTAATAATGTAAATTAAGCAGTTTGTACATGTGCTCAGTGGTTCAGTGGATAAGATACTCGCTTGCTACGGAAACGGCCTGGGTTCGATTCCCGAAAATCCAAACTGCGTTCTTCGCACCGTTGAGTTGGAATCGATTCGCAAGGTAAAATGAAACAATATCGTCTAGTGTACACAATTTTTTAAGGAAAAATAAACTGTCATATTCTTTAAATTGTTCTGAATAAGCTCACTCTTAATAAAGAGTGAGAAATCTCACTCTTTCGAAAAGAGACTTTTCACTCTTTAGAGGCTGGCTCCATTTTGGCATGTTCAAAGAGTGATATACCACTCTTTGAGAGTGAGATCTCACTTTTTATATTTTAGAGAGCATACTACAATTAGAATGCAAAAATATTACCGTAAATTTCGGTATATAGTCCGCAGCGGTAGATAAGCCTCAGCTCTTTTTTTTTTTTCCTAAGAGCTCATAAAAAAAAAAAATAAATAAATAAAAATATTTATAGGCAGATTATCCGCAAATAATCAGTTACTGAGGAAAAAATGAAAGTTAAATTAAGTCAATAGATATCTTTGCTATGAAAAATAAAATTACTAACATTAAAGTCTTCAAAAACATTAAAATACATAGTCATTATAATTTTTAATACTAAGATCATTTAAGATAGCTGTCCTGGTTAAAAAAACAAAAGAGGTTTTTCTGAACGAAGCTGCTCTTCTAGCATAGCATATGTCTCAATTCCTCCCCCCCCCCCACACACACACACACACCTACCTACCTATCTAAAAATACACTTTTTTAGCTTTATTTTTCATCTTTGTCAGATAGCGCTTTTATATTCGCCCTCTGTGTGATGATATAATGCTTTACAACTGAATTATTGTAATTAAACACAGAAACAGACAGTAGGCATTTCAATAAACAAACTAGTATCTACTTTTGAACACCCAATAAAATAAAAGTTCTGCAAGGGATAAAGAATATTATAGTGTTTGACAGCACCATCTGTAGAGTGAAAAACAAACTTATGTTTTAGTTTTGTTTAAATAGAATAAAAAATGAAAGTTACAAATAAATAGTCAACACATAATACGCTCAATGTACAATACGCACTTCGTTAATTTTCATTTTTATCAGATATCCGCAGATAATACACCGAAAATCATTGTAAATAATTTTCGAAATATAACAATTTTCACTAAATAATTTTTAATTAGGCAACCGTAAGCTTTTAAAAAATTTCATTTGCACGATTGAATAGCCAAAGGTATTGAGTTACTTTTATGAAACCTCAAATAAATATCGCCTAAATTCAGAAAATTGTGAGAGATAGAATGGACAGAGTTTCAGTTCCTCTTAAAATAAAAGCTATATTAAAAGGGGTTTTACTCACATTTTTATTTTGATTCAATCAAAGCCCAATCATAATACAGTGATCACTGATTGTAAATAAATATTGATAAAAAAAAACCATCATTTTCCTTTTTTTTTTTTTTTTTTTTTTTTTACTTTCTTCTATATGTATTATAGAGAAAATATTGGATTCGTGAAAATTTTCGACCTTCATTTTTTGATGGATTTACACGTTTTGGGATGTCCTGAACACGAATTGATAGTTTTTAGGAAATGTCTGTCTGTCTGTGTGTATCACGTTTTTTGTGGACTTTGTATCTCACGAACCAATGAATAAAATTTAACCAAACTTGGTATTTAGTTGCAACCTGACATAAACTGGTGCTTATTAGATTTGGGGATCAATCGCTCAACAGGTGGCTCTGTGATCCTATTTTTTGTAAACTTTTAACATCGCAGTATAGGACAAAATTTCGTATAAATGTGCATAATGAGAGTTATTTTAAAATTGTGATTATAAAATTAATTTAAATTTTTCATAATAGTAGTAGTTAACTAGGAAAAAAATTTTGTGCATTTGGGAGCATCGGTTCCCCCCCTTAGGGGGAAGTACACCCTCAGGGGGGTAAAGTTTCAAGATGGGTGGGTATCTTTCTAAAGGTCTCGTCAATACCTTTAAAACGAATGGTTGAACTATAAATCTGTGATAATTTAAAACAAAGTTATCAATTTTTTTTACTTTTAACAAAAAAAAAAAAAAAAAAAAAAAAAAATAGATTTTTTTTTTTTTTTTTACTGGATGAATTTATATAGGAAAATATAGAAGAAAGTCTTGTGGTGGCCACAACATACTAGTTTTGTTTTAGAGGAACTGAAACTCTGTTCATTCTATAACTCATAACATTTTGAATTTACACGACATTTGTTTGGGGTTTTCATAAAATAAGTAGATCAGTATTTTTGGCTTTTATATTCTGCAAATAAATTCTTTTAAAAGCTTGAGCATGCGTAATTAAAAATTATTTAGTATAAGTGCTTATTTCGTAAGATACTTAATATTTTTGCATTCTGATTGTAGTATGCTGTGTCTAATATAGTGTGCCAAGTTTCCAAAAAATGACTTTTCACTGGGTCTAATACACGTATTATAATTAGTGGCTTTTTTTTTTTTTTTTTTTAAGAAACCGTTAAATCTCCATGAATATATGTAGTATCCTGATAAAAATTCTGATAATCAAGAATTTCAAGCATGACTTTCTACAGGGTGATTGGAAACATCTTGACTTTTGTTTGATTTTTTATTGGTTCTCTTTTCCTCTTCAGGACAAAACTTTTGCTGAAATATATGAAATGCAGCATGTTCTATATATTCCCAAATTTTCAAGATAATTACTACAGATTATTTCTAGATATTTAACAAAACGTCTATATTCGAAAGTGTCTAAATAGTTATTGGTAGACAATATATTCAAATACAGTACCTTTTATTTTAAACCAAGATCTTCTGTAATCTGTTTTTGTAGACATTCAGGATAAGAGAGACTTGGATGAGTGTACATTAGATTATTATCTTTTTTTATGCTATTATATTATTATCTTTCTTACTATTTTTTTCTTTTTTCTTATTATTATTTTGTTAATGATATTTTGGTTAATTATTTACAACAATTCTCATTTCAATTCTTTCTACAAAGGTAACATACAGTAACTTATTTTTAACATTCGTAATTATATTTTATTTTACTAAAAATAACTCAGATCATAACAATGACAAAGAAAAGCATGAATAGTTCAAAAAAAAAAAATAATGCATATATCAATTGTTTTTTGTACATATTATACTAAAAGTATTTCATTTTTTCAGTCTTAAATCAAAGCATCAAGACGTACTATTTGTCCTGCTTTCAAACCCCTTACACCAGCTTATGTGAATGTTGTTGATGAAGATTCTAAATATTACAAACTTATAAACGAAAAAGGAAAAAGCAGCCTTATAGTAGTAAATAATACAGTTTTTTTTTTTTTTTTTTTTTTTTTTTTAAAGATATATCTTAAAGCGATTGCAAAAAAAAAAAAAAAAATACATTAAATCTGCTTTAAAGGACAAAACTTTTACGTATTTTTAACCACTATATACTGTTTTGACTATCATAGTCAACATATATCCATTATAGAAAGAACTATGTTGTAATTTTTGATATTACACAGTAAATTTTAGTATGCCATAATTTAGACGAAAAAAAAATAAGAAAAAGCCAAATATGTCCTCAACTAACATGTTGAATGAAGATTTGTGTGCATCCACTGTAGAGAATCAAGAAAGTTATACTCCTCTTCAGAATGATAGTCCAACAGTATATGTGCCTCAAAATCATAGTATTCCAGTGCACATTGAAATGCAAAGCATTCCTGTGGTACCGTACCATTTGTCTCCAAATGATGCCCCTAATGTTCCTGCAGTACCTCAGAATTATTCTCCTACTCAACTATGTAACATCCCTTTGTTATCGTGTAATTTACTTCCAAATCACATCCATACTGCCTCCTCCATATTGTCATTAAATTCATCAACAGGCCATGTACACAATATTCATGTTGAAAACAGTAATTTACATCCGTATCAAGTTAACAGTATTCCAGTAGTACGCCAACGTTCTTCACTAAATCCTGCACGCACACTTCCTAACATGCCAGAAAATTCACAGTTAAATCACGCCAATAACACTCCCATACTATCAGACAATGTACAATCAAATCAAATTCCTGAAATCCCAGATAGACCTTTTGATATGTTTCTCTTTAACTGCCCCGTTCAACCAGCAGACGATTTTTTAATGATGTTTAACAAATTCGACAAATTAATCCGTTCGATTTGTACAACTGCAAAAGCAGATGAATTATTTCCAGAAATGAGGAATGTTCTCAAAGAAATTTACTACAAAACTAAGCCAAAGCACATTGAAATATTGAAGAAACTGGAGGAAACTGAGCATTCTTTGACATCTAAAATTACTGAGCAATCCATGAATATGGAGCAACGAATTGAATCTAAATTATCCTCAACAATAGAAACTTCATTAAAAGATGTTAAAACAGAACTTAAACAATACTTACAAACCGAGCTAGATTATCAGTATGAGGATTTTATTCGTTGTATGATCGAATTCTGTCCAAAAGTCGTAGGAATTGACGAATTACAGTTGAAATTACAAGATGATATAGAAAAAATGGCAGAGAAGTTGGAAGATTTTGTAGGAAATTTAGTTTCAAATGCACTTGAAGAAGGATTAGAAATGGTAGAAACATCGGAATTACAATATGATGCAATGCGTCTTTGTCTCAATAAACTTGAATCAAATTTGAAGAAAAACATGAAAAATTCTGTAGAAAAAATGGAGAATTCTGTGGAAAAATTGAAAAACTCTTCTACATATGAGATTGGACGATTTCTTGCATTTTCGAGAAATTTTTCTTCAGAAGATAGACCTGTGCAGTTAAATGATGCTGTGTTCTCAATTTCACAGCCAACAACTCACAGAGAAAACATTTCTCAGACTTATAGTGCAATCCCAGAGGCATATACAATAATACTAAAGGGTAAAACTCCGCAAATTAGGGGAATTGAAATATCAAACTTACTAAAACAAGTAGAACCATTGTCAGAAAATCTGGTCGTGGATATGGAGATTAGAAAAAAGACAGTCACACTTTCATTTTCTTCTTTTGAGGATATGGAAACAGTTAAATATTATTTAAATCGCTACAAATGCATAACAGAAAATGTTTTAACAGAAAAAATAGCTTATACTTTCTTCGATATAATTATATTTCGTATTCCACGAAATTACAAACTGAAATTCCTTATTGATTCACTCTCGAAGAGGTATAATCTGCAAGAACCTTTCATAAAAATACTTAAGATTATTTCTTTTGAAAATGCTGACTCCTTTTCATGCATTCTGCGTCTTCCAATATCTAAAGCTAAATCTTTAATAAAAAAGAAAACAATTGTTATTGGGTTAGCAGTCTGTTTAGTAAGGCCTCATATAAAAATTCTACGTTGCTATAATTGTCAAGAATATGGACACAATAGTCGATCTTGTCGTAATAGTTTGGCATGTGCCAATTGCGGCGAAAGCCACAAATCAGAAAACTGTTCATCAGATCCAATGTGCATAAACTGTAAAAGAGATAGTCGTTTTTGCAACACAAGACATCCTGCTTATTCGAAAGGTTGTCCAATTTACCAGTATGTTAGACATATCATCCTACAGTGTATTCAGTGAATAGTGATTTTTTTTTTTTTTTAAATCAACAATAACATCTGAAAAACTGGCAAATGCTGAAGCCTTCTTTTACATAAAGAAATGTGTATATTTGTTATTGTGACCCTTTTGTTTATTTTTTATTGCAAAAGTTGTTTATAAATATCTGCTTAAAACTTTTTTCATGCTGTAACCTATCAGTAACACTTTTAGTGATGTTGATATTTTGGAATACAAGTGTTAATCTCACAATCAAGAGAGAAACAAGCTATAGTTTTCACCAGGAATAGCTGGTTGGTGCAAACTAATATTTTTTCTACACACAAGAATAATCTGCTTTAATATGCAGATTAAAAATTTCCAATGAAATGAAATTCTGCAAGCCTCTATAACATAAACTTTATAAGGCAGAAATTTCTCAGTCACTTCCGCTATGATATCGATGCTTTCAAAATGTGCAAATAGTTTATTAACAATGTTATTTACAACAACTGACTGCAGAACTTTATCATATATCTATTTGCAGAAGTGTGCTGCATTGGTTTTGCTTCTTTAACATTTTCAGTACAGTAAGCAATCTATAAATATCTTCTGCAAAATTTTATAAATCAATAATCAGCCAATAGCTTTTTTATTTATTTATTTATTTATTATTATTATTATTTTAATGATATTGATGTTGCACAATGCTAGATTCTGTACACCAAACTGGAAAAAACAAACTGATTATCAGCAATATAACTGACAGCGCCAGACTAATAAACATTTATATTTTTCTATTTATAGAACTGTGCAACGCTAGTTGTTTTTGCGGATTGTTTTATAAATAAATAATATGCTGTTAGCTCATTCAGAAAACTGATGATTTAAAGCAAATGACCTCATTCTTGGATAATCTATAATCAATCAAATTCTCTAACAGCAATATCATCTGCAGATTGGTGTATACTAACATTTTTCCACTTGCAGAAATGTACAAAACCATAATAAACATTCTATAATCATCTGTAATACAAGCTTGATAAATCAGTACTTTTCAGTAAATTTTTTAATATAATGCTGATGCTGTAGACTATATGATTATATGTCGTAAGACTGAATCAGACTAACTGAATTGACAGTATTACCTACATCAACAGACTTATGAGTAACTAATATGTATATATATTTTTTTAATTTGCTTAAGAGTTCAGCTTTTATAATTTTTATTTATCCTAATGTTATAATGAACAATGTTTAAAAATCTTTAAGCACCATCCATTAAGAACTTTTTAAGAATCCTTAAAAACCATTATTTTTAAAGAATAGTAATTCATAAATAGTTTGTAAATGATTTTATAGATTGCAGGATGGTATATATTATACAAGGAAATTCAATTTCATAAATGTGATCTAACATCTGACTAATACTACTTCTGTGAAATTCAGTACTTAATCTTTCTATTCATATTAGAAGAAAGTACTTATAAAAATATCACCACTTGCAGTATACGTATGAACACTATTATCTTTCTATTTGCAAGGATAAGCCATGTTGTTTTTATGAAATGAAAGTTTTGGATGTGATAAACTCGTAATGTATCTTTGCCATAAACTTCATAAGTCAAAAACTCTCTGAAGCTTTCTAGGAGAAAATGGTATTAAGTGTCATAATTTTCATGGAACGTATTTTTCTGAAATGTCACTTGCTGCAAGCAACATACTGCTGAACGCTTATATATTTCCACTTGTAGAACTATACAACATTACTTTTGTGGCTTTATGATTTTTAATACAAGACACACTTTATAAATAAATATCAGAAACTTTATATTTGGCAAGAACTTTCTTGACGATATTGATAGAAATGCAGGTTTCAACTTTTCAATCCAGAAAATAGAAACTGCTAATCAACAATTTTACCTGCATCAACAAACTAATATTTTTTTTTACTTGTGGAACATATTTTTATGTGCAACATTAGTTATTTTTTGTGACTTACAGCTTCATGCGAAAGCTATTTTTAGATGGATATTCAAAAATGCTTTTTCTACAATATTATTTACAGCAGACTAGTGCAACACTGATATTTTTCTACTCAAAGAAACATGAAAATTATTTTAGTGATTTTATGTTTTGAAATCCGGTGAACACTCTATAAAAGTATTTATAAAATAAATACACCATATATTTCTTAATGTTGTATAGCATGAGAGTTTTTTCCTTAGTATCCAAAATTAAAAAAGCTGCTTATGAACAATGTTACTGAAAGAAGCAGGCAGGTTTTTTTTTTTTTTTTTTTTTTTTTTTTTTTTTTTTTTTACTTGCAGAATAGTGTTTTTATTGGTCATATGTACAATGTACATTCTGAAAATATCTCTTCCAGAAGATTATACAAATAACTATTTTTCCTTGTGATCCAGACCTTATAAAGTACTTTCAAATATACTCTTTGCAATCATGTATCAATCATCACACATTTTTATTTATTTTGTCTTTTACTTTGTAATTTAAACTTTGGATTTCAAGATGATACAAGTTGATCTTGTAATTTCTTGCTATTTTTGCAGTATTTATTCTTTATTATCGTATACCATACATTGGGGTTGAAAGTTAAAGAAATTTATCTTGTATTTTGTATCCTTTTTTGCATTATGTAGCTTTTTAGAGTTAACGTAGTCTTTCACGCATTTGAAGTGTACACATTATAAATAAAATTAATTTGTTTTGTATTATATTCTATACTTTGTGTTTGGAGATAATGAAAGCTAATCTTGTAATTTGTTGCAATTTTTAGCGGATGGACGAATTTTAATGTTAAAGTACTTCTTACATTAAGATTGAGGGTTAAAATTTTTTTTTTTAAATTTATGCATTCTTTAAGGCATTTGTAATGTATACATATTTACAAATTAATTTCATTTGCTTCTACATTGTATTTAATACTTTGGCTTTGAAGGTGATACAGGTTATTTTGTAATTTGTTGCTATTTTTGCCGTATGTCAATTTTTAATGTTATTGTATAATATAATTGGGATTGAAGGTTAAAGCAATTTATTCTGTACTTTTTTTTCATTATTTTACATTATGTCACTTCTTACAGTTAGTATATTCATTAACGCATTTGTAATGTATGGTCGAAGAAAAAAAAAAAAAAACGCAACACTCGAGGTAACTTCGTTGCTAATCAATGCAGAAAAATGTAATAAGTGTCATTCGACGGGGAATTGTGAGTACTTTTAGAAAATTAAGTGAAATTTTGAATTGGGGGTCATCTACATGTTAAAACGTGCACCAACTTTAATTTTTTCAATGGTAATGCCCTATTTTTATGTTATATTTGAACTTCTGGGGTCGTGGTAATGCGAAAAAGTATATTGTTTTTATATTTTACTTATTTTTTATAGAGTTATAAGCGTTCAAAGTTTGAAGGTGCTAATGTTAAATTCATATTTCAAACTTTTATTAATATCTTCATAAAAAAAATAACTTGATTGACATTTTTTTTCCCCACGAGATACAGTGGAGAAACCCAAACATGATCGCCTTTGATTCAGAAAAATATTTTTAATTAGAAAAAATATTAATAAATTCATATTTAAAAAAATGAATTATGATCTATATAAATTTTTACATAAAACGAATCCTAATGCTGAAAAGTATGGGTGTGCAAATTTGCAGCTCATTCCAGTTATTAGTTTTCGATATGTAAATAAATCTTTCTTTTGGGGAGGATTAGGGGACCATCTCTTATAAAATTTTGCATAAGATAACGAAAAAAATCTTAAAAAGTAACGGATAAATTTAAACAAAATATGTTTAATTTTTATTTATGGGTTAAACTATGGGTTAAACTTTTTATTTATGGTTACAACAACAACATCAAATGCAAAAAAGGAAACAAAAAAGATAATTTGAAGACATTGGTGATATCAAACGATAATTCATGTTATAAGGAAAACAAGCCCGCCTTTCAGCGTTATTGTAAAACAACACAAAATAATAGAAAAAGTATCTTTGCGTATTCGTGTTAAATCCTTTAATTTACATTGGCAAAAATATACACAAATAACATTTGCCTTATCAATCACTGGTGATTGAATCTTGATTTTGAATCCTTTAAACAAGCACTATAATGGGATCTGGACGGATCATCTGGACGGATTAAATAAATACACGGGGCTTACTGTTTAATATTGAAAAAAAAAAAAAAAAAAAAGGAGGACTTAAAAATTGTCAATTAAATTAACGAGTTGCCTATCGATAACCATTGGAATGCAAGACCGACTTGTTAGATCACTTATTTAACTACGTCCTAGTTAAAGTGTTAATCATTTAGTTTTTTTTTTTTTTTTTTTTTTTTTTTTTTCAGGGGGGGGGGGGATTATTATTTTAAGGATACTCTAACTTTAAAAAATTACTTTTAAATATATTTTAATTAAGAAAGTATATTTTCATAGAAATTATAAAACAAATCGTAGTTTCGAAGAGTTAAACTAACCTAAAACTAGTAAGTATGATTAAAAATGTTTAATGAATGCTTCATGAAATTAAGAAGTGTTGATCTGACATCTGACAATAATTTATCTGAAAAGATGTAGTTTGTGCATTGCAGTTGTATTGAATTATATTGTTTGTTATCAAAATTTTCATTCATCATCATACAACACCGTTAATTAATATCTATTTTACTAAACATTTATACTTATATCTTATATATCTCTATAGATAACTGCATTATTGCAGTTCGGACATTATGTCATACTTACAACATAAAATAAATGATTTTTATTAAGTGAAAGAGAAGTTTTATTGCTGATAACT
Organism: Salticus scenicus; assembly: GCA_963930645.1. Taxonomy (NCBI): domain Eukaryota; kingdom Metazoa; phylum Arthropoda; class Arachnida; order Araneae; family Salticidae; genus Salticus; species Salticus scenicus. Next base: position 183,579,402 of record OZ005656.1, on the reverse strand, counting down.
GTTGCCATGATAGATACTTTTTAAATGAAGTATACCGCACATTTTCTAAACAGCTTTGTTTGACCAATTTCAAGAGAAATAAATTTAAATACATCAAAAATATTTTATTTTATTACTTATTTGCGTATTTAAGTACCGTAATTTCTGGTAGATAATCCGCAGGAAAGATGTGTCCTTTCTTCACCAGAAATTTTATTTAATAGAGAAATCTATACTTTTTCGAAGGAAGAGCTCGTACAAATATAAATTTATTTATCAGTTGAAATTTCTGGTGCAAAACTGGATTATATAACCAGCGAGGTATCTACCAGAAATTACGGTATATTTAAAAGCACGACATCAGAAACAGTTCCTGCTAAGGTGACATAATTTAATTATCAATTATTTATTTAAATATTTTTTCATAAAATATTTCCGATGTAAAACAATGTAATTTTGTATTATTTTTGTACGATTTAAATTTTACTTTTCTAGATTTACGGATTACCCTCTAACACACTTTTGGTTATAACTCTGTGAATACTAAATATAAAGTACACAAACTTTATACTTTTCCGCACTGTCAGACTCTCACAAATTCAAATATGAATTCAAAATTATGTGTTGCTATTAAAAAAAAATCATAGTTGGTGCTCATTTTAATATTTAGATTACCCCTAATTCGAAATTTCACCTCATTTTCAAAAAGTACACACAGTTTAATGTTGAATAATACCTATTAGATTTTTATGCTTCAATTAATACCGAAATAAAAGCGGGTGTTTTTTTTTTTTTTTTTTTTTTTTTTTCCCTCGATGTACTACATTTGCTTTTACTTTGTAATCTATACTTTGGGGTTGAAGGTGATAAAAGGTAATTTTGTAATTTGTTGCCAATGTTTTACAGTATGTTGATTTCATTTGCTTTTACTTTGTATTCTATGCTTTGGATTTGAAGATGATAAAAATTGATCTTGTAAATTGTTGCCATTTTATGTAGTATGTCGATTTATCATGTTATTGTAGTTTTTGCAATGGGATTAAAGGTGATGGAAATTTATCACTTATTTTTCTATCATTTATGGATTATGTTACTTTTTAGGGTTATTATTGTTATTATTTGGTTTGGGGATAACAGAAGTATATTTTGTATTGTCTTGCCCCTGGACATGGTACATGGCACTTTGACCCTGCCGTTTTGTTCCCACCATTTTGGTTCCACGTTTTGGTCCTGACATCAGGAATAATCAAAGTATTGCAGAAAAAAAAGTGAAATTCTTTTTTCATATTTCAAATTCTTGTCATTTGACTTGATACCATGGGGGTAGGAAAAGTCTAAATTATTATTATTATTATTATTATTATTATTATTATGCAACAGAAATTTGTAAATAAAAGCGAAAAAACGTCTAAAATTTTGAAATTTAGATTTTTTTTCTCTGTATGATAGAGGAAAACGGACAGCAAATACATGAGGGAACTTCGGGCAAAAGAGAACTTAGACGAATGTTTACAATTGGAGGGTTGAATATCTACAACCTTTGTTGAAAATGGTGTAACTATAGTATACATGGAACAGAAAATTTATTATTTCGGATCGAATTTTGAATTATAAAGGGTATTAGTTATCAGCGAAGATCTATTGATTGCTAATTTATGCAAGTCCGCAAAATTTCAGTTTAAATAAAATACAAGGTTTTTAAAATAAAACACTGTAATGCGGCTAATTATCGCATTCAAATTTAGAGTGTTCGAATACAAAATTCGTAGTAAATCGAGGCTTTATCCAAGCATCCTCTAAATGTTAGAGTTTAATAATAGAGGAAGATACGAGGAACCTAAATATGTTCTCGGGATTTAATTTGTACAGATCTGCTAAACTAGATTCATTTTCTTCTCTGTCAATCCGGATATATTTGTCAAACACAGAAAATAGTTATATCTCACAGAATTAGAAAAGCATTTTTCTTTCATTATAATAACAATATTGTTTAAGAAAATTTCGATTAAAAGCCCCTCACCCCCCCCCCCTTCCTTTTTTTTTTTTTTTTTTCTTCAAATGCGATGGAACACCTAATTTTAATTCTCAAGGGCAAAAACTCATCCCGGAAATATTTTAGCAAAAATTTACATTTATAGCATAGCAGAAATGGAAAAGGCCCTTTTTTTAACGTGAAAATTTAAAATTTCTTGTATTTTAATTATGTTCGTAAATTCCGGTGGCAGTGTAATTTAAATGATCCGAATTATCTTGTGCCGCAAAGGGTTAAAATACTCCGGAATAAATTGAAATGTTGGGATCTATGCAACTTTTACGAGTTTTTGTTGTCGATAATGTTCACTTATAAAGTGATTTATTTATTAAATTAAATATTATTTGAATTTAATAAGGTTTACTTACAGAGATGTTTCAAACCGAAAATTTCTCGAAAAGGAACAATGCTAATTTTTTATTTTTTAAATATTTATGATCAGCTATGTGTCTAAAAGCCATTTTTAAAATTAGTTTAGTAATTTCTAAAATAAATTAAGTAGTGAACGTTAAACGGTTAATATGTGACAACGGTTAAATAAGGAAAAAATCATTCTTTAAAATTTCCGGTGTGAGAAAAGGGCGGGGCTAACAATGCTCCAGAATAAATTATAAAAGTTCGCAACTCTGGAGTTATAAAATGCATGTTTATTTTTCTGTATAAATCGTTACATATGGTTTAGTTGTCACAGGGGTAAGAAGTAACACGCAATTTACGAAATAATTTGTAACATATGTGATTAAATATTTTTATAAACATAATTTTTATGACACGTTTTATAATGTAAGCACAATCGGTGCTCCTCAAAAATGGCTAATGAGAGGTTCTGTACACGTGCTTCCTTTTAGCTAGTTAGTGGGAAAAAATATTTCATAAATTTTGATTAAAGGTATGTTAATTTATACTTTAAAGAAATGTTTATGTGTTGAGTTATAAAATGCATGTTTATTTTTGGTATAAATCGTTATGTATTTTTATAAATAAACAAAATACCCAAAATCATACGATGGGGCAAGTTGAAACAAAATTTTGGGGCAAGTTGTAACATGTTAGAGGAGTGGTTTGTGGAGATGCCTACAGTCAGAGCTCGAAGTCTCCGCCCATTTTCAGGAAACTTTCTGAAATGAAATACTTTTGGCTTCTTTACCACTACTATGTTTATACAGAAATATTTTCTGGGTTTTTATATTACAGTGCCGTGATTATTTAATCCCGACTTATAATCAAAATTTAATCACCAATTAGACAATATTGCATAAAAATAGTGGTAGAGAAAAAGCAGAAATTTCTCATTAATGACAGTGTCCTGAAAATAAGGCGGGGAATTCGAGCTCTGCTAAATCCACTCTGTGGCAGAAGAATGGGTACATACTTGCCAACCATCTCATTAATAACCGTACAATAGTTAACGCCCCCTGAAAAAACGCCCCTTTTCTCACACCACTATATTTTTAGAAGAATTCTCTCCAAATGTTGTTACGATTAAATAAGACTAAAATTACTCTAAAAAATTATTGGTGTGAAAAAAAAAGGCGGGTACTAAAAATTGTACGGTTCATAATGAGATGGTTGGCAAGTACAGAGCTGCCAACCTAATCCGGCAAATTGTTAACGCCTATTGAAAAACGCCCCTTTTTCTACACCACTAAATTTTTAGAGCAATTCTCTTCAAATGTATCTATGATGAATTAAGTAGAAAAATACTCTAAAAATTAAGTGGTGTAGAAAAAGGGGCGGTACTAACAATTTGCCGGATTAGGTTGGCAGCTCTGCAAGTATGTGGGTATAATGCTTAATTTGCAAAATGTGAGCACACATTAAAGGCATGAGAGGGAACAAAACATCATTTGCTTGAATTAATTTCAACTCTGAGTAAGATTGACTTCTATGTTGATTTTATCTTTAATTTTCTCTTTATTTTACTATAATCCATTTGATATAATTCATTTTTACTATTCCAAGAAGGTTATAATTTAATCTTAATTATTAATTTGCTTTTTAAATAAATTTATAAATGATTGATGACGAAAACATTTTGAAATATTGTCGTTTTTATTGTTAGGGTTCCCTTTGTATCCATTACAATTTGCCCCACGTGTGTTACAATTTGCCCCAAACTCGAGGCAAATTGTAACAGGCAAATAAATTTGAAAATTTTTTTTTTGTGCTAAAATTAGCAAAATTAACGAAAGTTTTTTTTTTATGAATATGATAGATGAATATGCATGCTATAGAAAACAGAAATTATAAACAGAAAAACGTAAATACATTTCAAAATATTCCAAAAACTGTTACAACCTGCCCCACGCTCCCCTACTGTTGTTATTGTTCACAATACTTTTAAAATCACAAAATTTTGTCACTAATAGTCAATTGAAAATCAAATTACAATTAAAGTAAATTAAATCGAAATCAAATGAAAAAAATCTCAATTAAAATAAAAGAAAAGAAAAGAAAAGAAAGTGCAATTGCATTAAAAAAAAAAGGGGGGAGTGTTAAATACAGTAGAACCTCGATTATCCGAAGTAATTGGGAGCGAACTTACTTCGGATAATCGAAATTTTCGGATAATCGAGAATTCATCAATAATCATCTAAAATATTTATCAGCACTCTTAGTTTGGAAAGGATGGCTTGCATACAAAAGGAATGTGGAAAAAAAAAAAAAACTTTAAAAATACATGTTTGTTAAGAGAAAATTTTGGATGATAGTAGAAAGTGAAAAAAAAAAGTGAAGAAGAAACCGACTTCGGTTAACGGAGAGTTTCGGTTAATCGAGGTGAGTTTCGGTTAATCGAGGTTCGGATAATCGAGGTTCTACTGTATATTAAATGTTCGTAAAAAATCAGTTAGAACAAAATTCTCCGAATCTCAATGGCTAGGGAGCAATCGTAATATCGAAAGTTTATTTATTTTCCTATAAGATATTCCTTAATTAAAGATATTCTAAGCGCACTTCAATCTTCCCCTATCAACAAATATGCTATCATATTAAAAAATTGATATATATTTAAAAGATAGCAAAAAATTAGCGGGACCAAAGTGTCCTGCTTCGCCCTGGATCAGTGTGTTACTTTTTTTGGGTTTAAATAATATATCACTGTATGCTATCACCGCTAAAATATAAAATAATAGTATCATGAAAACTGTTTTTAAAGTAAAATGTAAGCAAAAGCATAAATAAAATAAAAGTTTTTGAATGCTTTCTTGAACTGAGTAATAAATATTTGCATGGGAATAAATATTTCATATCCAAGTAATGATTAATACATAGATACCAAAATGTAAAACACATGAATTTTTTTCATAGATTTATTTATTTATTTATTTATTTTTATTTTTATTTTAATAATCAAAATAAAGCTTCTGTAGATAGTGTTTTGAGTTTTAAAACAACATTAGAAATAAATTTCCATGCATTTGTGTTTCAATACTGTAACTACACAGTTACCAATATTTTAATTTATTTTGAAGTATTGTTAGTCCCGCCTTTATTTTCTACCACATTTTTTTAAGAGCAGGGATGGAACACGGGCGCAGAATTCATACCACTATCAATGTAAGAAAATTTTCTACTTCTTAAATCAACGATATTTAAGGTAGAGAAATTTCTTAAACGGATTCCGGTATGAATTCTGCGCCCGTGTTCCATCCCTGTAAGAGTAATTTTTTTCTTATTTTATCGTAGTTAGATATTGGAGAAATCAACCTATAAATAAAGTGGTACGAAATAAAAATGAGACTAGAAATGCTCCGGAATAAATTAAAATGTCGACAACCGTATAACTATAATATTACAGGGTCCCCTCGGCCACGCCTTTTTTCAAGGAGTCTTGCACCAGAATACGTTTAAGATAAATTTATTCTTAAATATACAGTGTACACTTAAAAAGAAATTTATTTTTAAATAATACTGGTGTAAGAGTCCTTGAAAAAAATCGGTCCGTGGCAACTATGTATTATTGATTGGGGGACAAAATTCACGCACAAAAGTATTTTTAGAGGTGAATTCAGAATATTCTATCCAAAGTACTGAAAAATTTCTTGGGAGAAATGAAGTTGCGTTTTCTTGTTTTCGTAAAAGGTTCATTAAGAAACTTTATTAAAATAATAGCTATTTTCACGTATTTGATTATTTCCACTGATACGAAGAAAACTTGACTATTTTAATCATAGATGCCAATATTTTAATTTATTCCGGAGTATATTTAGCCCCGCCTTTATTCCATACCACTTATTTTTTTTAAAGCATTTTTCCTTCTTTTTTAATGGAAGTTATATATATTGGAGAAAAATATTCCATAAATAAAGTGGTGCGGAATAAAGGCGGGGCTAAAAGCACTCCGGAATAAATTAAAATGTTGGCATCTATATTTTAGTGCATATCTTGAGAATCGTACAGCTCTAAAGAACTGAAAGAATTTAAGTCCTTCTCTTATTCCTGATAAACCAAGACGTAAAGCAGTTGCGACTTTTCGCCTGTCTACATCAAGACTGCCTTGCTGCTCTTTTGATGCGCATTTGCCCACTTTGTGATTCTGGAGAAGTAATGGGCAGGGACCATCTGCCCCGTTGTGGATCTCTTCGATGTTCTACAGAAGAGTCGAGATATTGGAAGGCAAGATCGCTCCTTAGGCAATGACTTCGGTCTTTTGTTCTATGTTATATTGTTTATGATTTGTTTTCTAACTTTATAGTCTCTGTAACTTTTCCCTAGACACTGGAAATAAAAAATATTTTAATGCATTATTTAAAAGCTTTTATGTTTATAAACTATTAATTTATTAAGAAACAATGAAAAGTATAATTCTTTCATTTTCTAATTTTTAAGAAAGTTGTATATTGTTCCCTTTGAAAACCATGTTAACAATGTTTATGAATTTTTAGTTTTCTGATACTCTTACAAAAATTTTTATCTTACAACATTGTGCCCTGGTATAATTTGTGTGAAAGCAAACGTTTGCTTACAAATTTGAAGTTTAAACAATCTTAAAATTTTCCTAATTTAACATCCTGAATTTTGAGACAAGGGCTAATTTTTACACCGTCTAAGGATTTACCAATTAGTTGTAAAATATTTTGATGATCAATCTGGTGTGTTTAAATGAAAAATAAAAGTATCTTTGAAAAGGACTTAAAATAAAAAAACTTTTGTAAAAAATGTTCAGTTTCACTAAATAGTTTTTAAATAACATCAAAAAAGTTACAATACTTTTTTTATAAAAATATAAGATCAAATATTTAAGAAATGTTATAAAAAAAAAAGAAGTACACTTTTTTTTCATAACAACTGGTTTCGAAATATTGGTTATAAATGCCAGAATAAATTAGTTGTCAACTCTGGCTCTGAAATAAATTGAAATATTGACAAGTCTAAATATACAAGTCTAGAAGACCTCTTGAGAGGAAGAATTTGTAGCTTTTAAAAATTTCACGAAGAGGGGAAAAAAAAATATTACAACTCAAGAAAAAAAAAATATTACAACTTATAAAATTCTGATTAAAGCTTATAAAATTAAAAAAGTTTTTATTATTATTATTATTTCATAAGTTTTATATTTAATTGGGTAAGGTTATAAACTTATTTTTAAAATGTACAGGTTTTTTGGGTGTGCGTGTGCGTTTAAAAATTTTACAATATATCTATATATATAAAAGAAGACTTCCTGAGTGAGGGGGTGATCTATCAACGCCCAGACCAAACCCCTGGACCTAGAAGCATGAAATTTTGTGACAATGTTCTTTCCATGACGTAGGCATCCACTAAGAAGCGATTTTACAAAATTCGCCCCCCAAGGGGGGGAGGGGGGGAAAACGTGATTTCACAAAATCCTTCATATCTCAAACAAAAAAAACAGATATCCGTAAAATTTTTGCTTTAAAATATAGCTAACACAAATGTCTAAAAACCAATTTCTGGAATTTTCAAAATTCGGTCCCCAAGGGGGGCGGGGGGGCAAAACGTGATTTCACATGCGTAAAAACGTGATTTCGCATAATCCTATATATCTCAAACAAAAAAATAGATATGCGTGAAATTTTTGCTCTAAAATATAGCTAATGCAAATATCTAAAAACCAATTTCTGGAATTTTAGAAATTCAGCCCCGAGGTGGGGCAGCAGGGGGGGGGAGGGGGGGGGGGCAAAAAATAAAAAGAGAGTTAGATCGTTCAAAATTGGTATATAGAGGTTTTCGATACCTGCAAATCGATTTCGGATATTTTCGAATTTATAAAATTATTAGGAGGTGCGGGAAGGGGGGGGGCGGCAAGGGGGGGCTATGGGGCAAAAACAAATAGAAATACAGTTAGGCCGTTCAAAATTGGTACAGTTAGGTTTTAGATGCCTGCAAGTCGAATGGGGATATTTTCGAAAGTGTAAAGTTATTAGGAGGGCCGGGAGAGGGGGAGGGGAGAGGGGGGGGAGGGGGGCAAAAAAATAAAAATAGAGTTAGATCGTTCAAAACTGGTATATAGATGTTTTCGATACTTACAAATCGATTGCGGATACTTTCGAATTTTTAAAATTATTAGGTGGGGCGGGAAGGGGGGGCGGTAAGGGGGGGGGCTATGGTAAAAAACAAATAGAAATACAGTTAGGCCGTTCAAAATTGGTACAGTTAGGTTTTAGATGCCTGCAAGTCGAATGGGGATATTTTCGAAAGTGTAAAGTTATTAGGAGGGCCGGGAAAGGGGGAGGGGAGGGGGAGGAGGGGGGCAAAAAAATAAAAATAGAGTTAGATCGCTCAAAATTGGTATATAGATGTTTTCGATACTTACAAATCGATTGCGGATACTTTCGAATTTTTAAAATTATTAGGTGGGGCGGGAAGGGGGGGGCGGTAAGGGGGGGGGCTATGGTAAAAAACAAATAGAAATACAGTTAGGCCGTTCAAAATCGGTACAGATAGGTTTTAGAGGCCTGCAAGTCGAATGGGGATTTTTTTGAAAGTATAAAGTTATTAGGAGGGCCGGGAAGGGGGGGGCAGAGGGGCAAAAAAAAAAAAGAAAATAGAGTTAGATCATTCAAAATTGGTACATAGAGGTTTCCAATACCTACAATTCGATTGCGGATATTTTCTAATTTTTAAAATTATTGGGAGGGCGGGAAGGAGGGGGGAGTAGAGCGGTAAAAAAATAAAAATAGTGATATATCGTTCAAAACTGGTGCATAGATGTTTTTGATACTTACAAATCGATTGCGGATATTTCAAATTTGTAAAATTATTAGGATAGACAGGAGGGGGGGGGCGAAGTGGGAAAATAATAGAAATAAGAGTTAGAGCATTTTGGGAATTTTTTCCGAAGGCAGTGAGAACCCGGTGCGACATTTTTCCTACTCAGATTTTGTTTCTCTTTTTTTTTCATGTGATAAAAATTAATGCAATTTTGAGAATTCATTATAGTGATTCATTTAAAAATAGGGACCAGCGAAGCGGGCGTTGCCTGCTAGTATATATATATATATAATATATCATAGATGCCAATGTTTTAATTTATTCTGGAGTATTTTTAGCCCCGCCTTTATTCCATACAACTTATTTTTTAAAAGAAATTTTTTCTTATTTTATGGAAGTTATATATTGGAGAAGATTTTCCCATAAATAAAGTGGTGTGAAATAAAGGCGGGCCTAAAGTACACCGGAATAAATTAAAATGTTGGCATCTATGATTCTATATATATACATTAATTCCTAATGTAAGAATAGTTAAAGACTATTATAAAAATCTGAATGTCGCAGTTATTTAAATTTACCTTTTTTAGTGCAAGGGGAAAAAAAAAAGATGCATGCTTTATATATATATATATATATATATATATATATATATATATATATATATATATATATCAGAATATTCGTATTTTTTTCTCCTAAAAATAAAAGAAGAAATCTAAAATATACGAAAAAGGATTTGGAACCGTAGGTAACTGAAGAAAATGTGGCTTACGGGAAATCAATTTATCTTCCTCAAAAAATCTTGACAGGCATTGTCCCCGATATTGACAACTACCACGTTCAGCTTTTAGCCGGTTAGAACGTCACATTTAAACAGTATTGCAGAATGCTGATTGAATTTTTCCTCTTTCCTATTTTTCTTTTCAATTTATTCATTTGTTTCTCCTGAGCAAAACATGTTACAACTTGAATTAAAGTGTAATGAAAACAAGAAAAACTCTTGATTAATTTTTTGTACCTTGCCTTTTTTCCGATTTTCTAAAAAAAAATAAGGCATAAAGTTGAAATTTTGGTAATCATTTTAACGTAATGTTTTGGGAAAGTGCTAGATTAGCTAAAAAAGGAAGAAAGATATCCTCGAAGGTTGATATAGCAGGGATCTGAACAGTCACTGTTTTAAATGAAGTCTTTTTTTTTTTTTTTTTTAATAGTAATCGTTTGCAGTACAGTCAATTAAAAAAAAAACTGTTAATATCGCCACCGATTCGAATTAACGTCTAGTTTGTAATGGTGTAGTTAATTTTTGTTTAGAAGGTCGTCTACATATTAAAACTGGCATCAACTCACATTTTTTCAATGACATTTCCCGCCTCCCCCCCCCCCCCCGCTTTTTTTTTTAAAGGAAACAATTTGTTGAATTATTTGGATCAAATCATCCCGGAAGATGATATAATTTGAATATTTCTTTCAATTTTTCATAGAGTTATAAGATGTCAAATTCTGAGGATGCTAATATTAAATGAATAGAACAGATTTCATAACTCTCCAAAAAATTATTATATTTAAATTTCATTTCTTTATACGTTAGAATGAAGTGACCTAAACATATTCCATTCATATTTTCGATTAAAATTATGAATTATGACCTACGTTAATTTTTGTACTAATAGAATAAGCATCATCAAAAAACATGATTTTTATAAAACATTTTTTTTTATTATTATTATTAACTCGATGCAGGCAAGAGACAGTGAAATAATTCCAACAGAAAACAAGGCCCGTCTTCTGTATCCTAAAACAATATTCAAATAATAATAACTAGCAGGCTTTGCCCGCTTCGCTGGCCACTAAATTTAAAGGAAACTCGTTTCTATATAGCTTTATAAAAATAAAATAAAATAAATTACTGAAATTGTTCAAAAGCTCGCTCCAGGTCCCTGCTGCATTCAGCAGCGATTTGGTCATCAACTGCAACTCGGGCGCTTGTCCCTATTACCTACGACAATAGTTTACCAATGAGCTTCCATTTAGGTGCTTATTATATAACAGTTTCGAAATAGATAGTATCGAAAAAATTGGAGTTTCCCTTTTATATTTGAATCCCCAGTTATGTGAACAACACTATACGTGTTGTTCACATGTAACTCGGACTGGACTCAAACGTAACTGGGTTTAGACAACATAATATTTGTTTTTACGTTATTTCATATGTTTTTTGTTTTTTTTTTGTTTATCCAATCAACCATTAAATGACAGCAATTTCACGCCAAATATTACAATATGCTGTGACCGGCTACGTCTGTCGCATGAGACAATTAATTTTTTGTGTTTATATATAATTCATGGGTTGTAAACCTGATAGTACAGCCTTAATATAGTTCTCTTTGGCGGCTTTTAAAATTTTGTCACCATTTTAGACTTAATCCATTGTAACAATAAGACTTAATCCCTTGTAACAATATGCTATGAGCGCTATTTCTGCCGTATTTTAGACAACTAATCTTTTTATGGTTATATATATTTCCCATTAAACATATTTTTATTTATTTATTTATTTAAATATTAATTTGAATTTTTCAAATATTTCTGTTCGACAGCGTGAGAGTGCAGTAACACACAGAGGTTCATTTGTTTGTATAATAAATTAGCATAGTGATTATTATATAAAAAAATAAATAAATAGGTAAACATTATCGTGTTACACAACTTTATTATGTCGCTCCATTGGCGGCTTTTGAATTTTTGTCGCCATATTAGCGATGGATTTTTTTTTTTTTTGTATGAAAAGGGGAAGACTATTTTGCTAATAATTTTATCAAATTCTTTTTTGTTTATACATAAGAATCCTTTATATTCTGCTTCTATTTTTAGGTTTAAAATAGTGCTTGTTGAAATAAATTTCCTATCTTTAAAACTGCATTTGTTCTGTAAATTTTGTATAAAAATAAATCATTTATGTTTTTATATATTTGATGCGCTACTTAGATTAAAATGGCTGTTGCTATATTAAACTTCTTGTCGAAAAACATTCGGTGTACTTCAACACCAAAATTTAAAAAATCGCCCAGCAGGATCTGTTAATGAAGCTGATAAAATAAAAATATGGTTCATAGAGTTTAAATAATCTATTTAAAAAAATTTTTTAAACCCAAATTATTAATCTATCGTATCACATACATAGATATAGTAATAATATATAGATTGATCATTGGGGACAAAAAAGTTATTCCTTTTCACTCGGGAAAAGACGGCGATTTTACCAAAATATGGCAGTCTTTCCCCGAGTGAATACACACGGGAATATGCACGAATGTTTTAGCAAATAAAATTCATGAATAATTTGTTTACTAAAGGCGAATGAAAAGCCCCAGATATAGTTTCAAATTCATTCTTCTTTTCTTTTTTTTTCCTTCAATACCACTTAATGGCTGATTCCAAAGCTTTTTTTTCGGCATCAAAAATCTTTGCACGATAATATGGGGATGATAGATCTATATATATTATTATATCTATGATCACATAAATCTTTTCGAAAATAGAATAAAACTTAATTTAAAAAAATAATAATAACTTTTGTTTATTAACCAATATAATTGATGAAATTTGAAATGCAAGCTGGTCTTGTGGGGTACAGGCTGTATATTATATTTTTGTGTTCGTGAGAGAAAATTTAAAAGAATTTGAAAACTGCAATTTTTAATCCCTTTTAAAAATCATGTGACTTAATGTGAAGCAGATTTTTCATTTTTTTTCTCCTAACGGTTTCCATACAATCTTCTGCTGTTGCCACCTAAAATTCATACTTTAGTTAATTTTAAAAAATCTAATTGTCCGATTGATAAGCTGTTTAATGCATCGGATTAAAAAAAAATTTCCCTTTCATTTGCTATCTTATTTGTAACGATGCGACTGATATTTCTAATTTATTTTCTAATCTTTCTGATTTATTTTCCTCATTTTAAATAAGTATACGTTTTTTTTTTTTTTTGTTTTTTTTTATTGTTATTATTATTTTGTCGAAAAAAAATGGCAACAATTAAATTATGGATAAAATTTTAAAATTTAAATGTCTTATTTATCAGAAATTAGAAGGTTTTTATTTTCACATTTTAATTAATTAAGAAAAAACTAATCATCCGATTGATAAGCTGTTTAATGCATCGGATTTACAAAAATTTTCCCTTTCATTTGGTGTCTTATTTGTAACGATGCGAGTGATATTTCTAATTTATTTTCTAATCTTTCTGATTTATTTTCCTCATTTTAAATAAATGTACGTTTTATTATTATTATTATTATTATTATTATTATTTTGTCGAAAAAAAATGGCATCAATTAAATTATGGATAAAATGTTAAAATTTAAATGGCTTTTTTTATCAGAAATTAGAAGGTTATGATTTTCACATTTTAATTAATTAAGAAAAAACTAATCAAAAATTCGAAAACCTGACTTCGATGTGCACAATGACCCTTCGGGATGCACCTTTGTGTTAAATCTCGTGACTGTCCGAGCTACCGTTTTTGAGATCAGTGAAATATACATACAAATATTGCTCACTTAATAGTATAAGATAAACTGTTAAATTAGTACTTGTTTTCCAAAAATTTATTTTAAAAAAATTTTAATTTGAATTTTGAGTTTAAAAATGCGAATATTCACTAAATTTTAGCTGTAAAACGAAATATTAAAATTTAAATAATTTAATTTTTGGAAAACTGGTACTAATTTAAAAGTTGTGAATTTTCTGAATTTTAAAATAACAATTAGTTAATGATTAATTTTATCAGGGAAATCGTAAGAGGGAGTGAACAGCTTTAACAAGCCTTGCCGCGAATACGCAAATTTTATGTTCCAACTGCAAAAACTCATCCAAAAATTTTTTAAACAACATTTTCCTTTTTAGCATTGCGGAAAAGTTACTTATCTCTTGTATTTTAATTTTGTTCATAAATTCAGGTGGCAGTCGAATTTAAAGAAGAGTAATTACCTTGTGCGTGAAAGGGTTTATGAATATAGATAATGATCCTGCACTTTATATACTTAGGAATACAGTTTTCCAAATAAGTGTAAATACAAACACAGTATCTTGAACAGTGTTGCCAGATGGTTGACATTCAATTTTCCCAAACGGTTTTTCAAATTTCTCCAAATCAGGGGTTTCCCCCCCCCCCCCAAAAAAAAAAAAAAAATCCCTAACTCAATCTCTACTAAAAAAGTAAATTTAAAAAAATAATAATAATAAATATTTAACATATTTAAGCCTAAATTTTTCCCTAAATGAAGCTCAAAAAAGTCCCCATAAATCTATCCCTATCTCTCTCTCTCTCTCTCTCTCTATATATATATATATAGGGTAGGTACTCCAGTGATTGGCATGCTCTAGTAATTGACATCTATCCCGAAATAATTGATAAATAAGAAAAATCATATATTTTACATATAAGAATTTTAACATTTTATGTCAAAGACTGGAGCATAGGGTGCTAATAACTGGTAAAATGAATAACTAGCAGTGTCAAACACTGGAACATAGGGGGCCAATTACTAATAAAAGGAAAAACTGGCAGTGTCAATTACTGGAACATTGAGTGGATGTCAAATAAAAATTCATTAATATATATGTAAGGCTGGATGGTTGGGTGGGCTTGTGAAATTAAATTTAAAAGAAAAAAAAAAAAAAAAAAGTAGAAGGCTTGTTGCATTTGCTTTGTATTACTATGCAAACTTTCATTTTCCAATAAAATTTCAAATTTTTCCTTTTTGAGTTGTCAACTATATTTAATGTTCTAATTATACCGTTAAACACAATGTGATCAATCGGTGAATTTCATTGTGGCTTCGTGGTTTCATTGTTGTTCATCTGCTTTGAAATTTTGCATTTTTAAAATCCATATGGTTCCTGATCTGGTTGTGGCAGGCTGGGGGAGTGTTGCCGGCGTAAAACTAGTGTAACCCCACAGGCAAGTCACAAGTCTTGCCGCCTGCCTCCTTCTTCCTATCTTGTGTTTCTTGGGTTGTTTTTTCATTAATTTTGACAAGTTTATGGTTTTAAGTTAAGATTTGTTGTTTTACTTTATTGATTCGTTTGTTTTGCAGATTGTTAATTAATAGATCTGGTTTCTTTACATTAATGTATTTCATCCACTGATGATTTTTTTTATCTTATTGGTCATTGGTGTTTCAGTGATCTTGTATCTGTTGCTTGGCTTCTACTATGCTTAATAGATCATCTTTATTATATATATATATATATATATATATATATATATATATATATATATATATATATATATATATTATCAAATGTATATATTTTAACATATATATGGTTCTGAATGCCTTTCATGCCATATGTATTAACTTAACATTTCTTAAAATATTTTCTGATGACTAGAACATTAAAAACATCAGAGATTGCTCTAAAAGTGCCAATCACTGGTGCACTTACCCTATATGTAATTGCAAACTAGTTATAGGAAATTTTTAAATCTCCATAAAGTACTTTAGTGCTGAGGATGAATGTAGGATTTACTTTCATTCTCAGGATATTCTGAGAATGTCCTGGGAAGAAGGGGTACCTTTGAAAGGACCCTGCATACTGAAGAAAACTGTTGAAAGTCCTTACGCATTGGGATAAATTCCAACAATTGGCAACGCTGTAAACTTATCATGTAGACCAGTTTAAGGCGACTCTCTACCTATTATCTCCGAAAGCCGAAGCCAATGTTATTCTATGGGAAATTTTGCCCCATTATAATTCATTAACTAATAAATATTTTTAAATTCCGTTTTCACTTTCCGAAAATTCACAACTATTAAACAATTTATCGCTTTCTAAAAATTGATTTTTTTTTTATTTTTAAGATTTCCTTTTTAAGCTAAAAAATGAAAAATTTCACATTGTGAAAATTCACATTTTACAACCTCAAAATGTTAAAAATTTTTAAAAATAATTTTTAGAAAGCTATAAATTGTTTAATAGTTGTGAAGTTTTTGAATGTGAAAACGGAATTTAAAAATATTTATTAGTTAATAAAGTATAATGGGGCAAAATTTCCCATAGAATAACATTTGCTCTGGCTTCTGGGGACAATAAGTGAAGAGGCCTCTTAAGGCGGTACATCACAGATCCTCAAGGTTATCCAAAGCCCATGCTATTCTATGAGTAAAATTGTTTATAAAATTACACATTACCTAATTGTTATTTCTAAATTCCGTTTTCACATTCTGAAAATACACAATCGCTAAATTATTACTCGTTTTCCAAAAATGTGTTTATTTATTTATTTTATTTTATTTTAAAATTTTAATTTTGAGTTTAACCCTTAAATTCCCAGTGTTGCCTTTCGGCAACATACCCAGTTTTGTCTTATACAATATTATTAGAATAATATTGAAGCTCTAATGGCTCATGTTTGCCAATTGGAAACAAATTGCTTTTTAGCCGTAAACCATAGTTAAAAAAAAGCATGATTTTTTAAGGTATTTTTCTCTTGGTTTATTTAATAGAGGAAAGAAGTAAAACATTTTTAGTTTGATTTAAAAATATGCAGGCATTTAAGAGTTAAAAATGCTAACTTTGATCAGTAAATGCATTTTTTCTCATTTTTCAGCTTTAAAATGAAATTAAAAAAAAAAAAAAAAAAAAAAAAAAAAAATCAATTTTTGGGAAATGAGTACTAATTTAACGGCTGTGAATTTTTTGAATGTGAAAACGGAATTTAAAAATACCAGTTAAGTAATGAGTTATTCTATAAACAAATTTCGTCATAGACTTAAATGGGATTTGGCGACCGGAGATGGAAAAATTGCAAAAGCGAGTGAATAATTGAAAAATTCTCTAGATTTCTCCCCAAAAATTTCAAAAATCCCCTGGAAACTCTACCCAAACATTCGGCCCTTCCTCCAAAGCCAAAAGAATCCTCAAAATAGGGACAAAATTTTCAATCTTTAATAATCCCATTTCATTTTAGTTTATATTTAAAATTTATGTACTTTTTTTTGTCCGGTTTAAATCTTAATGAAAATAAATTATGGACAACATAAAACCAATAAAAATGACAACGTCATAAACGCCGAAAAAGAACAAAATATGGAAAGCATACAGCTGTTTCGGTAGCCTTAAGTGTACCGTCTTCAGTGCATAAAGATTTCTGGGACTGGAGAAGTGCTCGTATATATAGCAGAGGGACCGGATTCTGTTCAACCAATAATGTTACGGGAAAGGTGGGGAGAGTGACCAATAGGAATTTGAAAAACGTTAGCATGTAAACTGTAGAAAAATCAAGAAAATGCAGACTGAATGTAAAATTTCCAACAATCAGACAAATAGGGAACCAGAGCCTGATTAAGGGGGAAAGCACACATTATCTCCGCTCTCACCGGAATATTTTTACAATTATTTTTTACTTCATGTCATAGAAATTCCACGCTTTGACGAGGAAATATTTTTTATAAAAAATGAACGGTGTAAAACAATCCAATTTACTCACCGTTATTAGACACCAGAATTCTTTTAAAATAATTTTTAATGAGAATTTTGTGTTTATTATAGGAGGAAAGTATTTGTTAAAAAATAACGGTGTAAGTATAAATAATGTGTGCTTCCCCCTTAATCAGGCTCTGTAGGGAACAACGAAATCACAATTTACAAGATTTTTATAAATATGAAAAGCTTCATAAAAATCGAGTTCATGAATGGATTTAGGTCTGCAAATAATTTTACTGAATCAAATTTTAAATTATGATTTTCCTCCCAGCAATGCTTAGAAATAGCCGATTTATTGGTTTCTTGTTTGCGGACGTAATTAATATGTTCTTTAAGACGAAATTTAAGACTGCGTTTAGTTTGGCCAATGTATGGTAAAACACACTGACAGAAAATATTATAAATGCCCCAAGAATTATGCATATTAATAGGATCTTTTAACTGAGAAAAGGTGAGTTTATTGGAAGTTGAAAATATTATTTAAAAATCATGTTGTTTGAGAATTTTAGCTATGGCTTGACTGGATTTAGGAAAATACGGTAAAACAATACTGATATTAGAAGAGACTGCTTTAGTAGACGAAGTACAAGGGAGTGGCTAGCTTTGTCTATAATGGAAGGGTCATAACCTCTGTCAAATGCAGAGCCTGATTAAGGGGGAAGCACACATTATTTATACTTACACCGTTATTTTTTAACGAATACTTTCCTCCTATAATAAACACAAAATTCTCATTAAAAATTATTTTAAAAGAATTCTGGTGTCTAATAACGGTGAGTAAATTGGATTGTTTTACACCGTTCATTTTTTATAAAAAATATTTCCTCGTCAAAGCATGGAATTTCTATGACATTAAGTAAAAAATAATTGTAAAAATATTCCGGTGAGAGCGGAGATAATGTGTGCTTCCCCCTTAATCAGGCTCTGGTCAAATGCAATGGCTTTCCGATATTTAATTTCAGGCTTTAATGTAACAGAATTTGAACAAATATTAAGGGCACTGTTAACAAAAGTATAGAAAGCAGCCATTTTTTGGTTAGGTGGATGACATGAACGCGCATGGGGAGGTAGAGAGACTGCAAAATTTTTACGATAGACGGTGGTTGAAAATCCATTCTTATTTTGAAGTTTTAAAAGTTGGCAACTATGACAAAGGGATAAATGGTAGCAAATGGGATATCGATGATACTGCCCACAGTGTTGCCAGGTTGGCGATTTTTTTTATTCAATATCCACCACTAAATTTTAATTGTAACAGTTGCCTTATCACTTCGACGATAAATCGTCTATTATATATATCATTTATCACTTCCCAAAATTATTGGTGATAGTTGAATAAAAAAAGACCAATCTGACAACACTGACTGCCCATCGTCTGAAAGGGTTAACAATTCTTTTATGGTACTTTACCAACTTCGAGCAATTTGGAACTTGGAAGCACCTGTGGCCTACCTATCTTCCTCTGCATAATAACGTGAGTTAGTAAGAGGTGAGGAAATCAGCAATTGAATTGTCTGTCAAAATGGAAATTACAAAAATAATGAAGTTAAAAAAAAAATACAAAATTACAATAGAAAGCTGAAAGTAATAAGATAATAAAAAATTTTGAGTTTATAAGAAATGGAAACAAGGTTTATTAAAAATGAGAACGGTTAAGGATAGTATTCAAGGGTCGCATTCTCCACCATTTTTTAGGTGGATGAAATATTTCCGACTTTTTTCCACCACTATTTTTACGGTATTTTCATAGTAATGTGCCTTGATTAAACAGGGCAGAGATTTTTCTACAAACACAGGTGGTAGCAAAAAAGCTGAAAATTTCTCATCTTTGAAAGTGCCCTAAAGAAAGGGCGGAAAATGCGATCCATGAGCATTACAACACTTATGGAAAAAATAGGAGCAAATAGAACTCTTTTGTATTGGTTACGAAACGCTTTATGAGTTTTACCTTATTTATCTATTTTTATTTCATTAATGCTTTTTGCTTTTTAGATTTAGAAATTTACATTTAAAAAATAAATTAAAAAGATATTACGGAATGAAATGAAAAATACAATAAAAAAGGTCAAATAAAAGATTGGAGAAAGGAGTTGAGTCGTAAGTCCGTTTGGATCTACGTCTATTAATACGATCATTGTAATCATATGTGTTTTCAAAGCAGGGTTAATAACTGATTCCAAAGCCAAATGAAAATAACATTAAGATGTTGCACAGTATTGCCAGATTTTGTTACTTTTTTATTCAATAGTCCCCAATGATTTTGAGAAGTGATATTTTATATACATGTGCATAGGTGCCAAGTCTCCCGTTGTTCAAGGGAGACTTCAAACCGGAAAGTAATATTAATCGGTAATATTAATCATCGAAAATATGTATAACATATTCCATTTTAAAATACTAGTGTCAATTCTGATTTAAAAGTTTAAAATGTTGGCAACTGTGGAAGTGATTAGGCAATTGTTACATTTAAAATTTAGTGTTAGATATTCAATAAAAAAGTCGCAAAATCTGGTAATATTGGTGTTGCAGAAATTGTTTAACCTCGGAGTGGAAATTTTTTTATAAATATGAAAACATGTGCTACCAGGTATGCTACCAGATGTGCTACCAGGTAGTGCTACCATACATTGTCATGTGCTACCCTGGTAGTACACCCTGAATGTACTACCAGGGCGTATCAAGCATTTGCCGAATGGCTGCATTTTGAGCTCTAATGAATAACTTGATATGGGTTTTTGCTGCACATGACCATACCATAATGGCGCAGGTGAGGATGGAAAGAACATGCAAAGTATAGAGAAATATTTTATTTTCATAGCTAAAACTTCTGTTCCGAGTGCGCAGGGGTATTAATTTACCCTATATGTGACAAGTCACCCGTTTTTTCTTCGGAGACTTCATAACGGAAAGTTTCTATAAATGTTTTCAGTTTATTTGATTGAATTTCATTCGTCGAAAGTATATGTGACAGATACTTTTTTATTATCTCATAAATCTCATTAAAAAAATAGAAATGTTGGCAGCTATGAGATATGATTTATTCTTAGCAGCTCAAAACTTGTTTCGGGTAGTGTTAATGTGTAGTTTAAAAGTCAGGCCATAATTTTAGAAACAAAATTTTTAAGCTCATGAAATGAGTCTTCGTTATTTTTTCAAAATTTTCTGGGTATGCGCACACGGAGACTTTCTAATAAGATATCACTAAGCTATTTATATTGATTAACCCCTTCAGGGGCAATGAATTTAAGGTCATTTAAAATCAAATGCCACCAGAGTCTGAGATCAAGATTAGAAGAAAAGTAATGAATGAATGTTTTCGGGTAAGGTAAAAAAGTAAAATTTTATATAAAATTTCTGGGATGAATTTTTGCAGTTGAGAACTGAAATTAGGTGGTTAAAATATATACCACCGCCCCTGAAAGGGTTAAAAAGCGTGAACATTACATTGATATATAAAGATATTTAAAAAATGTTAAGGGGTTAAACATATAACAAATTACTCACTATTCATTACATGTAGTAATATAAAAAATCAGAAAATATTCATTACATAGAGTAAATGCCCATAACATTTAGTAAATATTCATTACTGTACGAAATAAACTTGAATATTTACTTAATAAATAATACACTAGGCTTAAAAAAAAAAATAATAAATAAATAAAAATAAAAATATAGCCTATTAATTTTAGTGAAGATTTACTGAGATCCCAATATTCCTAATTGTTTCATCTGAAAAATAATCCAAAAATGTGAAGGCTTTCTCTTCACGTCACTCATCATCCTAATTAGAAACTATGGACGAAAGTTTGACAAAGAGTTTACCATCCTCTCAATCCATCTCCGTTTCTAATTTGGTGAAAACAAAATAAAGCAAAAACGCTAAGGTGATTATCTCGTTACACGCAAACAAAGTAAAGGAAGAAAAATTATTCTCTAGTGGATTAAATACACACTTAATTTCGAAAAGTTTTCAGCTGAATAATTTTTATATTTCTGCAACTGTTTATTGTTCTCCCAATAAATATTTAGTTAGCTTGTCATTAATTTTCTCTTTTATTACTTTTTTTAAATCTGATAACTATAATTTCAGTACTAAGTACTCGTTTAGGATTTTATGTGAGTTATTTGAGAATAATTAAGTTACTTTAAAGTATTCTTTCTTTTTTTTTTTTTTTTTTTTTTTTTTATTGTTAGAACTTATTTAGATTAACACATAATTCTAATTAAAATTTGGTTTCGAAGTGTCGGAAAAGCTATATCTCAGCTTCTATATTGTATAAATGCACTAAACTTGATATATGAGATGGTTATTATGAAAAAATTGCTGATTAAATTTGGGCCGGCAAGTGGTGCTGCTAAGCTGCATTTTCCCTGTGTACAAGAAAGATATATCTTAGCTTTTAGAGCGTATAAATCAGCAAACTTAAGATGCCAGAAAACCATTATCAAAAAGAAAGCCGACTGAATTCGGTTCGAAAAGTGGTGGTGCAAAGCTGCAATTTCTCTGTGTATGGGAAGAATATGTCACAGCTTCTACAGAGTAAAAATGCAACAAACTGGATATGTGAGATGATCACTAGAAAAAAAAAAAATAAAATAAAATAAATAAATTAAATTTCTGACTTAATTTGAATATATAAGCGGTCAACAAGTATCGTTGCTATTAATCAATTCTTAACACCTTACCGCGCGCTGTCCTCGGCAGCGAGGACGCAAATTTTAAGATCCAGCTGCAAAAATTCATCCCGGAAATTTTTTAGCAAAAGTTCACGTTTATAACATATCAGATAAGCCGGTTTTTCTTAACCCTTCAAATTTAAAATTTCTTTCAGTTTAATTTAGTTCATGAATTCCGGTGGCAGTATAATTTAAATGTTTCAGATTGCCTTGCGCCGAAAAGGGTTAAAATGAGAAAACTGGACTTGTCAGTGACAGAATGATATTGCATCATGTAATAAACATTAAGATGATTTTTATTTTTATTATTATTATTAACTAGTACATTTAAACAACAAAAACTTTGTTTTATGTAAATATCATAAACTACAACAGCCGTTTAGGATTAAAATTATTCAGCACGAGCCCTCATCAGGTAAAATATAGACATAAAGGCAGCAGAGAAACATGAATGCATGTACTTCATTTCTGGTGAATTGTTTCTAAATTTATCGCGTTTACTTTAAAATTTAGCAAAATTTATAAAATTTCAAGTTTTTTTAAATTTCTTTTGAAAACAACTTATCGACCTATCGATTCACATTAAACGCATCATTTTAAAACTCGAATGAAAATCATTAAAATAAATAAAAACTCAAATAAATAAATGCGCAATATTTTTCTCTTGTATTCATATTGCAAAAACCGCAAAAGAAAAATAACATTTTTTTTTTTTTCTTCCCGTTTACGCAATTGGTTCTTAGAAAACAGTGATTGATTTATAATATTGTTTGAATTTATACGAAAATCTATTATTCTGCTTCTGAGAACATATTTCATTAATATACCCGTCTGCTTTTTCCAGTGTAAAAAAGAAGAAAAAAATACATTTAAAAAATGTGTATCAATTTATTGTTTTTTGGAAAACTGACATAAAATTTTTCTGGGAAATTTGGGTTAAGGCTATTTCATATTTTATTTCAAATCTTTAAAAGTTCCAGAAAAAAATAGCTGTACATATAAAAATAATTCAAAAGATGAAAACTATTGTCTCTTTTACAATAGTTTTTTTTTTTTTTTTTTTTTTTTTTTTTTTTTCAGCAAACAACTGTTTTAAAGGTAAGATTTAAAAAGCATTTTCCACTTCGACTTCGGTCTTAATTTTTGCTTTATTATTACATACCTTTTTAATCGTATTTTCTTAAAATTAATACATTGTTGTCCAATCATATTTTGCTGAAAATTCAAATAAACGATTATCAAATGACAAAAAGCTATTATATATGTACATATATATATATATATATATATATATATATATATATATATACCACATTATATTTTAATACTCAAAAAGAAAAAAAAAACTTAATTGGTTGCTAATAAAAAAACACATTAAAAAAAAAAAAACATCATTCACGTAATTTTTCAAACAATTAGATAAATATATTGGAGTATTTAATGGATATTGATGTTCAAATATAAAAACAAAATTAAATATCAAAATTTTAAAAATATTTACAAATAGTACAAACGAAAAAAATTATGTTTTTCAAATAAATTTTCGAATATTACGATTTTAAACCTGCCAACTTACTAATTCAGAGTTGCCAACATTTTGATTTATTCCGGAGCATT
Organism: Salticus scenicus; assembly: GCA_963930645.1. NCBI lineage: Eukaryota > Metazoa > Arthropoda > Arachnida > Araneae > Salticidae > Salticus > Salticus scenicus. The sequence continues at coordinate 183,555,427 of OZ005656.1, read as the reverse complement.
TTTAGCCAGTATATAATTACGATAAAATAAACTAAGAAAAACTCTTAAAAAAAAAAAAAAAAAAAAAGTGGTATGGAATAAAGGTGGGGCTAAAAATTCCCCGGAATAAATTAAAATGTTGGCAACCCTTCTAATTAATATTCCGTAAGATATTTAGAACCTATCCCTTATTCCACACCACTTAATTTTTAGAGCAACTTTGTTCAAATATAATTGCGATAAAAAGAAAAATACTCTTAAAAAAAAAAATACTGGTGTGGGAAAAAAAAAAAAAAAAAAAAAACGGTTGCTGGCAATCTTTCGGATATTAATTAATAAGTTTGCAGATATGCGATTTTTCATATGATTACTTGTGTATACTATATATATATTATTATTATTTTTTTAAATTACCTTATTTCTTTTTCTTTCTCTCAAAGGTAATTGCGTTTAATAAATTGTCGTCTCAAATAACATAGGGTACGTATTTAGCGTATTTCCCCTTATGTTGTTTTCCCGAAATATCAATTCTGAATCTATGAACTGTAAAATTTAAAATGTTTACTATGTTTTTAATATTAGGATTTTGTAATTCTTTATTTTTCAAATGACTGACTCAGTTAAAAATAATTTTGCATCTAGTGACATACGATTTAATGATATTATTAACTGCTTAAAATAATTTAGACCTAAAAAAAGACATTTATTCAAATTAGACTAGACGTTGATTTTTTAAATAGAAATTTATTTGACAGGAAAGAAACTGATGCTTATATGTTAAAATTTTCCGTTTAGTTTGATGCGTAACTGATATTTTGCTTTATTTACTGCAGCATTTATAAAAACATAAGATTTACACTTTTCTCAAATAGTCTCTTTTTTTTATTAAACGTTAATATTACAGTATTTTCCTTTGTACAGTCAGCAAAAAGAGAGAAAAGAAAAAACACGACTACCATCCTAATTTTGCCATAAGTTGTCGTAGAAACATGCGGCTGTTACCAATCGATTTGCAATAACGTGTAGTTTATAATAGTATAGTTAGATTTTGCTTACGGGGTCGTCTACATATTAAAAATGGCATCAACTTCATTTTTTTCAATGGTAATCCCAATTTTTTATAATTTATTTGAATTCTTTGGATCAAATCATCGCGGAAAATGGTATAGCTTATATATTTTGCTTAATTTTTCATAGAGTTATAAGCTGTCAAAATATGGGAATGCTAATGTTAAATGAATGTGACAAACATTAATTCATATCTCCCAAAATAATTATATTCAAATTCTGTTTTTTTTTTTTTTTTTTTTTTTTACAATAGAATGGAGTGACCCAAACATATTCCATGCATACTTTTGATAAAAAAATAATTTTTGAATTATGAAAATTATTAATAAATTCATATTTGAAAAAATTATAAATTATGACTAATGTTAATTTTTGCACGAATAGAACGGGCAGCACCACAAACATGGGTTTCCAAATTTACAGCTCGTTCCTAACATTATATTTTGAGTTACAGTGACATTTCATTTTTTATTGCTGTTAGGGGGCCGTCACTTGTTATAATTTGTATCCTCTGTGAGAAAATAACTGTATATATTTTGATGAAAAACTATTTTAATATACCTTTATGTTGTTCTTATTGTTTTATAAGCAACATTTCGATGTTTATTATACAAATTGGCTTATTTTTATAAAATTATCGCAATGCACGCGACAGATTCTGAAAGAATTCCAAAAGAAATGAAGCCCCTCCTCTATATCGACGAAGTAATATTAAAAAAATTAGTTTGCATATTTGTATTTGACTTTATATGTGACACTGGTATGCATAAATATCAATGGCATTTACTACATCGAATGCTGAAGACAAAATTTAAATGATGTAATTGTAAATATGTAAAATAATTTTGTTTTATAATGTAAAGTTTAGAAAATTGTGTAAAGGTATTGCAAAAAGTTGCAATACCCGATCCTGAAATGTTATGTCTTTATTCTTAAATATTACATAACTTTTCCTAGTTTCTCACTGCTAAAATTCTATCTTAACCCTGTTGTCTTTTTTTTTTTTTTTTACTTGAATATTGTAGGGTTCGTGCACCACAAGTTAAATGTCATTATTTAGGAAACGCGGTAAGGCAAAGATTATTGTTTGAAAGAGCAATACGCAGTGAGCAATTTTTTTTTTTTTTTTTTCTTTCCTTTTTTTAAATTAATATAATTAATTTTTATAAGATTTTTATGTCTTTTTTTTTTTTTTTTTTTTTTAACGAATTTTCGGTTTTAATCTTGTTATGACATTGTCGCATTCGTTTACTGTACCATTTGTAAGCTAATGCTGTTTAAATTTTATCGCATGACGTAACAGAATAAAATATTAAATTTTTATTAAATGTTTTTTTAATACAGAATGAAATAATGGATTTTTTTTTTTCCTTTTAAGTTTATAAAACCTATTATTGAAACAAAGTGCAATGTTATTTTCTATTATTCTAATCATGGCGTAAAACTGGCGTCACATTTATTATGGAAAAAGAATTTAAAACAAAGTAATATATCTTATTAATTTTAAAGATACGGATTTTACATATTTAAAATTAAGAATTCAAGTATGGTAGACGACTGTATAAAAGGGGATATTCGTTCTGGGCAATAGGAAACCGTTTCGTGTGGGATATACTTTATCAGACCAATTTATGCAAATTTAGTCCAATTGAAAATTTTAATTTAATTTAATTTTGTTGTTTTGTTTTGTTTTGTTTTGTATTGTTTTTTAAGTAAGGTTTCGATGTTTACTATACAAATTAATCTATTTTTGTAAAATTAGCGCATTGCAGGCGAGAAATTTTGATGTCATTCAAAAAGAATAATAAACCCCCACAGTCTGGCTTTTTCTGAAACGATACTTTACTTAAAAAATGTTTTTTTTTTTTTTTTTTTTTTTTTTTTTTGTTTCCTTAATTTTAGTTTGTTTGAATCTTTATAGAACTCTAGCATATAAAAAGGAGTAAACTTTACCGTTTCGATTGTTGATAACAGAATTTCAGTTATTTAATCATGAATTTGTGAAATAATTTGATCATATTACCCAAAATAGGAATGATTTTGGACGATATCTCCTTTTTATTGAATATTAAATATCATTTCTCAGATTTTAGTTTAAATCCTGTTGCCTTTTTTTTTTTTTTTTTTTTTTTTTTGTATATTTTACATTGTTGGTTTGTACGCCTCAAATTAAATGTAAAACTTTATAGTAACACTTTCATGCGGGGCTTATTGTATAAAATAAAAATATACTCAACACAGAAGTAGATAATTTTATTTTTTTTACCGCTATTAATATTATTATCATTATCACTATTATTATTTTATCTTGGTATCTAGATTTTTGTAATTCAACATTGGAGGTTTTCATATGACTCAAGCTATTTAAATTTTTTCGTATGAAGTGACGTATTTAGCCATTCTACATTTATTAAAAATAAACTGTTTACAAATTTTTAATTCGTAAGCTAACGCAGAGCATTCCGCTAACAAACTTCGTTTTTTGTTTTTAATTAACATTTCTGTACTTTTTTTCCTGTGCGAAACTTAATAAGTTATGTCTATTCTGTTTACACAGTGATTTTTTTTTTTTTTTTTTTTTTTTTAACACGAATTTCCGAGATCTAAAATTGATCTATCTGATCAGGATGACTATTGATTTTCTTGTGATAACCAAGTAAAGCATGAGAAAGGATATCTAAAATGGGTTTATGTAACAATTTTTAAGAAAATCGTTAGAGCTGTTTTTTAGATACCGACTTTTACCGTTTTTAGAGGTAATTTTTATTATTAAAAATCAGAGAAAATTGATATTATCATTGCTAAAGTGTTCCCAAAACATACAATGTATCGTTATGTTTAAAGCTTTGTGTTTTCAGTTAATTATACTATTTGAAACGTTTTGACTTTTCAAAACCTTTGTTTGTTTGTTTCCCTTCGTTTTCCTTTGTATTATTTAAACATTTAACAATTAAAAACTTGTTACCATTAATTGTTGACCAGAAAACAACGATTACATGCAAAAGTATATTTAAAAAAGGGTTAATATAGCAAGTTTGAAAAAAATTCATACAGCCGTTTTGTAAGGAACACTCTTGCAGGACCTGAAACTCAACTATTTATACAAGATGCCTCTCAATTTTCCTGAACTAACCAACAATATCATTCGAAAGGACATCTAATAGAATGTTTATACAGCAATTTTGAAGAAAATCGTTAAAGCCGTTTTTGAGATACGAACTTGCATACGAATATCCACACTTCCGGTATCGGATGTCCCACTTCCGATTTTCCAATTTTCACCAAAATTTAAAAAATCTATCTGTACACCAGACTTGTCTCAATTCTGAAGTTTCGTTGTTCAGTCTTTATTAACTTCCGAGATATAATAGACAGAAGAATTTCTACATATATACATATATACACACAGACCAATTGCCAAAAACCACTTTTTTGGACTCGAAAGACACTAAAACATGTAAATCCGGTGAAATCTCGATATTGAATTTTTGGACCGAATACAATACTTCCATTACCTACGATAGTCGGGTAATGGAAGTAAAAAAGTATCAGTCACATAACACAATGAGCATCGAAAAAGATTAATGTTTTCTAAACATGTCAGAGCAGAAAGCATTCCTGAAATGATAACGTTTTTTGTAATATAATTGAAACAATTTGCGCTGTGCGGATAATTACTACACACTTTTTAACAAAAGCAAAATGTTATTTAACTTTCATTTTACAATAGGATTCTAATTTATCAAATACCATTTCAGACATTCCCTACTTGAAATTCAAATAAAAGATATTACAAACGATGATTAGGAAAAATTGATATGTATAATAATGGTAACGGTTTTATTTTTTAACATATGGTGAAGCATGAAGTTAAAAGAAATGATCTTCCAAGATTGTTAAACATTATAAAAAATAGTTTTATTTTTAACCCTTTGCTGGCCCTAACGCTCTAAAGTGCTCTAAACATTGTTGCCAAATTTAAGGAATTTTTTTTATTCAACTAGCATCAATAATTTTGAGAAGTGATATTTTATACGTATAATGGACGAATAACTTTCAAAGTAATTAACTAACCATTACAGTTAAAATTTATTGGTGAAATTGAATAAAAAAGTCCAGAGGCGTGGAATTAAATAGTATCGGCAAATAGTTAAATAATATTTAAAATATTTAAAAATCATTAGGTCTCGTAGTTAAACTAAATTTTAATCACACTAAAAACTGAGACAGACAATATACAATAAAAATATATACAATTTAAAACATTAAAAACACAAAACATAAATTTAAACGTTTCGAGCCTTTTACAGGCTCCTCATCATTAAAAACATCAAATGTAAATGTTTCCCTACTTGAAATTAAAATAAAAAATATTACAAACGATGATTAGGAAAAATTGATATGTATAATTATGGTAACGGTTTTATTTTTTAACATATGGTGAAGCATAAAGTTAAAAGAAATAATCTTTCAAGATAGTTAAACATTATAATTAACCCTTTCAGTCGCAGTGTTCCCGCTGATGGAACACCTAATTTTAATTCTCAAGGGCTAAAGCTGAACCCGGAAATTTTTTAACAAAATTTTACATTTATAACATAGCAGAAAAGGCCTCTTTTTCTAACCTGAAAATTTTAAATTACTTTTATTTTAATTTTGTCAGTAAATTCCGGTGCGAGTATAATTTAAATGATCCGAATTACTGAAGAGGAGCCTGTAAAAGACTCGAAACGTTTAAATTTATTTTTTGTGTTTTCAATGTTTTAAATTGTATATATTTTTAGTGTATATTGTCTATCTTAGTTTTTAATGTGATTAAAATTTAGTTAAATAATATATTTAAAATGAAAAAGGAGTTAATTTTATATTTTATGATTAATAAATTAAGATAATAAATAGTTTTCGTAAAACATTTGGTATGGATCGTCACTCTGCGTTCACCTTCAATACATTATGGCTTCTTAGACTGCGAATTATGGCTTAAAGTGGATTTTCAGCTACTACGAATATCAGTGCCTGGATCAGAATTCGAAGACTATGGGACATTCCGCCGCAAGTTTTCACGATAGAAATAAAAAAAGGTTATGTATTCCAGAAAACCACCAAGATAAAATATAAAATTTTATTATTTCTGTTTCATCAGTTGCAGTGATAGAATTAGAACATGTTCGAGAAGAATGGCATAGAAACAATGAAAGTTAGTTATTATTCATAACATGTTGGTATTTAATGTAAATAAACTAGAAGTATTTTATAGACACATTAAAGATGCTTTATCCCTTTCAGGGGCGGTGGTTACATAGTGCACCAGAAATTTTAACCCTTTGCGCTCGGGATATTTTCCGTAAGACACGCCTTTTGGCGTTCCTTTAAAACGTCACACATATAGTTTCCAACTTACTACCTTTTGGCTACCGAAAAATTCTAATAATTTGTTTTATTTTACTTCATCATTAAATAAAATAAATCTTTCTGTTAAAATTTTCTGGTAGCCGAAAGGCAGCCTATAGTTACACGTTTTAGTAAAATAACATTTCATTTGCAGAGGAACACCTTAAGGCGTGGCTCGATTTTTTAATGTCCCCTCAGAAGGGACATACGAGCGATAAGGGATAATTCAAAATTGCACAAACTGTCCCCTATTTCTGGTTCTTACGTTTATCTTTGTTTAGAAAGGCCAAAAAGAAAATTTATATGCATTTACAGTTTAAGCAAAATGTAGAAATTTGATAGAAGTATATGTTAGCTATTATTATCAAAGTATTAAAAAGTGTAAAGAAATATATTACTGCAAGGCTCGTAAAAAGTAGTTGAAATGATTGTAGATAAATTTTCAAGCATTGAATGATGTGGCATGCTAATCAAAAGATATAAAAAGGCTAACACTAAATTTAAAAATTGCATAAAAAATCATTTATTTGATGAAAATGATACAAAAACGTTTAGGAATTTATTATTTCCCTGAATTCACTCTTAACTGCAATTTATAATAATTATAATATGATTAAAAATTGGAAATTAAAGACAAGGTATAAACGAATTTTGTAAATTATTTTTGATTCTTGCTTCTATATTTATTCAGGAAAAAATATTTCAAGGCTTTTGCAAGAAGTAAAAGTTTTATATATATATTTAAAAAAAAAAAAAAGAAAAAGAAAGAAAGGAAAGGAAAGAAAGAAAGAAAAGGAAAGAAAGAAAGAAAAGAAAGAAAAGAAAAAGAAAAACGAAAAAAAGATATGTGATAGCTATGTTTATCAAATTATCCAGAAGATATTATGAGAAATACTTATTGTGTGTGTGTTTGAAATGCCCATAAAAAATAATTCAAAATGAATTTTCAAGAATTAAACAATGTGCCATGTACGTCGAAAGATGCAAAATACTCATGCTGTCATAAAATTCAGTGAAGCATATAAATAGCATATGATATAGTAAAGCATATAAATACTCAAGCATGCCGGGTGGTGGTGGGATAAAGTACTAATACTTAAAAAGAAAAAAAATGACAAATTCTTCCATTTTTTTCACGGGAGATATCGAACCAACAATTTAAAATGTTAAATTTCAATATATTAAATATCAGGGAAAATATATGATTTTTTTTGTTTTAAAAAAATTAATTTTGTAGTATGTTTATACGACTCATTAAAGTAATGATAACTTCACAAAAATAGTGGTGTAGATTGTTGCATACTCTATTCGATAACAGCAACTCTATTCATTTAAAAATGCATTGTATTTGGCAACTATGAAAATATATAATGAAAAATTTCTTTCAATTAAAAAAATTAAGGATAACTGATGTATTAATAAGATATTCAATATAGCTCTTATTTAAAAAAAAAAAAAAAAAAAAAAAAAAAATCTGCTGTCGGAAGAAAATAGAATTCAGATAATTCCACAATAAAATCATGCATAACGGGTGGAAGTGGGAGGGAAGCCATGTAATTAAAAAATTTATAATTTCTAAAATATGTTATTCATTATTTAATATAGAGAGATCATTAAAATAATGCATGGGTATAATCTATTTTGTTTCTTTCTTCAGAAGGGAAAATATCAACAGTCTAAATGTTCATGTAAAATCAGTAAATTTGAAAGAATTCGTAAAATAATTTGACTGTTATCATTAACAGAGTATTAAAAACTATATGTGAAATATTGCTGGATGAATTTGCATGAATTAAATGAAGTGACAGGCATGTTTGAAAATGTTAAATAATTACTGTGTTTTAAAGTTCCACAAACATTCTCTAATAACCTAGAGTATGTAAATAACAGGGGTGTTTGCGTTTCGGGTTTTTTATTTTATTTCCCACCAGTAATTACGAAATGTATTTTTCGGTATATTTAATTGCTGAACATTACTGGAATGCTACCAATAATATTACTATTGAAAAATTCTGGTAGCAATTTCCGGGGATGCAAACACCTCTGAAATAATCATGTGAAGGAAGCGGAATAAAATAAAAATATGTCTATAAAAAAGGGGGAAATTTTCATTTACTTTTAAAAGTTAAAATTTTTGGATGTATTAGTAAGATTTTTATTATAGCATTAAGCGAGAACAATACGGCTTAATTCGAGATTATGAAATTCAGTTTAATGCAAAATTGTATTCATACAATTTAGGATAAAGTGGCAGGAGAGCCATTTAATTTTTTTCTCTAAAAATTATTTATATATCATAATTTAATTATGAGCTGTAATTAAATTAAATTAAATTAAATTACCAAATTTTAAGAACAAGATTAGAAATAAAGAAATAAATGAATCTGTTCTTCTAAATTTAAAAAATAAGCAAATAAAAATAAATTCCGAAATGAAGTTTTATAAAATAGGGTTCACCATCCTGGAAGGGTATAAGCAATGCTTATTGAATGTTGAAAATACCTGTAAACAATTTCACACACCTTACGAATATTTAATTTCCAGGTACAAAGAGTTTTTCTTCCAAGTAACTTTTTTTTCTTTTTTTTTTTTTTTTTTAAATATTTTATCGATTTTTGTAATATATTTCCATGACCTTTAAAAAGAAAAAAAAAAAAAAATGTTTGATGTACCAGATAATCATGTCGGGTTGAATTTGTAAAATAACACTGGAAATTTTTGTTTCAAAATTCTTATATTATATTCCATAAAATCCTAAAGTTATATAAATGTTGACCAGAAAATATTTCAGATGTCGCATTTTTAATTCACGACGACAGAACATTCCGATCGGGGATGAAAGTGTTCCGCGCCTACGTCATCAGTATATTCATTTATCAAAAAAAAGTTGCATTTTTGCATTTATATATTATGACTAAATAGGATAATCGGTATGCTTACAGAACACTGGTAGAAGATTTCTCTCTTTTGACGGAACTTTTACACCCATATTTCCGGTACAACGAATACTTAGTGGTGGTAACAAAAACTAGTTGTTAAAGTGTTGTAATTTTTAACAGAAACATTTTATAATTTTTACAACATGTTTTCATGATTTAAAACGGTAATAATCTGTATTTACTGGTGGTATTAAAATGTGGTGTTAAATTATTTACAATAATTGGCGCCGCAGTAGGGCATCGGAATATTCCCGTTCCGCTGGGTACTTCCATTGTCCCCTTGGTTTAGTGTCCAGTATCATACTTGCCAACGTGAAAAAGAAAGCGGGGCTAACAATACTACAGAATATTAATTAGTATGTTGGCAAGTATGCCAGTATACAAAAATAAAGAATTTTCCTTGGGCGATTAGTCTTGTTTGTGGATGTAATCTAAAAAATCGTCGTTTATGTGTATACGTCTCTTACAACAGTAAATAGACAGATACTTTATAAGGCTGCTTCAGAAGACGAGCAATAACAATAACTGAAGTTCTTTTTATTCTAGGTACTTAGCCTGTCCCCTTAATGTCAATCCAATATTCAAAAACATAGAACTTTTCTAGGGCGATTAATCGTCATGTGATTGAACCCGAAAAATCATGGTATATGTGTATATGTCTCTTTAACAGTGGATGGGTAGAAATTTTATAGAACTTTCTAAGATAACGAGCAACAGAAAAGCTTAGATACATACTTGCCAACATCCTAATTAATATTCCATAGTGTTATTAGTCCCACCGTTTTTCTCACACCAGTAAATTTGTAGAGCAATATTCTTCACATGCAATTACGATGAAATAAGATGAAAAATACTCTAAAAAAAAACACTGGTGTAAAAAGAAGACGGGGCTAACGATACTACGGAATATTAGTTAGGATGTTGGCAAGTAAGTAGATATCACTGAGGTATTTCGTCTTTTTCCCGAAACTTTTAATGGTACTGTGGTTGGCGCCGCAGTGGGGCAACGGAATATTCCTGTTTCGCTCGGTACTTCCTTTGTCCCCTTGGTATATGTATAATATACAAAGATATAAGATTTGATAAGTGGTGGTGGGGCTGCAACCTGAATAATTAGACTACATGTGTACAAGTCTCTCGGAAATGCGTATGGTAAGAAGCTTAACAGAGCAGCCATGTGTTAAATGTATAGAATGTTTGACGCCACATTTGGTCACTTAGATATTGCCGTCTCGCTCAGAATTTTTATTGTTCCTTTTCTTTATATCCAATATCCAAACATATAAAATTTAATTTAGGTTCTTCAGTTGTCGTGTGGCTGTAACCTGGATAAACGTGGTACCTCTATATATGTCTATTGTACTAGTGGATGGATTGAAGCTTCATAAGGCTGCTTCAGATAACGAGCGTTAATCTTTGATACCACTACGCTTTTTCTGTAAACACATGAGAGTACAACAGTCGGCACCGCTGTGGGGCACCGGGGTATTCCTGTTCCGCACGGTACTTCCTTTGCCATCTCGGTGTTTAAAAAAGATACTTCGTGATGGGCTGTAACCTGAATAAATATGCTACATAACTTACAAGTCTTTCAGAAATGTGGGTGGTGGGAAGCTTGGCAATCCAGCCTCGAATAGTGAGAGAAAAATCTTAGCTAAACTTAAGTTCTTTTCTTTTTCCTCAAAACCCTGAGAACACAGTGCTTGACGCCCTATTTATGGCCCTGTTGTGTCTGTTCCGCTCAGTATTTTTATAGTATCCAGCGTTAGTACCCAGGTATTATCTATATTAATAAAATCAGAGTTTTGTCTGTAAATTTGTCGGAATCGAAAAATTTTGCGATATCTTCACGTTTTACACCCCATGAAAGCCGAGAATGACTTCAGAAAATTTTGCCTGTGTGTGTGTGTGTGTCTGTGTGTGTCATCGTGTCCGAATGTCGCTTTTTTTGTCCGGGCATCACTTGAGAACGGCTGGACGGAATTCAACGACGCTTGGCAGGAATTTAGATCTTCACCCAACTTAAAATTATATCTATCAACTTTTCAGAAATTCCCGCCCGTTCCCCCCCTAGGGGGTAAAAGACTAAAACACGTTTGTCCGGGCATCACTCGAGAACGGCTGGACGGAATTCAACGGCGCTTGGCAGAAACTTAGGTCTTCACCCAACTTGAAATTATATCTATAGAAATTTTCAAAATTATTATTAGTGTTTAAATTGTGTGTAAAAAACGCCTGCGCATGCGCCATAAATATTTTTTTCACTAAAATGCTTTGAATGAAAAAATAAAATATAAAAATAATTTTTTAAGTTAAAGACTTTTGTATTCGCGTGATTTTCACTACAAATTATGAAAAGATTGAAATGAAGTGTTGCCATCTAAGTTTCATACTTTAGTTAATTTTATAAAATCTAATTGTCGTATCGGGAAACTGTTTACCCCCCAGGATTCAGAAAAATCACCTCTTTCATTTGGTATTGAATTTGTAATGATAGGTCTGATATTTCTAATTTATTTTTTCCTTTATCTGTTTTTCCGTTGCCACTTAAATTTCATACTTTAGTTATTTTTTAAAAATCTAATTGTCGCATCGAAAAACTGTTTGAACCCCTGGATTCAGCAAAATCGCCCCTTTCATTCGGTATCAAATTTATAAATATAGGTCTGATATTTCTAATTTATTTTACCCTTTTTCCGTTTTCAACCCAGATTCGATATGGAACAGCTTTAGTATTGGATCCCTTTGGCAAAATTTGAAATTCGGCACCGAAGTAGCTCGGACGTTTCTCGCCAAGATCTTTAATTGCACAATTGAGATAGCCAATTCAGTTCAACGCAAAAATGGCTTAAAATATTTAAAGTCACCAAAGGGTTCCGATACTTAAGCTGTGCTTTTTGTATTTATTTATTTATAATACTGTCTATTAAAGACTTCTGTGGTCACGAAATTTGGTGTGTAAATTGTTTGTATGCATCCGGCACTTATTGTAACTGCATTTCACGAAATTCGAAATCCCTCCCCCCCCCCCCCCCTTCTCGGAGTCGGAGGGCAATAAACATGTGTAAAAACATGTTTTTCCGTTTGAATTCGCTTTGAATTATCTTAGAATGGCGAATTTTGGTGTGTGGATATTGATTAAGTGTACGCATTATGTACATTAGTGGGATTTTGCAAAACTTCGAACTCACCCGCTGAGGGTGGGGAAGTAAGAAGTGGGTAAGTTGTGCTGAAGACAGTGGGGACCCAGACTCCTAACATTGGGAGCGAGAAAACCTCTACCAATCACAGCGAGAACTTAGGTTATTAATAAAGATATGGCACTTTGACAAATCATTTAAGTTTAAAGTCCAGCGAAGCGGGCAAAGCCTGCTAGTATCTAATATAAAAAGCTATAGAATTTTTTTTTTCGGAATTCGTCGTCGTATCTCTATAATTTGAATAATCGGGTATGGGTATAGTTAAAGTCTCCAAGAACAGACGATGGATTGCAACTTTATCGAGATGGCCTTGTTTCACGTAAAACATCGTATTTTTTATTCCTAACTGCTAAGAATCATTCCAAAATTTTTATGTTCTTTATAAAATTTCTCTACTAATTGAAATTTATGGTGATTGTCGATTTACTTTTAAAAACTTAAAACTTGTTTCGTGTCATGACCATCTTTTTTTTTTTTTTTTTTTTTTAAGGACTTTTCCATTACTATTTCCTAATTACATATTTTTTAAATGTATAAGCATGTTTTATAATAAGAATAGCTGCTAAAAATTAAAGACCTTGCAAACCATGATAGCAGGAGTACCACAGCACCTCCTTTTAAGAACAATTTTCACGATTATTCATAAAGATGATTAAAGATTAAAAAAAGAAATAAAGAAAAACCTAATAAATATAAGGCACGGCGAGTTGTGGTGGGATGATTAAAATATTTTCTTTAAAATATGTTTGATAACAGTAATCATTTATTGGAATAGAAAATAATTTGTAACCATACTTGCCAGCATCCTAATTATGAATCAGAAGGTTTTTAGTACACGCCCTTTTCCACACCACTTTATTTTTAGAGTAATTATCTCCAAATATAGTTACAGTTTCGATTAAAAAAATATAAAATTACTCTTAAAAAAAAAAAAAAAAAAAAAAAAGAAAAGAAAAGAAAACATGGTGTTTGGGAAAAAAAAAAAAAAAAAAAAGCTGGGTACTAAAAATTTTCCGATTATAAATATGATGGTTGGCAAACTTATATAAATCAGGGATGGAACACGGGCGCAGAATTTATACCACTCTCAATGTAAGAAAAATTTCTACTTCTCAAATCAAGGATATTATAGGTAGAGAAATTTCTTAAACGGATTCCGGTATGAATTCTGCGCCCGTGTTCCATCCCTGATAAATGCATAAAGATAAAATGTTCCAGAATTTTGCTGCTGGAAAATACGTACCACTTAAACTTATATAAAAAGTTAAGTACATACTTTATATACATAGGTGCCAAGTCTCCCGTTTTTCAAGGGAGACTTCAAACCGCAAAAATTTTTAAAGCTGTTTCCTGTATTATTAATCGTCGAAAATATATATAACATTTTTCATTTAAAAATATTGGTGTCAATTTTGATTTAAAAGTTGAAAAGGTTGGCAGCTCTGTATATATATATATATATACAGAGCTGCCAACCTTTACACAAATATAAATTCAAGGGATACACAAATATATTTATAAACATATACACCGTGACCAATAAGTTCTCATACACTTTCAAATTTTTATTACAAGAACACAAAATAAATCATACAAAAACTTTTTGTATCAAATTAAAGTAACAATCATTAAGTATCCTTACAATAAATCCTTTGGAATAATTCCGACTTTTAGTTTCTTAACGAGCTTAAGTCTTTTTTGAAATCGATCACATGCGGCACGCACGGCTTCCATTGACATTTCCTACTATATCTTTTGAATTACATTTTTAAATTTGCTCAAATCAGTGATTTTATAGTTATTCAGTAAGGAGAGCAAATATGACCACGCAAAATAATGAAGGGGGTTGATATCGGGGGAGTTGGGGAGCCATTCATTCTTTGGCAAAAAGTCAGCTAAATTTTGACTGCACCACTCCTGAACCACACGTGCGGTATGAGAAGGGGTACCATCTTGTTGGAAGCAGAAATATTCCGCCCCATACATTCTCTGGACATTTGGGAGTAAAACGTTTTCCAAAACCTCAGTTTTATAATATTAGGCATTGATTTTTAACCCCTTATCAACGAAGACTAACGGGAGTTTTCCTCTTTTGGAAATAGCGGTCCAAACCATCACAGACGAAGCATTTTGATAACGCGGAACGTAATGTTGGTTCTCAGGGATGTTATCAATAGAAACTGATCATACTCTGTCATTTTCGGGGTTGAGACTTTGCTGTAAACTGAATAGTTTCTCGTCTGAAAAGACAAATTCATCCCCAGCGTGCCAAGCAAGAATTTCTTCCACCTTTTGCTTCCATTTCATCTTAGCAGACTCTAAAACTCCGTGAATTTTAAGTTTTCTATAAACCTTGCACCCAAGGTCCTTTTTCAGAATGTTTAGCATTGACTCATTCGATATTTTGAGCTCTCGTGCTAATCTTCTAGCAGATCTTTATCCGTTTCGTCGTATCCTTTCCCTGACCCTTTTCGCAGCCTCTTTTGTCCGAACGGACCTCGGCCTGCCAGATCTTTTTCTGTCATCGACATAGAACGTCTTATTATACCTTCTGATAGTTCTGTAAATGAAATCTCTCTTCACCCCCAGGGCTTTGAAGTCTCTGAAAATTTCACCGGCTGCTCTTCTTTGACGAATTTATTTATCACAATTTCTCTCAATTTCTTCATTCTACCTAATTAAAGAAAAATTATAATTACTACGTCATATACACTTGGAATAGCTTTATAACTTACACTAAATTGCCTGCAAAATATTTGGGACTACAGCAAGACATATGTATAACTTTTTAACGTGCTTCAAAAGTTGTATGAGAACTTATTGGTCACGGTGTATATATATATATATATATGTTTTATAAATATATTTGTGTATCCCTTTGTGGCGCACTGTCCTCGCTGCGAGGTCGCAGTTATTAAGCTCCAAACGCAAAAAACTCATCCCGGAATTTTTTTGACAAAAATTTACTTTTATAACGTAGCAGAAAAGGCCTTTTTTTTAGTTGTTGTTTTTTAAACTTAAAACTTAAAATTTAAAATTTATTTTATTTTAATTTTGTTCGTGAATTCCTTTGGCAGTGTAATTTAAATGATCCCAATTACATTGCGCCGCAAAGGTTTAAAAAAAAAAAAAAAAAAAAAAACTATGCTAAATCGACAACATATTTATCAGAACTTTCTGTTTAATTTTTATTTACCTTACTTTATTTTATTTTTTATTTATTTTTTTTTCCAAAGGAGGTATTATAACTAATTTTAATAGAAATTTTATGTAAGAATTTTCTAATAATTAGCTACAGTTAATTGTATAGAAAAATACTAATGGAAAATAGTGATGCTAATTCCTTAAAAAAGAGTAATTCAGAATATTATGAATAATTCATTGATAAAATAAGGACTTCTGAAAATATTTTATAAAATAAAACAATGAATTAAATCTTTTTAAAAAATGTCGCAGATTACATATTAACACTTAATGCATATAGATGAAGCATGTAAGATGTATTTTTCCAGTGAAAATTAGAAATATGAAAATATCATTTATTAACTATTTTTCAAATTAATAAAATATATTACAAGTCTTATTTATTACAAGATGATCAAGTCTCCCGTTTTTCAAAGGATATACCAGAAAATTTCTATAAATGTTTTCAGTTTATTTAGACGTCGGAAATATACGTGACAGATTCTTATTAAAAAATAGTGGTGGCATATTTGAGTTTAAAATTAGAACGGTTGGAAGCTATGGATTAATATATCTTCAGTATTCATAATGATGCTTAAAAAAATAATAATAAAATAAAATAAAATAAAATAAATAAATAAATATAAAGCCTGGCACGTAATGGTGGAATAATATATCACCACAAACTTTTATTGCTATTTTTAACAAGAGTTTTCGACATAAAATCTATTATTATTGATTGTATTAGAAAATACTATTAGAAAAATGTCCAGGTTATTCTTTAAAACAAGATCCTAAGAGCAAGAAACTATGCATTCATAAAATGGTGATTTCCATAAAATAAAATAATAAATAAAACCTTTGTTTTAATAATGTGGCATACTGCATATAACCCATTACTTGCATTTAAATATGACATATATGATATACATTTAATATGCAAGTTTGAATATTACTATTTAATTATTTTGCTGGCGAATAATATAATCTGCAAAAGAAATCAATAAATATAAAGTCTGCCAGTAAGATAATAAAAAAATATTCTATTAAATATCTTTGATAGCGATATTATTTATTGAAAAAAAAAAAATCTCGTATTTATAATCTTGTATAAATGCGTAAAGATAAAACATTTAAAAATCATATTGCATAAAAATTATAACATGCCGCAAGAGTAATATACACAGTGTTTACGAAGATACTTATTGACAATATAATTGCCAAGACTTCCGGTTTTCCCGGAAGGTGAATTGCCACTAATATTTAATCGAAATATTTTACATTATGTATAGCTAATTGTATTGTAAAAAACTATTAGAAAATAGTGGCGATTACTTCTTATAAAGATCCTAGACACTGGAAACTATGCAGTCATAAAATACGGTTTTATATAAAATCAAATAATAAACAAAAACTTTGTCTAAAAATGTGATGTATAACGTATAACCCCTTGTTACATATAAATATGGCACGTTAGATATACTTTTGAACACCAAGATAAAGTTATGGAAGTCTTAATTATTATTAAAAAAAAAAAAAAAATGTATATATAAATTGCCAAAAAAATAATTAAATAAAAATCCTGCCGAGTGGTGGTGGGATATTTAAAATATTAAAAAATAATAATAATCTTTGATAGCAATATAATTTATCGAAAAAGGCAATATTTATAATCTCATATAAATGCATATTGATAAAATGTTTAAAAATTATGGAACATACAAGTTATAAAATGCTCCAACTGTAATGTATGGATAGCTTACAAAGATTATTATCTACTAGATAGTTACTAAGACTTTAGGTTTTCTCGGAAAATTTATTACCTCTTAATTTTTTATAGGGAATTTTTGTAAGGAATCTAAGTATTTTCTGGCAAATAGGTATAGTTAATTGATCGGAAAACACTATTAGAAAATAATTGTGCTTATTCTTTAAAAAAAAAAAAAAAAAAAAAAAAAACATAAAAGTTGGCAAATATTATGTATTACAGCAATCGTAAAATGGGGATTTGTGTGAAATAAGATATTAAATAAATGCTTTGATTTAAATATGTGGCATATTGTATATGAAATCCTGCATATAAATGTGGAACAGAAAATATGTTTTTTGAGTACAAGCTTGGACAATGAACAATTATTTTTGAAAGGAATATAATAAATTAAAAATCTCTAATATATCTCCAATATCTATGAGGAAATTTAAGAATTTAAAACGAATAAATAAATAAATTGCAATAAATATAAAGCATGCCTAGAGATGGTGGAATGATTAAAATATTTTGTATAAAATATGCTTGATATAAATATCAATTATTGAAAAAGAGAATATGTGTAATCTTCTATTATAAATGTACAAAGATAAAATGGAGAGAGTGAAAGAGAGAAAGAAGAAAAAGAGAAAGAAAGAAAGAAAAGAAAAAGAAAGAAAAGAAAAGAAAGAGAAAGAAAAGAAAAAAGAAAATGGCAAATGTTGTTAATTTTGCAACAAGAAAATGTCAAACGGTTTTTTGTATTAACCCTTTGTGGCGCGCTAACCTCCTGCTGCAAAAACTCATCGTGAAAAGTTTTTAGCAAAAGTTTACTTTTATAGCGTAGCAGAAAAGGCCGTTCTTTTTTTTTTTTTTTTTTTTTCTTTACGTAAATAATTTAATTTTGTGCATAATTCCGGTGGCAGTGTAATTTAAATAATCCGAATTACATTGCGTCGCAAAGGATTACATATTCAGAATACAACATACATATGCCGGAGGGTGGTGGGAATAATAAGTAATAAAAATATAATTTAAAGAGAAATTATGCTTGCTAACTATAGAATTTTTTTTTAAGTAATAAAATATGTGCATTCATGCAATTATTATATGTAATTATGACAAAAACAATTATTAAGACTTATTTTAATGAAAAGAGTTTTATCCCGATCTTCATGCCATATATTCTATACATTATTTACAAAGATGAAGATTGATAAGAAAACGTCAAAGAACATTATTGTGTTAAACATGTGGAATACAACTTATATATGCCGGGTGGTGGTGCGAATAAGTGACAAAAATATTTTTAAAAAAATTATATTTGATAACTAAATAACTATTTTAAAAAGTAAAAGAATAGGTCCATTGCATAGATACATATGCAGTTATGACAACGGTTTTATTAAGAGCTGTTGGAATGAAAATAGTTTTATCTAGATCTTCATATCATGTACTATGCAGTATTTATAAAGATGAATATCGATCAGAAAACGGCAAGAAATATAGTGTTAAGAATGTGGAATACAACTTATATATGCCGGGTGGTGGTGGGAATAATAAGTAATAAAAATATATTTAAAAAGAAATTATATTTGATAACTAAAGAATTATTTAAAAAAGTAAAAGAATAGGTCCATTGCATAGATACATATGCAGTTATGACAACGGTTTTATTAAGAGCTGTTGGAATGAAAAAAGTTTTATCTAGATCTTCATATCATGTACTATATGCAGTATTTATAAAGATGAATATCGATGAGAAAACGACAAGAAATATTATAGTGTTAAGAATGTAGAATACAACTTATATATGCCGGGTGGTGGTGGGAATAATAAGTAAAAATATATTTAAAAATATATTATATTTGATAACTAAAGAATTATTTAAAAAGGTAAGAGAATAGGTCCATTGCATAGATACATATGCAGTTATTACAACTGTTTTATTAAGAGCTGTTGGAATGAAAAAAGTTTTATCTAGATCTTCATATCATGTATGCAGTATTTATAAAGATGAATATCGATGAGAAAACGGCAAGAAATATTATAGTGTTAAGAATGTGGAATACAGCTTATATATGGCGGGTAGTGGTGGGAATAATAAGTAATAAAAATATTTTTAAAAAGAAATTATATTTGATAACTAAAGAATTCTTTAAAAAAGTAAGAGAATAGGGCCATTGCATAGATACATATGCAGTTACGACAACTGTTTTATTAAGAGCTGTTGGAATGAAAAAAGTTTTACCTAGATCTTCATATCATGTACTATATGCAGTATTTATAAAGATGAATATCGATGAGAAAACGGCAAGAAATATTATAGTGTTAAGAATGTGGAATACAACTTATATATGCCGGGTGGTGGTGGGAAAAGTAAGTAATAAAAATATATTTAAAAATAAATTATATTTGATAACTAAAGAATTCTTTAAAAAAGTAAGAGAATAGGTCCATTGCATAGATACATATGCAGTTATGACAACGGTTTTATTAAGAGTTGTTGGAATGAAAATAGTTTTATCAAGATCTTCATGTCATGTACTATGCAGTATTTATAAAGATGAATATCGATGAGAAAACGGCAAGGAATATTATAAGTGTTAAACATAATACAACTTATATATGCCGGGTGGTGGTGGGAAAAATTCGTAACAAAAATATATTTAAAAAGAAATTATATTTGCTAACTACAGAATTATTTTAAAAAGTAATAAAATATGTGCATTGCATACAAATATATGTAATTATAACAAAATATATTGTTCACACTTGTTGGAATGAAAAGAATTTTATCCAGATCGTCATCCCATGTACTATATGCAGTACTTATAAAGATGAATATCTATTAGAAAGCGCCAAAAAATATTGCTGTGTTAAACATGTGGAATATAACTTACATGCCGGGTGGTGGTGGGAACAATAAGTAACAAAAATATAATTTAAAAAGAAATTATATTTGCTAACTATAGAATAATTTAAAAAAAAGTAATAAAATATGTGCATTATATACGATAATGTAATAATGATAAAAATCTTTTTGAGACTTGCTGGATTGAAAAGAGTTTTATCCAGATTTTCCTGACATGTATACTATATGCAGTATTTACAAAACTGAGTATCGATTAGAAAACGTCAAATAATGTTATTGAGTTATACATGTGGAATAAACTTATATATGCCGGGTGATGGTGGGAATAATAAATAACAAAAATATAATTTATAAAGTATACATATATATTTGATAGCTGTAGAATAATTTAAAACAATAAGAAAATGTGTGCATTGCATAGAATTTACTTAAGTAAATATAACAAATATTTACAAATATTTAGCCATAAAGAATTACAAGGTTTTTAGAAAGAATAACAGGCTTATTACAGGGCATAAAGAATTAGCCCTGCCATTCAGTTTACCTTCGAAATTAAAAGCAATAATGAACTAACCTTTCTAGACATCCTTAACCCCTTAACGCGCGCTGTCCTCGCAGCGAGGACGCAACATTTAAGATCCAGCTGCAAAAATTCATCCCGGAAATTTTTTAGCAAAAATTCACGTTTATAACATATCAGAAAAGGCCGGTTTTTTAAACCTTAAAATTTAAAATTTCTTTTAGTTTAATTTAGTTCATGAATTCCGGTGGCAGTATAATTTAAATGTTTAAAATTGTCTTGCGCCGCAAAGGGTTAAAACGTATAAAACTATCGATAGTTTTTTACATTTTTCAACTTCTGTTTATAGAAAACGCACCTTTTCTAGTCAATACCTTAACTAACTTCAATTCTGCTAATCCCTTATCTCATAAACTTGCAGTTATTCGTACTCTTTTACATCGTATAAAGCATTATTGTAGTAATTCCGAATTATTAAATATTGAACTATCAAAATTTTTTTATGATTTAAAAAATAATGTTTACCCCCTACCCCTCGTTTTATTAAAAGAATTTATAAAGAAGAGTTCTATTTTTCATATCAATCAGTATCTCCTAAAGTTATAAATTCCACTCACCGCACTACTATTCCTTATTATAAAGGTATATCCGCAAATATCTCTAAATTACTTAGAACAGTCAATATTTCTACTAGCTTTAAACCTCATCTCCGTATCAGTAATTTTCTTTCAAACTTTATAAAGCCGCTCCCCCCCTTAAACGTTTAGGTGTAATCTATAGTATCCCTTGTAAAAATTGTAATTCTACGTATATCAGTGAAACTGGCAGAACACGTAACATTAGAATAAAAGAATATAAATGCTCATACAAAACAGGTGATTTATGGTCGAAACCATAGCTGCCAATATTTTAATTTATTCCGGAATAATTTTAGCCCCGTCTCTAATTCGTACCACTTATTTTTTAACCCCTTAACGCGCGCTGTCCTCACTGCGAGGACGCAAAATTTAAGATCCAGCTGCAAAAATTCATCCCGGAAATTTTTTAGCAAAAATTTACGTTTATAACATATCAGAAAAGGCCGTTTTTTTTAACCTTAAAATTTAAAATTTCTTTTAGTTTAATTTAGTTCATGAATTCCGGTGGCAGTATAATTTAAATGAAACTAATTGTCCTGCGCCGCAAAGGGTTAAAAGCAATTTTTTCTTATTTTACCGAAGTTATGTATTGAAGAAAATTTTTCTATAAATAAAGTGGTACGAATTAAAGACGGGGCTAAAAGTACTCCGGAATAATTTAAAATATAAGCAGCTATGATCGAAAGTCGCAATTCATTCTCTTGAAAGTGATCACATTCCTCATTTCGACAACGTTAAAATTTTAGCTTCAAATGTAAATTTGTACGAGCCCCGTATTTTCCTAGAGATCGCTTATACTATATTACAACATTCTGCCTTGAACGAGGCTAAAGCTGTTCCCCCGGAATACCTAATCTTGTTTTGATGTTTTATGACTTTATTGTAAATGTTTTGTTTTGTATGTATATGCCACTGAGGAGGGCTAGTGTCTAGCCAAAACGTCTATCTTCTGTTTTTAGTTTTTAATTAAAACGTGCCTTTTAAAAATTTTAGTATTCTTTATCTCATTTTGAAAGTTACTTGGTTTTAATATATTAATGAGACGTATAGATTATGTTTAATTTTATTTAAAAAAAAAAAAAAAATCATTTAGTTAAAAAAGTCGCCGAAAGGGGTATTCGTGGCATTGTTGTTGTAGCTTATCAAACTGAGAAACAGGATACACGGGTACGAAACATACACGGGTATGAAAACAAAATTCAAATTCATATTTTTGTAGGCTACAATAGCATCAGTAATTTGGACTAATATTGGAACTTTTTCGTCAGTTCGGCACATGTTAACATTATCCCAGAGAGCTGATATTTTGTTAAAAAGTGTTTAGGGTCAACTAGAAAAAAGTTAGAGGGTATGCGTATCCTATTTAAAAAAAAAAGAAAGAAAATCCCCGTTTTAGTGACGACCTTATGTAAATAGCTCCGAAAAATAGTCTCAACTGAATGCACATTGAATGTGGTCGAATTCCTTGACATGATGTAAATATAGTGAACAAAACTTAAAATTTCACTGTAATTTGTATATGATATTATTATTGTTGTTATTACTATTATTATTATTATTTTGATTTTAAAACATTTTTTACGTTGTACGCCCCATAAATCCCCCCTATAGGCGATTTCTGGATTTTTTTTTTTTTTTTTTTAAATCGGGTAATCGTATTTTCTATGTCAACATTAGGATTCATACCAAGTTTGGTTCCATCTCAGGATTGGATCGAGTTAATGGTGGCTCTAAATTGCGTCAGTTAAAAAAAAAAAAAAAAAAAAAAAAAAAAAAAAAAATCACTCTGTATGTTGGGTAGTGGTGGAGATAATAAATAACAAAAACATAATTTGTAAGGAACATTATCTACCTGTCTATTTTATTTTATTTACTTTTTGCATTGTGAGTTTGTTTTGTATAAATTTCCCTGAATCTTTATAATTAAGTATATACCCATAGTTACTAAGGTCTCCCGATTTATGCAAGAGGCTTTATTCCAAAAGTCTTCGATAACAATTTTCACTTTTTCTTTCTTTCTTTCTTTTCTTTTTTTTTTTTTTTTTTTTGTAAAAAATTAATAAGAAATATTTCTATAAAAAAATACTGATCACAATTTTGATTTAAAAATTGGAAATATTGGCGAGTATGTATATATTATTGCTTACTTTAAAATGTACAGCAGAAGCTCAGGGTGTATTTTCTCGTGGAAAGCATATTTTTGTATTTTATCTAAATAATTATTTTTTTGTTTGAACAATTCTTTTTTATATTATATATAACTAAATTTGTAATTATTTTTCGAAAATAATAATAAAAATACAATTATGTTCATTTAATATTTCCTGTATTTATACACTTCTTTTTTTTTTTTTTTTTTAAGACAAATTTCCACTAATAAAAACGTTATTAAAATTTCTGAATATTTATAAAAGTAATTTTAATTTAATTCTAAAAAAATACAATAAACTTAATAATGCAATAAACAATTTTTTAATCGAGTACAATTTTTAATAAATTCGAATTAAAATGGATTATAATTAATGTCAGTTATACAGACATTAATTAAAACTAATATATTATTTTAATTTATTAACTCTTTCGATTAAGAGCGCATTTAATACTGCATTTTATATTTTCTGTATTTGTAACTTTGATATCGAATAACAGATGGCGCACTTAAAACAAACTAGAAAGAGAGTTGCAGAAACAGAAAAGCAATTAATTCCATTTAAAATTTTATTTCTTTAAATGACAAATGACATTGAGGAGGCGGTAGAGATTCGTTACAAATAAAATATTTTTCATAAGTATTTAAACGTTATAAAAAATCCTTCACTTAAAAAAAAAAAAAAAAAAGAAAAGAAATGTAAAGAAATGTATATATATCCCACCTTTAAATTTATAAAGTCAGCCATTTACAGTGTTACCGAATTTAGAAACTTTTTATTCAGTTCTACCACTAATTTTTTATTGCAATGGTTGCCTAATCACCTCGCAGATTATCGCACTATATCAACTATCAAAATCTTATCTATATCACTCATCAAAATTACTGGCGATTATTGAATAATTTTTTTTTTTTAAATTTGGCAACACTGCCTATTTATTAAGTTATGGGTACTCTTATAAATATTTTTCAGATATCGCAATATGAAACATTTTCTGCTTACACGCCATGCATAAAATGCTATTTAATTATTTATCGCAATAAACCTTTAATAATGTTTTGTTGCTTAATAATAAGGGCATTTATTTTATAGAATTCTAGTACGAGGAAATAATTGGTTTAAAAATTATTTTTTAAATACTTTAAATGATTTCTTTTAATGTTCTTATTGGTAAATAAGGAAAAAAAAAATTCTTTTGTTTAATATCAATAGAATTTCTAGATTACTTGTTCTCTCTGCTTTTTTTTTTTTTTTTTTTTTTTAATTATTATTATTATTAGTAGATATTTTTGTTTCATTGTCATGCCATTAGAGCGTTTAATTGAATATTGTTTTAGAAATGTATAAAAAAAGTTATATAAAAATTTTTCATTAACTAAAAAGCGTAAAAGTTGACAGCTAAGGCCACTTTTTATTTCAAACTTAAAAATTAGTATGTTGTGATCATTACGAAACTTTATTTTATATTTTTCTTTACAAATTCCAGCAGTTCAGATAGTTTATTAAGATTATTATTTATCAAAATTATTTCCCATAGTGAATGAAGACGCCTTTTTTTTCTCATAAAAATATAACTGTAAATATCGAGAGAATGTGAATTTTGTGTGCAATAGACGACTTAGAAAATGGACCTTTTAAGAGAATATTTGTTTGTTAAAAATGAAAAAAAAAAAAAAAATCGATAACTTTGTTGTAAATTATCACAGATACATGATTTAACAATTCGTTCTATTGGTATCGTCTAGTTCTTTTGAGGGAAAGATGCTTCTACATATATATATATATATATATATATATATATATATATATATATATATATATATATATATATAATGTATCCCAGTAGACCATTACTATTATAGATTTACTATTATAAGTTAGCATTATAAATTTACCATTATATATATAATGTGCAAAGAAACATTTAGCTTATGCTATCTTTGCGACAGAAAAACGTTTACTTTGCATGTCTTACATTCTATCAAGTCCTTGATAACGTTAGAATACAAACATGCTGTTATCTATTTCCAACTGTCTTGTTTTATTTCAATTTTCGTTTGATTTTGGTAGCTTATGGGTTTGATCATATTTATTGTTTGAACTAATAATAATTTTAATTAAAATTTAACAGTTTTGATATTTATATTTATTATATGTGTGTGTGTGTGTGTGTGTTATTTTACGCTGATTGGTTAAAAATAATCCTTATTTCGATATGCACCAAAATTTTATAGACACCAAATTACATTGAATTTCAAGTCAATATAATTTTAATGAAATTGTATACATTAGTTCTCGAGCTATATATAGTTACATACTTGCCAACCATCTCATTATGAACCGTACAATTTTTAGTACCCGCCTTTTTTATCACACCAATAATTTTTTAGAGTAATTTTAGTCTTATTTAATCGTAACAACATTCGGAGAGAATTACTCTAAAAATATAGTGGTGTGAGAAAAGGGGCATTTTTTCAGAGGCGTTAACAATTGTACGGTTATTAATGAGATGGTTGGCAAGTATGTAGTTACAGAGCTGCCAACCTAATCCGGCAAATTGTTAGTACCGCCCATTTTTCTGCACCACTTAATTTTAGAGTAATTCTCTTCAAATATATTTACGATGAATTAAGAAAACAAATACTCTAAAAATTAAGTGGTGTAGAAAAATGGGCGGTTCTAACAATTTGCCGGATTAGGTTGGCAGCTCTGTAGTTAGTAGAAAATTTTGTCGAAGAAACAGACAGGCGGAAATTTTCTGAAAAATTAAATTGGGGTAAGGACATCTCATGACGTATATCGAATACAGGAGTCGAAAATGTTACGAATCCATTTCTTCCGTCTATTGAATAAAGAAGAATATAACAAGGATTTCCGCATTCAACAGTTTTGCATTAAAAAAATCATTTATAATGACACAGCATGGCCCATAAATATAAAGTGGTGAAAAAGTAAAAATACATCTAATTTCTTTAAACTAGGTCAGATTCAACAAAGTGTATTTTATAAAAGAATATGTATAAAATTTAATATTTTTATCTCTAAAGTTTTAGTTAAAAAACGATTCTTGCTGAATTTCACTCTCAGTGTCACTAAAGACTAACTTTAACCCTTTGAAGCGCGGTGATAGTGCTACAGTAACACCAGTTACTTAGAGTAAACTGTAAAAACTCATTCCAAAAATATTTTAGCAAAATTTTACTCCTGTATTACAATAATGATGAAAGCAGAGTTCCCAACTTTTATAATTTATTCACGAGCATTTTTAGCCCCGCCTCTTTTTTATACCGGAAATTTTTAAAAATGATTTTCTTATTTAATCGTTGCATCTTATTAAAAAGAAATAATCTACAAAATTTCGGAAGCGAAAAGAACGCGGGGATAAAATTGCTCGTGAATAAATTATAAATGTTTGAAAGGTCATTTATTAATTTTATTTTAATTTTGTTCGAAATTCCGGTGGCAGTGTAATTTAAGTGACAACAATTTCCTTTCGTCACTAAGAATACTACTTAAGCAAGCACTTACAATCAAGCAAAACTTTGAACAAGCACTTTTATGACTCCTTCTGTGATTACTTTCATTATGAAAAACAGCACGTATTTGGAACGTTCAGCATATTGATGAATTAAACGAATAGAGATTTTTCGTGTGAAAAAGTAACACCGACATTTGCAGCTGATTTGTTTATAAGGGTTCTGTATATAATGCATCCGATTAGTTATATAAAGGTTCTGTATAAAAAAGCCATCCAAATAGAGTGGTAATCTTTAAATGTGAAGAGCTTGAGTGCTAGATTAATACCGTGATATCACTGTTTGGAACGATTTCATAGAAGCAAGGGTAATAACGTAAAAGGAAAATTGCGAGACATGCGTCAAATGTATGTTTACGGAAATAGGAATAAGCGCTAAACATGAAAATCATACCATAAGCGATTTCCGAGAAATCGCCTTTAAAGCCATCCTACTGATCCTAAGGACATAGCCTCCTAAACTAGATGTCTGTCGCGTGGCTACGAAACTTGGCAACAGTTGAAGCGGTAGACAGCCCCACCTGGTACAGATTGCGCGACTTTTTTATTCAACAGCCACCAAAAAGTTTTAAAAATGGGATATGATATACATATAAGGTGAATGGAATCGAAAAAAACGATATATATCATGTATCACTTCTTAAAATTATTGGTGACAGTTGAATAAAAAAGTCGTACAATTTGTATCAGGTGGCGCTGTCTACCGCTTCAACTGTTGCCAAGTTTCTGAGCCCCGCGACAGGCATCTAGTTTAGGAGGCTCTGCTAAGGATTACTGCTGTCTTCTTAGACCAGGAACTTCGCAGTTAATTACAGTTATTTCGCTCACCATATAGGAAAACATGTAATTCATGCATGATGAAGTGCCAGCTCACTATTCCACAACGGTCAGGCATTTAAAACAAAAAAAAAAAAAAAAAAATTAGAGCTCGTACGGCTTAAAATTGAATCACACTAAATTTAAGTTGCAATTTTTATCATAAAATAAAGCTTTGAATTTAAACATAATATTAAGATTAGGGAATAGTGGAGGAAAGAGTCTTTGAAAAAAGACGGATCCGTCCGAGCTCTGAAATATTACCCGATATCTTTGAGGGCATGCTTTTGTCACAATCGCCGCTGTGAATGGTGCAATGTCATACTTCGATAACAACTTTTAAATTTTTACCATTTCTTTATTATTATTTTTATCTAAATAACTTATTTGTTCAACTTAAGATTTCCTTATTTAATTTCATTTCACTAGAAGCCGTTCGACTCGGATATCTTAGATAATGTTACCCTGTTACTTAGAACTAGAACAAAGTGCGTTTCTAGACTCCAGACTAAATATTCTTCGTTTAAAATACCTAATCACTTTTCTTGTTTTTGTCGAAATCTTTTATAAACACCTTATATATTAAACAAATATTTAAAATAATTTACAACATAGATTTTTTATTAGATGAACTTACTACAAGAATGTGAAAACTATTCTGCAGAAGTACACACACACACACACACACATATATATATAATTTTATTTTTTTAATTAAAGAAAGAAAAGAAAAAAGGAAGAAACCAACAGTTCATTCAAATTATTTATTTATTTATTTTTGTAGACACAAACTAGATTTTTTTAGAACATTGTGTTTTCTAGAGCAAGCAATTTCACTTCCTTAATTTTCAATTAAAATATCCGGGTTTTATGCCCATTTATTGCACAGCACGAAAAATAAATACATTGGTATACTATAAGTAATAGTTAGATGATTGGTGTCAAGAACACCTAAATTTGTTTTTAGGTAGCCAGTAGTGCTTAATTATTTTTTCTAGTTTATAGAAAATTAAAGAAAAAAGAGGGAAGAAAAATTGAACAATTTACAAACTGGAGTCAAGAAAAATAGGTTATTCCCTGATTTGTTAATAACGGTGTGTAAGTTTACAAAAAATAATAACGTAAATGCTTATTATTGATTTTTAAGAATTGATTTTTAGATTTTGTACGTATCTAATCTTCTTCTAAAATAATTAAAAATACTACATCAAGGTTACCCAACATTAAAGAAATGTGGATTCATTTAAATCATTCTTGGAATCGAGCTTGATTTTGTAATACGGTGCTCTGTAGGCAGAGTAGGAGATTTTGGTAGTTGACGACGTCTCGTAAATTGTTCATGGTAAAACCTTCATGCTTCGTGTCCCCTTCCGTTTCCTTTATGATACATTCCATGCATGTCCACCAATTTCTCTCTCTTTTTATTTCATACATTTTGTTATTATTTATTTATTTATTTATTAGGACTGAGGGCCTATTAGTCTCAATCTGGGATTTTTGCGTTGTCGTTTTCGATAGTTGGACATTTGTCGAAATTATTTTTCGATAGTTTTACATTTATCGAAATCTAAAATTTATCGAAAATATAATTGAATAATTTGAAAGCGAGGTTATAATTGGGAAGAAAAAAAAAAGCTAATAGTCCTCCGTCCTAAACTAAATTCTGCTTTTGCCAGAATTTCATCAAAATCTTTTATTATTATTATTATTATTATTATTATTATTATTGAAAGAAAAAGAAAAAAAAAATTAATAATAATTAGTATCGTTACAAGCGATATCGAAAAAGCTTTTTTTTAATAATTTTGAATTAGGAAATAAAAAGTGCGCGTGAAATAATATGAAATAAAAATAAGTAAAATAAAAATGAATTTAATGATTTAATGTTTTTGTTTTTCGGGGGCTGCTCATGCATATAAAAAATGCGTATTAAAACGAGTCGAAGAAGGAAGCGAAATAAGTATTGAGTTATATTACGATAAATTCGATATATAATATGATACGATATATTAGACCTATCGTCCAGGGTTAGTAGACATTTTCGTTGAAAGAAATAGTTTGTTCGTTCGGTGCAATTTGCACATTAGTCCCGTGAGGTACAACTTTCACTTTAGTCCCGTCAGGTACAACTTGCACATTAGTCCCCTTTAATTTCCTTTTTTTTCTGGATTTTTTTAATTATTGTTGTAGAAAAAAAAAAAAAAAAAAAAAAAAAAAACAGGAAAATAAAATAAGAATAAGAATGTTAAGGTATGAAATGCTTTAATTAACAAAAACTTTTTTTGTTTTATTTATTTATTTGTTTTATAATTTTTTTTTTTTTTTTTTCAGTTCAGTTTTCAAGTTTGTGCAGAATTTTAAAATACTTTATCCTAGGGACTTCTATATAATTAATTCATTTTTTAGAATGCAGTTTTGGGGACGCTTTAATGCCTGCTATGTGTCAATATGTAACTTTTCAATTAATTTATCTTATGGATCGTGAAATAACATTGACAAATTGTACTGCATTAATATTTTGTTATATTTTTTTAACTTATATTAATTATGAATATTAATTTAATAACACTACTCTGCAAAAAAAAGAAAAAAAAATCGAGATCTAATAACATTCTTGCTGATGCTTATGTAAAATGATCTCCTGAATCCGAATATGACTCTTATTTTGCCCAGTCACCCACCGTTTTCTAGATACACCACCCCCGCCCTCAATTTCTTTCCCTGTTCGATAATTTTATGACCATGAATTTGATTTGAAGAATGGAAAAGAATTAGTTTAACACTAAAAATAAAAAATATATAAAGTTTTAAATGTAACATTAATAACAGATTAAAAAAAATATAAGATATGTTGTGCATAATTTCAGTGGCAAATTCTTCAAAAAATTTTCCCTTGTCGGAAATGTCCATGTTTTAGAATTTTCCAACTCTGTAGCCCCTCAGAAGATATTTAACGGTTAAATATCCCGTTAAATATCCCGTTAAATATAACGGTTAAATATCCCGTTAAATATAACGGTTATCTCCCCCTCCTAAAAATCAAATTTATAGCCATAAAATCACCTTAAAATGATAAAAATAGGGGGGCATTCCTAAAAAACGGTGGGTGAAAAGGTAAAATGGGCATCATATTCGAATTCAGGAGGTCATTATACGTAAGAATACGCTGAAATGGTGTCAGAGGCAATTTTCATGCCGAGCAGTGTCGATCTAAAAGTTACAGAAGAATTAAAAATATATTATTAAAAAAATAAATTACTTTTTTAAAGTGAAGCATTGCATTCCACAACGCAACTAGGACTGTAAATGTGAATATGACGGCCGTCAGATATTGCGCATAGCGAATTCTTATAATACAGCTTAACTAACAATGCTTTATCTCTTAAGACATACTTGCACTTGCCAACCATCTCATTAATAACTGTACAATTGTTAACGCCCCTTGAAAAAAACGCCCCTTTTTTAACACCACTTTATTTTTAGAGTAATTCTCTCTAAATATTGAATTAAGAATAAAATTACTCTAAAAACTGACTGGTGTGAAAAAAAAAGGTGGGTACTAAAACTTGTAAGGTTCGTAATGAGATGGCTGGCAAGTATGTTTAATAGTATCGCGATTATCTGTATAGAACAATTAACAGCAGTAATATACAATAAATGTTTAATTCAAACATTCGTTAATATCTGAAATCATATGCAACATTTTAAAATCAGATAAATCAGTATTCGCAGTATGGCGTCATTCGAGAAGGTGGATCTGTTTAAAACATGACAGGATACTGAGAATACAGAACCATCTGTTAATGTACAACTAATATATATATTTTTTCCTTATACATAAAAATAAATTCCATACTTTTCTTCGTATTTCAATGAAAACTGCATAATGCTACGTCAAAATTTTTTAATATTATATATATATATATATTGTGGCTTTTGGATTACCTGGTATATAACTAGAAAATATAAGATAGATCATGCCGAAAACGTTTTGGCACAAAATGAATTTTTTAGATGTGAAATGAGTAAAAAATATTTTACTGCAAAAAATATGCTTATTTATTTTTTTTTTTTTTTCGCCTTTTTAGTATTCATTTCTGTAATTCAGGGTATTATCCACTAATATTTTTTTTTTTTTTTTTTACAAAGTTCGGCGAACGAACTCTCTTTGCATATAATAGAAGTGACATCAAGATGTTATGTAGGATCTCCGATAAAACAAATATGTAAATAAATAAATAATTACGCTGAAACGGGGATATTTATAACAGCTAATTTATTTTAAAGCTACAGATTTAAGTCTATCAGTTTTGATAAGGACCAAAATTAAAGACAAAACATTCGTACTTCACCTAAGTTCCATTTTCTTCCAGAAAGGAATCTCAAGTATAATTCGTTTTATTTCTTCTGGATGCATTCTATTTGTGATTTTATTTATAATACAATTGCAAACATTATGCATGAAGAAGATTTAAGACTGATTCTACCATATACTTGAAGTCAAGATGAGCTGTGGATCTACTGTTTAAAGCCGATTGTCTAAATTAAGGAACTAGAACTTTCTGTGGAATGCTTTCTAAAGAGTTCTATCCAATATTCACAAAAGTTCTGGAGAAAAACATGGAATACTCTGAATATATAGACCAACCAGTGCGACCTGGGTACGACATCTTCGACTCCTGTCTACCTGTATATCCAATTGCCTGCTTTAAGGACATAGATTTGGAAGGGCTTAATTACTGGATAACAACACATTGGCATGCTATAAGTAATACCATAGCCTCCTTAACTAGATGCTTGTCGCGTAGCTCAGAAACATAGCAACAGTTGAAGCGGTAGACAGCGCCACCTAGTACAGATTATACGATTTTTTTTATTTACTGCCACCAATAACTTTAAGAAGTGATATATGATTTATATAATCGACGTTTCTTCGATTCAATTTGCTTTTTATGTATATCATATCCCTCTCTTAAAAATTTTTGGTGGCTGTTGAATAAAAAAGTCGCTCAATCTGCACCAGTTGGCGCTGTCTACCGTTTCAACTGTTGCCAAGTTTTCGAGCAACGCGACAGGCATCTAGTTTAGGAGGCTATGGTAATACACTACTTGCCAATAAGTATTTGGACACGTTCGAATTTAGGCGTATTGTCAAATATCTAGAAATTTTTTTTAGAAATCCTCTTGAAACTTCGAGAGTATAAAGAACAGGCTTCACTTCATGTGTTTCAGTACAAGTTCTTTCCTGAAGCGAAAACAGGACCAGTAAAAAGTTAAAGAAAAATCAAAATGTTTTGCATCACCCTGTAAAAAGTAATGCTTAAAATATAGCAAGTGATTATAAGGATTCTTCTAAATATCTATAAAAAATTTTATGAGGCTATTCCTAGATATAACGGTTTCTTTAAAAAGGTGGGGGAAAAAAACGCCACTTTTTTAATGATAACCCGTAGGGTATTAGACCCAGTGCAAAGCCCTTTTTAGGAAACTTGGTATACTACATTAGACAAAGCATACTGCAATCAGAAAGTAAAAAAGTTAAATATCTTACGAAATATGAACATTTTTACTAAATAATTTCTACCTGCGCAATCTTTATAAAAATTTAATTTTCATAATTTAATAGTCAAAAGTATTGAGCTACTTATATGAAAACCCCAAACAAATATCGTGTAAATTCAAGCAGTTATGAGTTATAGAATAACCAGAATTTCAGATCCTGTCAAAAAAAAAAAAGAAAAAAAAAAAAAAAGGAAGATGATAGGGGATTGTCAATATTTATTTACAATCAGCAGATACTATAATACCATTGGGTATTGATTGAATCAAAATAAAAAAGGTGAGTAAAACCCCTAACAGTTTAGCTTTTGTTTTGAGAGAAATGGAAATTCTGTTCATTTTATCACTTATAGCTGTTTAGACCTGCTAACTATGCTAGTTTATCCGTAATGGTATTAGGGCCCCGCTTTTTTTCACACCAGAATAATTGTAGAGTAATATTCAGCAATATGTTCTCATGATTAAATATGAAGATATTGCTCTACAACTGTTCTGGTGTGAAAAAAAAGGCGGGGCTTAGTACCATTACGGATAAACTAGCATAGTTAGCAGGTCTAACTGTTTTAATTTACAGGATGTTTGTTTGGGGTTTTCATATAATTAGGTCTTTGGCTATTAAATAATTCAAATGGAATTTTTATAAAGCTTGCGCATGCGTAGTTAAAGATTATTTAGTAAAAATGCTCAGATTTCATAAGATATTCAACATTTTTGCATTCTGATTTCAGTATAATGGGCGCATTCGAAAATATTTCCCGGTCTGCGGGAAGTTCGGGAAATTAGGACTACCATATAGGAGCCATGTTTGTTTATATATTTGTTTCCCGGAAAGATGAGATGTGTACGGAAGTAGTTATATCTCGGTTATTTTTCGTAAGGCTCCTATATGGTAGTTCTAATTTCCCGAACTTCCCGCGTGACGTCATTTCCCAACTCGGGAAGTGACCGGAAAATACTTTCGAATGCGCCCGTTGTGTCTAATGTAGTATGCCAAGTTTTGGCTTTGTACTGGGTATAATACTCTACGTGTTATAATTAAAATAGTGGCCTTTTTTTCTTTTTTCAGTTTTTTAAAGAAACCGTAATATCACCATGCATATATGAGATAGCCTCATGAAAATTTCTACAGATAATTAGAAGAATTTTTATAATCACAAGCTACAGCCAAGACGCATTTCAAATATTACTTTTTACAAGGTGTCGCAAAACATTTTCATTTTTCTTTAATTTTTTACTGGTCTCCTTTTCCTCTTCAGCAAAAAACTTTTGCTGAAATATATGAGGTGCCACATATTCTTTACACTCCCAAAGTTTCAAGATGATTCCTAAAGGAATTTTCTAGATATTTGACAAAACGTCTAAATTCGAAAGTGTCCAAATTCTTATTGGTAGGTATTGTAGGTGATGTTGCGTGGACCTAAATTTGTTTTTAAGTATAGGATTTATTATTTTTTCTAGTTTACAATTGAAGAAAAAGAGGATAGAAAAAATATAGAATTTATCAACTGAATTCAGAAAAAAACGTAATTTCCCAATTCGATAATAACGATATGTAAGTTCACAAATAATAATAAAAAATAATAATAAATGCTTATTATTGTTTCCTAACCCTTTGCGGCGCAAGACAATTTCAAACATTTAAATTATACTGCCACCGGAATTCATGAACTAAGTTAAACTAAAAGAAATTTTAAATTTTAAGGTTTAAAAAACTGGCCCTTTCTGATATGCAGTGTTGCCAGATTGGGGAAATTTTTCGCGATTTTGGGGAAAAGTTTTCCTTGTGGGGAAATTGTTTGGGGAAAATCATAAAGCTTCTTAAAAAGCACCGGTTTGAAAAAAAAAAAAAAAAAAAAAAAGACTTCCATTTTTTCATGAATTTTTTAGGTTTTCAGAAGTCCTGTGCACTATTTGACCATAATTAGAAGTTGTCTGTTGGCCTGTGTATCTGTTTGTGAGAGGGTTTGTGTGTTAGTAAAATTTTGTACTTATTTTACTTTACAAATAAATGCACGCCAAATGAAGAATTAATCCTAATTCCACAAAGCCTTATATATTTAGTTGAATCATGATGTAAAGCGACAGTGCTGATTATATATGGGACATATAGCGTCCGTAGATGCTGTTGCTATACTGAGATAACCACAATTTTCAGGAAAATATCACTTTCTTTAGTAAATTAGAGCATCATACTAGATATGTAAGATGAATATCATGAAACTTTTTACTGATTCAGTTTGCGCGGATATTGCATGAAAAAGGGCGATGCTATGCTGATATTTTCTCCGCTTACAAAAATGGTATACCTTAACTTCGATAGTGTATATATGTATTCAACTTGATATATTAGTTGATATAAAAAGTACGTTGGATAAATTTTGGTGCATATCAACCCACGGTGATTGCTGGTATATTAAAATTTCTTTCATTTATGGGAAAGCTATAGCTATCAACTTCTATATTATTCATATTGTACTTTATTTATCTTCTATTGTATACATACAGTAAAAATGTTACAGAAGATAGCTTTGTGATGGCCACAGCACAGTAGTTTTTTCTTTTCTATATACATGGAGAAAAGGTATTGGATTTGTGGAAATTTTTTACTTTCCATTTGTGATTGATTTACTTGTTTTGATACGTCCTGAACGCGTTGTCTCTGTCTGTGTGTGCATATATATACGTTAGCAAAACATACTGAAAGTTGTATCTTGTGAAACATTTTACCGAACCGCAGGAAATATTATAAGGTATATATATATAAGGACCTGAGGATATGAATTCTTGCCAATTCGATTCTGGCATATATAGTCCTAAGAGTGCTGCTGCTATGCTGATATTTTTATCATGATTTTATTGACTCGCTATCTTGTTTGTTTGTTTCTTTCTTCAGTACAAATCTTGCAATATATTTTTAACTAACTTCCCAATTAGCTAGACATTTGAAACTTTTAGAATAACTCAGAACACGATGACAATGCATTTTTTAATACTTTGAGGCAATTACATCGGATCTCCGCTGCCTTCGGTAGCGTTTATAGGATTCAACAGTAATATAACTTCCCGACTAGCTAGACATTTGAAACTTTTAGAATAGCTCAAAACACGATAACAATGCATTTTTTAATTTTTCGAACTTCAGTTTTCGATGGGTTTTCACGTTTTAGGATGTCCCAAGCCAGATTTGACTCTTTTAAAAAAATGTCTGTCTGCGTATGAGTGTGTATCTCAAAATTTGTGGACGCTGCATCTCACCAACCAACAAACGAAATGTAACCAAAGTTGTATTTAGTTGGACCCTGACATAAACTGGTGCTGCTTAAATTTGGGATCAATCGCTCAACAGGTAACGCTGCGATCCCATTTTTTTCTAAATTTTTAACGTGACAGTGTCGGACAAAATTTCCTATAAATGTACACAATGAGTTGTTTTTAACGTGTGATTGTAAAATTGATAGGAATTATTGATAATATGAGTAGTAAACTAGAGAAAAAGTTTGTGCATATGAGAGCATCACTTCTCCTCTGAGAAGAATATCCTCCGCCTCCGTGATGTGTAAATTTTCAATATGGGTATTTTTCAAAAGATCTCGTCATCATTTTTAAAACTAATGTTTGAATCATAGATAGGTGATAATTTACAACAAAGTTATAGATTTTTTTTAACGAAAAAAAAAAAAAAATTTCTTTTTCTTTCCTCACTTAGTGATATATTATTCTGTCAGATAAAAATCATCTGCGGAATAATCTGCGGAAAAATGATTTATTTAATAATTTGTATTGCATGAATTTTGTGTAAAATTATACAGAGGAAAGTCTTGTGGTCGCCACACCGCACTAGTTTTATACATGCTTTGTTGATAAAAAAGTAATTTATTCTTTTTTTTTTTTTTTTTTTTTTTTAATTTGTGTTTGGGGAAAATTTTTGAAAAAAACGTCATTTTGGGGAAAAATAAAACCTATTTTGGGGAAATTTTCAAATTCCTATCTGGCAACACTGCTGATATGTTATAAACTTGAATTTTTGCTAAAATATTTCCGGGATGAATTTTTGCAGCTGGATCTTAAATTTTGCGTCCTCGCAGCGAGGACAGCGTGCGTTAAGGGATTAAAAGTTTATTTCTAGACTCTGTACATATTTATTCTTCTTCTAAAGTAACTAAAAATACTGCAGAAAAGTATACAAACATTAAATAAGTGTGGATTTATTTAAACCATTTTTGGAATCGATCTTGAATATGGAAGACAATGTTGCTTTGTGGGTGGAGTAGAAGGGTTTTGGCAGTAATGTTGCTATCTTGTAGGGACTTTTTTATTTAATAATCGCCACTTATTTTGCAAAAAGGATATTTGATATGTATTTGATTGTCGTTTAGACATACGAACAATTAAACTAATATTTCAATAAAAATTAATAATGCTCTCCTAAATAGCAAAAGCGTAAATCATAGCCTCCTAAACTAAATGCCTGTCGCTCGGAAACTTGGCATCAGTTCAAGCGGTAGAGAGCGCCACCTGCTACAGATTGCGCGACTTTTTTATTCAACTGCCACCAGTCATTTTATATCAAATCCCACTTTTAAAAACTTTTGGTGGCTGTTGGATAAAAATGTCGCGTAATCTGTACCAGGTAGCGCTGTCTACCGCTTGAACTGTTTCCAAGATTCCGAGCCACGCGAAAGGTATCTAGTTTAGGAAGCTATGACGTAAACTCTCCCATTTTGATAGGAGAGATTGCGCAGTGTTTTTTTTTAAATAAATGTTCGGCTTTAGAGAAAATCGTAGTGTTTGTACCGTTAGCCTAGGTTAAAAGGTTGTGAGAAATCGTTTAATTAAAAAATATTTTGCATTACTATAAACGTTCTAGAGCAATTCCTAGGACGAGACATAATAACCATCTAACGTTTTATATTAGACTCTTGAAGCAACCACCATGCAAATTCAAGTCGGCACTTCATTACTGATGTTGTACAACCACCTGAAATCGCAACTGTCCGACTCTACTCTTTCCTGCCGATCCTCTATAAGCGCAATTTCTCCTAGCTTTACCATTTATATATATATATATATAATTTGCGATTTTTCTTGCAATACTGTTTGAAGTCATACATAACTAAGAATATATAAAATAGGATATGTTGAAAAGAAATTATACAAAAGAAATGTTGCAGATGGGAAAACTGATGCAAAATAAGATTTCTTTTCTTTTAGTCAGAAGATTATTCGACTCATTATAAGTAGTTAATAAAAAAGCTTTTTTGAAAAGTTCGGTGAGCAAACTAACTTGATAACTATTGTAGAAATAATTCTATGAATAAAAGTATGATATCTCATATAAATAATAAATAGCGCTCAAAATATGTTATTTGTATTTACAGCAGATAATTTAATCTAAGACTTATGGGTTTTGATAAAAAAGAGAAATAAGGACAAGACTTTGGTATTCCAGTTAGTTTCTGTTTCTGTCAGAAAGGAATCTCAAGTATAATTTGTTTATTTCTTCTATTGCATTTTATTCATGATTTTATATATACTATAATCATAAGTAATATGCATGCAGAAGATTTAAACCTTAATCTACCATATACTTGAAAATCGAGATGTGCTGTCTGCGTCCAGTTTAAGACCAATTGTCAACACTAGGGATCTAGATCTGTGTGGAATGCTTTCAAAATTACCTACCAGTATTCACTAAGTTTTTTTAAAATACCATAGAAAAATCCGAATTTCTGGACCAATCAATATGACCTGCGTTTGAAATCGGAAACCTGTCAACTGTAGATGGTGCTGGTATATGGATAAAGGTCAATTGCCTGCTCTAGGAATCTAGGACTGAGTGGGATGCTCTCCAAAAGGGTCTTCCTAAGGATTCTTAACCAGTATTAAAGAGTGTTTGGGAGAAAACTAAGGAAAACTCCGAACGACTACTCCAATAAGAGCAAACTGACATTCCCGGAAGTCAAGACCCGGTATACCTAAAAATCCATAAATAAGTTATGAAACTAAATGAATGATACAATAAAATTAGTCATGTGCAGATAAGAAAACACAATACAAAATTGTTTGTTTAAAATATAAGTAAACAAAATATATGTAAAGTATTTTATCTGTTAAGAAAACAATGATTTTTTTTTTTTTTTTTTTTTTTTTTTTACTTTCCGAACACTATAGTGAGGAAAGTATTGTAATCATGTCAAAAATCCGAATTCGAGATTTTGATGTTTCTATACGTTTTGAGGTCCCCTGAGTCCGTTTTCACTATTTTTACGATGATGTATGTATGTGTGTGTGTATGTATGTGTTTATGTATGTGTGTATGTATGTGTGTATGTCTGTGAGTGAACACGCTAGCGTCTAAACGCTTTGTTCGATTAACCTGAAAGTTGGTACGCATATTGTAAGTCACCATAGTACGAACCCTATAGATTTTGGTGAATCTAGCACTTATAGTTTTTTTACAGGGACACAAAGAAAAATTCTTTATCATTATGGCCTATGGGAGCAAAATCTTAAAAGTGCGATAGCATCCAAACGCCTTATTCAATTGAGCAAAAATTTTATACACATATTATAGATCACAAATACTCAATCTGTATAGATTTTGGAGAATCTAGCACTTATAGTTTTTTTACAGGGACACAAAGAAAAATTCTTTATCATTATGCCTATGGGGCCAAATTTTTAAAAATGTGATAGTGTCTGAACGCCTTATTAATCCGAGCAAAAAAATTGTACACATGTTATAGATCACAGTTGAACTAACTGTATAGATTTTGGTGAATCTAGCACTTACAGTTTTTTTACAGGGACACAAAGAAAAATTCTTTATCATTATGGCCTACGGGACTAAATTTTTAAAAGTACGATAGCATCTAAACGCCTTATTGAATTCAGCTGAAAATTTATATGAGTATTATAAATCACTGTTGCACTAACTATAAGCATTTTGGTGAATCTAACATTTATAGGTTTTTACAGGGACACAACGAAAATTTCTTTGTCATTATGATCTATGGGCTCAAAGTTCAGTAGCGTTAAATAAAACAACGTGTAATAGATGGAGAAAAATACTCAAACACTCTATTATGGTTTTCTCTCTTTTGTTTGTTTAAGAACTACTCTTTCTTTACTTTATCTACAAAACTGTTAATTACTCAATGTTCGGAAAGTCGAGTGGAGTCACTCCAGATTTTTTTTTTTTTTAAGGAAGGAGCGGGAGGGCAAGACACGTGTAAAAAAAAATTATATTCTCAGGGATGGAACACGGGCGCAGAATTCACACCGGAATGTGTTTAAGAAATTTCTCCACCTATAGTATCGTCGATTTAAGAGGTAGAAAATTTTCTTACATTGATTGTGGTATGAATTCTGCGCCCGTGTTCCATCCCTGTATTCTGAAAAAAAAATTAATACAAAAGAAGTTTTCTAAACGTGGAAAGTAAAGAAAACATTTCACTTGTAAAGAACGTGCCTTCCAAGTAATTTTATTTTTATAACTTACGGAATTATGGAACATTATGTAATTCCCTGATAGAAACGATGAAAAAAAAAAAAAACTGAATATATAACGTTCACATTTGTATTTGAAGAAGATACAGAAAGCCACAGATTTATATCTCAAAATTTTGATGAGGACAAAATATGGGAATAGCACAGCACGTAGCTACTCATGCAAGTTCTATTTTACTCCTGAACGAATCGAGAGTATTGTTTAAATTACTTCTTTTTAATGCTTTGTTAGTATTGCTGGTTTTATTTATAATTATTACCAATCATCCTGTACCATACCTGGTAACCACAGTTGCCAACTTTTGCAATTTAAAAATAAGGATAATCACCACTATATTTTTAGAGAAACTTTTTAGTTTAGTTTTGTAGGCGATTCAACATCGCGAAATTCACTATTACAGGGATGGAACACGGGCGCAGAATTCATACCGGAATTCGTTTAAGAAATTTCTATACTTATACTATCATTGATGTAAGAAGTAGAAAATTTTGTTATATTGATAGTGGTATGAATTCTGCGCCCGTGTTCCATCCCTGCTATTATAAAATTCTGGTGCAAAGTCTTCCTGAAAATCGGGAAGACTCGGCAGCTATGCTGGTAACATTTATAATTTAATCCGGAGTATTGTTAGCCCCACCTTTTTTCTGTCTTTCTTTTTTTTTTTT
Source organism: Salticus scenicus (assembly GCA_963930645.1). NCBI lineage: Eukaryota > Metazoa > Arthropoda > Arachnida > Araneae > Salticidae > Salticus > Salticus scenicus. The sequence continues at coordinate 183,513,652 of OZ005656.1, read as the reverse complement.
TTTTTTTTCTAAATACCAATATATTTTAAAAGCATTTTTCTTCTTATTTTATCGTAATTACATATTGTAGAAAATATCTCTAAAATCATATTGGTGTAAAAAAAGGACGGGGCTCCGGAATCAATTGTAAATGTTACCAGGTGTGCTATACCTCGAAATTAATGAGTAAAGAATACCTGGCAATATTTATATAATTTAGCCCCGCCCTTTACACCAGTCAGATTTTAGAGAATTTTTCTTTAATATGCAATTAACATTAAATAAGAAGGAAAAGGCTTTTAAAATATACTGGTGTGAGAAAAGGGCGGGTAACAGTACTCTGGAATAAATTATAAATATTACCAGGTACGGTAAAGTTACTTGCATGAAAAATGTATGCAGACGAAAATATACATGCAATAGGAAATTAGTCACCAAAATAGTTAAATCTAGACTAATCAAAAATAGGAGTGATCCGCCCGGGTGTGTTCCGCCGATAAACTCTTTGCTTTATTTATATAGATTTGTGCTTAATATATGAAATTGTTTCCTTTCCTTATTCTTTATTTTATTTATTTATTTATAGATTTTTGATGATTACATTACGAAGTTCGATCAATATCTTTATTTTTATATTGAAGAAATTAATGCTTTTGTATAAAAATATTTAAAATATTTGATTCGATAAAATTTCGATTTTCGATGGATTTATCACATTTTCAGATGTCCTCTGAATGCGATTTGAACATTTTTAGAAAATGACTGCCTGAATGTGTGTTAATAAAATTTTATGATATATCTGACTTGGGACACGTCGCTCAACAGGTGGTACTTTCATCTCGATTTTTCCATAATTTTTAATATGACAATATAAGACAAAATTTCTTTAAATTGTATGTAATAAGCATTGTTTTTAACCAATTATTATGAAATTAAATATATGTATAATAATCAACCATGAAAAAAAAAAAAAATAGATATACAGTCGAACCTCGTTAACATGAATCTCAAGGGGATAAAAAATTTGTTCATGTTATCAGTAGTTCATGCTATCAGTAACTAATCTTCCTTTTGGTGGGAATTGTGGAAACAGTTCATGTTAAAAGTAATTCACGTTAACAGTGTTCACGTTCACGAGGTTCGATTGTGTATATATATGTAGGACCATCATTCCGTCCCTATCCGGGTGGTAAAAATTTCCAGAAAAAATTCTTGAAAATGCAAATTTCTTCAAATGCCGTCTGTAGGGCACAAAATTAACTTTCTTTCTGCATTTAGTGTTATACTTCTCTGATATGAAAATCGTATGCATTGATCAGAGAAAATAATTTTAATAAATAATATTTTTAATGAATAATTTATACAACGTGAATTTGTATTTGGAAAATACTGGAAAAAGTTTTGTGATGACCACAACACATTATTTTTGTTTTTGGCTTATTGGATAGTATTTTAAGAATATGAATACTTATAAAGGGCGTAGCCAGAGTCATTATCTGCAGGGAGTACTTGCAGGGGGCCGACATTCACTTCCTACACTGATTCAATGACCAAAAGCGATAATTTCTTTAGTTTCGAAATATCTGGGAAGCGGGAGGGGATCTCATAGCCTCTCCTTAGTACTTGTGTGTTATTAACTTCTGAAAGGGTAAAAGCATATAAAAAGTAAATTAATTTGCGAAAACTTATTATTAATTCACTTTATGTGAAATTGTAATTTATTTCGTATTTAATGCCTTGTTTTTTTTTTTTTCTTTTTTTTTCTTTAATGCAGGTATGGAACACGGGCGCAGAATTCATACCACTATCAAAGTAAGAAAATTTTCTACTTCTTAAATCGACGATATTATAAGTTGAGAAATTTCTTAAACAGATTCCGGTATGAATTCTGCGCCCGTGTTCCATCCTTGTTAATGTGGTTATTTCATAAGAAAAGACTCAGTGCACATGAATATTTATAAAATATATATATATATATATAACTTATATTGAAACTCTGGCGGTATATAAAACTTACGTTGTCATTAGTTGCCTTAATTTATTTTATTGTGCTTCAGCTTTTACAAAAATGTTGCTATTCTTTAAATAGAAAAAAAAAGAACTTTTTAAATAATCAAAAAATGCTGTATGAAATTTTTGAATATCTGTGTTTATATATATATATATATATATAAATCATCTCCAAGATTCCTACGAATAAATAAGATGAACAGTTTTACTCAGAAGTAGTGGTGTTAGAAAACTGCATTGGCTGCTATTCCATGGTGATTTCATACACAAAAACACAGTTCGTATTTTTTGTTTCTTTTATTTATTTATGCGTTTATAACGTCTAATTAGTGTAGTTTCCACTTATTTTAATATTTAAATGCTTAGTCTATACCAGGCAAAGATCTGTTGCTTTTAAATTGCATGCCATTTCCAAATTTTCTAAAAATTGCACAATTTCCTCTTTAGTACTTATTTCTGTGTTCATTAATTATTAATTTTCAAAAATTTCTTAGTTCATTTTGTTCACTGGTGAAAAAATATTCAATTAGCATAAATCGGTTCAAAAAGCTTTTTTCTGTGTGTATAACACAAAAACTTACACCCCGCGACACAAAGATAGGAACAAAGGGTTTTTTTTTTTTTTTTTAATTTTTGAATATGATTATTTTGAATATGAATATTTTGAATATGATTCAAATATTTAATACGTTTTTGATATGATAATATTTTGTTATGATAATAAAAAATCAGCACAATTTAGATAATGTTATTTTATGAAAAAATTTAAAAAACCGTTTGTCCTATCTTTTTGTCGCGAAGTGTAGTCTTAAATCTTTTCTAAATTAGTCTTAAAACAAAAATTAGTCCGGGAATAGTGTTATTTTATGATAATAATAAATGATAAACACAATTTAGATAATGTTGTTTTATGAAAAATCAAAGAAAAAATGTGACAACGATTAAATAAGAAGAAAATCTTTTTCAAAATTCCCGGTATGAAAAAGAGGCGGGGCTAAAAATGCTCGTGAATAAATTATAAAAGTTGGGAACTCTGTTCAGGAGGTCATTTTACATAATAATCAGCAAAAATGGTATCAGGGCTCGAAATTTTATTTTTTATTATTAATTAATTAATTAATTAATTAATTAATTTATTTATTATTTATTTATTTATTTATTTATTTTTTTATTTATTTTTTTTTTTTTTGCAATGCAGTGTAATTAGTACTTGAAATATGCAATATTAAATTTTATTCAGTAAGATACGTATTTATATTTATGCGCGCTCGAGCTAAACCAGAGATGCCAACATTTTAATTTATTCCGGAGCATTTTTAGCCCCGCCTGCGCCTCTAATCCTTACCACTTAATTTTTGAGAGTATTTTATTCTTATTTTATCATAGCTGCCAATATTTTAATTTATTCCGGAGTACTTTTAGCCCCGCCTTTATTTCGCACCACTTTATTTATAGAAAAATTTTCTTCAATATGTAACTTCAATAAAATAAGAAAAAAATACTTTTAAAAAATAAGTGGTACGAATTAGAGGCGGGGCTAAAATTACTCCGGAATAAATAAAAATATTGGCAGCTATGATTTTATCATAAATATATATTGGAGAAAAATATACTGTAAATAAAGTGGTGCGAAATAGAGGCGGGGCTAAAAATGCTCCAGAATAAATTAAAATATTGGCAACTATGCTAAACAGTCATATTCAAATGAGCCACGATATCGCATCCTATTATACATGTCACTTTTTGACTTCTTCCCTATAATTCAAGCAATTACGGAATAATTCTGTAATTTGTTGACCACAGGGATAAATCAAATTGCAAATATGGACCACAAATTTATATTTGTGAGTGTGAAAGTTAAAGGCATCTGAAATCAAGACGCTTCTCTAGTGTATCTGCAGATTTCTGCGCGAACCAACAAAGTAAAGGATCTCAGTATAAGTTGTTTTACTTCTTTTGAACATGTTTTTTGCATGTAGTTGATTTTTAGCTAATACTACATGCTTAAGCGTGTCAAAAGTAGTAAAACTTAATCAACAAAATACCTGGAAGTTAATGCCATGTGTGATCGAATTAATTATTTGCAAATATACATTAATTATGCCGTTGAAATATTAGTTGAATAAACAGGTTCAGTGAAGTTTTTGAAACTATTTTCACAATATAGTGTGTCAGATTGGTAGAGTCATTTTTTTTGTAGCGAATAAGAGGAGTGAATGAGAGGGTGAAAATTCTTTTTGTGATATAGTAAGTCAATCTGATATATATAGTCTTATTTTTATAATCTTTCAATTTATTATGTGTGGTATCTATCATCAGAGAAATTTGTTAAATTATGTCCTAATTCGGAAAAGCACTTTTCACTCTCTCTCTCTTTCTATATACATATATATATGATTTAATTACTATGTTAATTAATAAAATCTTTCAAGACAGTGAAATATCTTACATTCCACTTAATTTTAATTTCCAACTGCATAAACTCATCCCAAACATTGCCTACAAAGTTTTACTTTACATATATAACATAGACAGGGGGGGGGGGGGCGCTTCATTTATCTCTTTTCTTTTAGACTTGTTCGTAAATTCCGGTGGCAGTTTATTTTAAATGACCGAAATTTCCTTTTCCCTTTTCTCTCATGGATATTTCTCGTTAATTTTTAATTTTGGCTTACATAATAATTATTATTATTTTGCAGTAAATATCTTTATTTTAACTTTTTCTTTCTTCTTCTTTTTTTTTTTTTTTTTTTTTTTTTTTTTTTTGTCTTCTTCGTTTTATAGATGTTTAATTTTTTTTTATATAATTACATCTTCGCCGGAAGATGTTTTTGCGGCCTTTTATTATTTTGAATATTAATGTTGTTAGATTTCATGGTTTCAAATGACTAAAGTTGTTAATTTCCCTCGAAAATTAACATTTTCGTTTTTAAGCTTTGATGTCAACTTTTCCATTATCATACAGGCACCGCAGCACTGCTACTTTTTACTATCGTTTTTTACTTTTTCTCACCCATATATATGTAGAGAAAGTATTGGTTTTTTGGCAAATTCCCGAAATCGAGTTTTCGTTATATTTACAGGTTTTGAGGTCCCCTGAATCCGAAAATAATTTTTTAGCGATTGTTCTATGTGTGTATGTGTGTTTATGTGTGTCGATTATCAGCATATCTCAAGAACAAAAAGCAACAGGAAGTCAAACTCGGTATTCTGAATCTGTATCATATAGTGATGCTACACTAAACTTTTTGTTCAGAACAAGCAAATGGTTCATGAACAGGGATATTTACACGCTTTTGGTTCGATTTTGATTTGGCGCTATTTGGTTCGTTGCACTAAACTTTTTCAGATCAAGCAAATGCTTCGTGTACAGGACCATACAGAAGGATTAAAATACAATACGTCTGAGGGGAAATTTCTGGTAAGTACAGTGTAACATCTATAGACTGCCCGAAACATTATGAAATTAACATTATATATATATATATATATATATATATGCATAAAAGCATGTTTTGTGTAGATTGTGGTATGGAAGTCATTCAAAATTCATTCACATGGCTGCCCAACGTATTTAGATATATTAAAGCTAGCTATATTTGGAAGTTACTAGAAGTACATTTTATATTGTGTTAGGTGGTTTTCATAAAAAAACTCAATTTAATGTACAGTCGGGAAAAAAAAAACGCAGCACTCGACGTAATTTTGTTGCTAATAAATGTAGAAAAATGTTATAGGTATCATTCGACTGGAAATTGTGAGTAGTTTCAGAAAATGAACTGAAATTTTGAATTGGGGGTCGTCTACATATTAAAACGCGCACCAACTTTGATTTTTTCAATGGTAATGCCCCATTTTTATTTTATATTTGAATTTCTGGGATCGCGACAACGCGAAAAAGGATATTGGTTGTATATTTTACTTATTTTTTCGCAGAGTTATAAGCGTTCAAAGTTTGATGTTGCTAATGTTAAATTCATATTTCAAACTTTTATTAATATCTTCACAAAAAATAACTTGATCGATATATATATATATATATATATATATATATATATATATATATATATATATATATATATATATATATATATATATATATATATTTACGAGATACAGTGAAGAAACCCAAACATAATCTATCAGTTCTTTTGATTCTGAAAAATATTTTTAATTTTGAAAAATATTAATGAATTCATATTCGTAAAATTTATGAATTATGACCTATATTAATTTTTACTTAAAATGAATCCTAATGCTGAAAAATATGGGTGTGCAAATTTGCAGCTCATTCCTGTTATTAGTTTTCGAGATATAAATAAATCTTTCTTTTGGAGTGGTTTAGGGGACCGTCTCTTATAAAGTTTTGCTTGCGATAACGAATCAAATCTTAAAAAATAACAAAGAAAATTAAACAAAATATGTTTATTTTTTATTTACGGGTCAAATTATATAACAACAACATCAAACGCAAAGAAATGAAATTAAAATGATGATTTTTAGACATTAGCATCAAGAATTCCTGTTTTATAAAGAAGACAAGCCCCGTCTTCATCGTTCTTCAAAACAAAACAATACAGAAAAGAAAAATAAATATGACATTGAGTATTGTGTTAAAACCCTTATTTTATGTTGACAAAAATATGCAGAAGTGGTATTTACTTCATCGATTACTGGCGATAAATTTTGAATCTTTTAAACGAACACTAGAAGACACAATATAACGAAATAGGCGGGGTTTACTGTTTTAAATAGAAAAATAGGTTAAATGTAAAAATTGTTTATTAAAAAAAACGAATGGAATTGGAATGCAAGACAGAATTGTAAAATTGTTTCTTAACTACTGTCATAGTTAAGAGCTTAATCATTTGCTTTATATATTGCTTTATATTTATTTATTTATTTATTTACTTATTTTGTAGGGGGGGGGGGGAGGATTATTATTTTAAGGATACTTTAGTCTTTAAAATTTTATTAATATATTTTAACTTTATATATTTTTAAAAATTTACTTTTACTTTTATAAATTTATTTTAACACTTTTTGCGACCGCAGGATTTTGTCTTTTTCACAGTAAGATCCGCCTACGGTGTTATTCTCTCAAAATAAAATATTTCAGAACAAATTTTCTGTATTCACAACTATATTACAAATGGATATACATTATAATCATATTCTTTCTAATTAATATTTCTATCCATAGTATATTTTATTGCAAAAATATGAACACTGGGTACACACTTAAGAAATAAGTAACACACAAATTACGAAAGAAACGCCCACTGAGAGAGTTACAGATTTTCAAATGACGTGAATCTACGTTAGCAGTCGCGAAAGGGTTAATTAAGAAATTATATTTTCATAGAAATTATAAAACGAATCGTACAAATCCAAAGAGTTCAACTTACACAAAACTGGTAAGTGTGATTAAAATTGTTTAATATTTACTTCATGAAACCTTACTATAATTTATTAGAAAAAATTTAGTTTATGCGTTGTTGTATATATATATCCATATTATTTCATTTCGTATATTATGTTACACCTAGAAAAAAAAAAAAGCTTTATTGGTGATCAGTACAGCCATAATAGACACTTTTATTTGAAAAATATTGCACTTTTCTCAAAGAGTACAGTCTGGACAAATCACCAGTGTAATGTATTAAATAGACCTAAAATTATCTAAAAAAGTAATGAAGTAGAAACAAATATAAGAAACTGAATTGAAGATTTTTAAAGCACAGGGAAAGTTCAATTTTTTATTAGTTTTCATTATTCTTTTTTTTCTGAAAGATTTCCGGTGTAAAACATTAAAATTTTGTCTATCTCTTAAAGGATTTTAATTTTATTTTTCTGCATTTAGAGATAACCCCCTAACACATTTTTGATTATAACTCTATAAATACTTAAGATAAAGTATATAAACAGTATACTTTTCCGCACTGCCAGACTCTCAGAAATTCGAATATGAAGTCAAAATTTGGTGTTGCCATTGAAAAAATTAAAGTTGGCGCTTATTTCAATATGTAGATGACCCCTAATTCAAAATTCGACAGCATTTTCAAAAAGTGCATTTAATTTCCTGTTGAATGGTGTCTATTAAATTTTTTTGCGTCATTTAATAATGAAATTACAGCGAGTGCTGCGATTTTTTTTCCCCGACTGTACATATAGCTTACATTACAGACAATATGCAAGGCTTTTCAAAATTAAGAGCAACGTTCTTTTTTAACCCTTTCAGTCGCAGTGTTCCCGCTGATGGAACACCTAATTTTAATTCTCAAGTGCAAAAACTCATCACGGAAATTTTTTTAGCACAAATTTATATTTATAACACAGCAGAGAAGGCCCTTTTTTTAAACCTGAAAATTTTAAATTTCTTTTATTTTAATTTTGTTCGTAAATTCCGGCGGCAGTGTAATTTAAATGATCCAAATTACCCTGCGCCGCAAAGGGTTAATGAATGTAATTGATGGAAATGCTTTGCTACATTTTACTATGTCGGCGAATACTGCTCACGAAGGAAAATTAATTTTTCAACCGAACTCTCTATTTTCAACTCTGGTGTTTGCATAATATCATGTTTTGAGGTTCCGTGAATACGAAAATCCAATTTTTCGATGTTGATTTGTATGTATAACTATTTTCAGTCTAATTTAAAATCAAATAACTCCAATAAATTCAAACTTGGTATTTTGAATTTCATATTAGGTCGCTACTGTAAAAATTTGATTAACGCTAGCAAGCTTAAATGCAAATTAATAACAGTCTTGAATTTGAAAAACATTAATTAATTAAATGTAGGTACTATAATTGAGCGAGGCGGTAGAACCCCTTCCTCCCCCCCCCCCCCCACACACACATATTTACATGTCAAATAAAACTGTACCTAAACCTATTTTAAATTACTCTTAAAATAGATAGTTATTACCCAGACAGCACATCGCCTCCCCAGGATATCTTCAAGATGTCTTCTGGATGAAAAGGTATCCCAGAAACGTCCTTAAGATGTACTGTGGATAAGTTAAGCCTAACAGTGCTGTTAGGGTATTAAACTAATTCAAATTAACTCGTATTTACTCGGCAAATTAACTCGTAAAGATTAATAAGGTGAGCTCACCTTATTAATCTTTACGAGTTAATTTGCAATCCATCTTTATAGTACTGAAATACAGGGTAAGAGAAAGTCGTGTAAGTGACACACTAGATTATTTTTACTGTTACCACAACTTTTAAAAAGAAAATTTTCTTGAAGATTTTTAGCATACGAAGAACAGCATACCTGGTAACTCTTATAATTTATTCCGGTGTACTGTTAGTCCCCTTTTTTTTCACACCAGTGTGATTTTAGAGTAAAATTACGGTAACATAAGAAGAAAAGTGCTTTAAAAATAAATTGGTGTGAAAAAAAGGTACTATCAATTACACTACACAATAAATTATAAATATTAGCAGGTATGTTATAGTACTGAAACTTTCTAGAAAATTTTCTTTTTGAAAATTGTGATGGCAGTAAAATGAAATGATTGTAAAAAGTTGGAGTCCTGTGACCCCTAGATCATGCGTCACTCCCCCTCCCCCCCCCATCCATTTATATTTTGCTGCTCTAGACGCACCTTTTGAGTAGTTTATTATCAATTTAGCTATCTATTTTTCTGTCAGTCTATCTATTTATACACATATATATTCCTAAAAATACCATACTATGAAATGTTTCCAGATACTCATATTATATGCACCATTTGCATGTTTCTCATTTGTACGTCCTTTATGTTTATTAGATCATTTAGTGCAAACCGAATTCTATTTCATTTTTTTAGATATAAAAATACTTAATTTATATCAGGTAAATGTCGGTAAGATGTCATTTTCCGCTTTTAAAAAATTGTAAATTGTCTACTTGAATCTTTCTTTCTCAGTTTAGCAGTCATTAATATTCCTTAAAATATTTTTCTAAATTATTATTACTATAAATATCTTCTAAAACCTTTTTTCCCACTAATGAAAAAACATTTTCATTTGGTTTTTAAAGCTCTTTTTAAAACCAATATTTATTAAAATAAACAGTATAAATTAGTATGTAAGGTATAATAATAAATAAGGTTTACCATTAAAATGTGGTTTTAATAAATTTTAATAATATATATACTTTAATTAAAAATTTGATTCCTGTTTTCGATATAATTTTTGAAAGAAATAATAAAGCAACGATAATTTAAAAATCATTATAGTAAATAATTTTGTATAAAATTGCTTTCGCGTGGAATTAATTATAAAATAATCAAAGTTTTTTCTTGAAAATTCGATCGTATGTCTTTTCACGTGTACGTTGTTTTCAATAAACTCCTTGAAAGACGCATAAATGGTTCTTTTCGGTGTTAAATTTATCTATTTATTATTTATAAATTTACCTATTATAAATCTGTACTGATAAGTATAAAGGATTTAAGTCCAAAAATGTCGATTTTGAGTTAAGTACATAGTCAGAATCAGAAAAAAATTCTCTATCGATTGGTATAAAGGATTTAAATCCATGTCATTTAGTCTTTGAGAAAATCCATTGGTTAAAAAAAAATTCAAGTCAGAAATTTAGCATTAATCTTTGGTATAAAATATTTAATTCAAATTTTTCCCTTTATGAAATGAAGGTTGACAATCACTGAATGATATAAAGGGTATAAATCAAAATAATTCCTTTTTCCTAATCGATTCTTCTGATTAGTTTTTAGTTAGTTTAACTTCATTTTTCGTCTCCTGAAAAAACAAGAATATGGACTTAAATCCTTTATACTTATCAGTACAGAAATATTGTTTGAAGTGCTCATACATCTCGTAAAGTTTTATTTTATTACTAAAAAGTAATCGAGGCAACAAGTTTTTCTTTTTTTCTTTCTTTTTTTTTTTTTTACTTTTTTCTCCATAGATACCAACTACAGTTTTACATTTCTCCTAGTCAAAAACACAGTCACAACCATCTGTGTCTTCATAAAATTAAACAAAACAGACTGCATTAAAAGCTGTAATCTACACATTATTATGTATCTAAGGATCAGTTAATATTGAGAATAAATTTTATCAAATAGAAGGATTTTTAGTTATACAGACTTGTCAACTCTCCGAAATAATTCATACCACTATCCTTTTAAAGTTTTTTTTTTTTTTCGGTGTGTTTAATCATACAGTTTTCGCTAAAATGTAAAGCGAATATTTTTATTAACACTTTCGCGACCGCTGACGTAGATTCACGTCATTTAAAAATCTGTAACTCCGCCTGTAGGCGTTTCTTTTGCAATTTGTATGTCATTTATTTCTTAAAAACATATACAATATTCATATTTATGCAACCAATATACTCTGGATATAAATACCTTTGATATTAGAAAGAGTATAATTAGAATGTATATCCATTTGTAATATGAATCTGAATATAAAAAATTTTGTTCTGAAATATTGTAACTTGGGAGCATAACGCCCAAAGGCGGACCTTACTTTCAAAAAGACGAAAATATGCGGTCGCGAAAGTGTTAAAAAACATCGGTATTCAAAAATTCGGAGAGTTGGCAAGACTGGTTATAATTTCAGAACACGAAGTCTCCGCCCTTTTGTAAGGACACTTGTAGGGATGAGGAATGATTGCTTTTCCTGCTACCACTATTTTTATATAATAATCTGTGCCCTATTTATCCACAATGCATTACTATAAAAATACAATAAAGATTTCTGTGTCAAAATAGTGGTAGAACTAAAAGGCTAAGATTTCGAGCTCTGTAACTTAAACTTTACAATAGCTCCTCTTTTGAGAGTTAAAAATGTTTTATAGGTTACTTCAATTTACGTTTTCCTAAAACCAAACAAATAAACATTAATAACTGTAATTTTGAACATTATATCCATAAAGGTCAATTATAATACAAACTAAATTTTCATACTTGCCAACATTCTAATTAATATTCCGTTGTATTGTTAGCCCGCCTTCTTTTTCACACTAGTATCTTTTTAGAGTACTTTTCTTCTTATTTAATCGTAATTGCGTTTGGAGAATGTTATTCTAAAAATTTACTGGTGTGAAAAAAAGGGTTGGACTAACAACACTACGGAATATTAATTAGGATGCTGGCAAGTGTGAATTTTATCCAAATATCTCAGTATTTGTAAGTAATACTTAAAATTTTACGATACCTCTTTTACTGTATTTGTCACTTTTTGACTTATTCCCTTTAAATCAAGGAATTATGGAATACATTCGTTCGTTGACTGTTGTGTACTGGGATAAGTAAAATGGCAATTGAAGTCAAGACGTTTTCTCCAGTACGTCTGCAGCTGTAGGTTTCTAAATGGACCACTCAAAGATCTCAAGTGTAGCTTGTTTTATTTCTTTTTTTGTACTTAAACATGTATTTGATCTTGTCATACAACTACACGTTTATGTGCATCAGAAGACGTAAAACTTATTCAGCGAAAGATTTGGAAGTCAATGAAAATTTTGAAATTTTCTGATGTAAGAAATAACAGTATAATTTTTTTGGAGTGAATAAGAGGAATCAATCAGTTTGTAAGAAGGCATTTTCATAGTAAATCAATTTATTATACTATATTGCTTAGTTCATGCCGCATTTTGCATTTACTATTTGTGTGTTTTATTGCCACAAAAAAATTGTTAAAATAGATTTGTATCTAGAAAAGTAATTTTAATTATGTGTGTGTGTATATATATCATGCTAATTCTTTAAATTTAGTTTTAATAAAGTGCTTTAAAATTTTAGTTTAATAAAATAGCTCTTCAATAAACTAAATATCATTATTTATTTACTTTTTTAAATTAATTTTAGTTTTAATAAACACAGCTGTCAACTTGTATGTTTATTTTGTTTTTCGACGGGAATTTATATATATATATATATATATATATAGGAAGATATAGCATATTTATTGGTAGTTTTCTGCGATTAAATTCGATGAAATTTTTACAAAGAAATAGTGGTGTTAAAAAAAACCGTACAATTTGGCACCTATGAATAAATAACTTAATTTCGATATATATATATATATATATATATTAATAAAATAACTTAATTTCAAAAGTAAGCCTCATGACAAAGATGCGCATAAAATAATTTAATTTCAGTAACGCCTCATGACAAAGAGGGTTAACTCAAAAAAATTATGATTTTTATTAAAAGTCAAAGTAAAGTTTTGAATAACTCAAAAAATAGCAATTTTGAACTAAGCTTTACTTTATTTTTATTTTTATTTATTTGTTCATTTATTTTTATTTATTTATTGAAAATCCCAAGGTGGTACCTATGACATAATAGTGGTGTATATCTATGGCATAATATAAAAGTGGTGTAACTCAATTCCTAATGATTGCCTATAGAAATTTATGTTTAAGTTATAGAGGTTTATGTTTTGTATCTGAAAAGTTAGTAATTTTGAGTTGCATTTATATTTTATTAGTACTCAAGATGTGTACATATAAATATATGTATCTATCTATACATACTAATTTATTCGTACTCAACTAAGAAATCATAATCAGCACTTAATGTTTGACATAAAAATACTTTTTTTCTTACTTTATTTCTTTATTTTTATTTTTGTTTTAATTATTTATTTATTTTTCTTTTTATTTATTTATTTCTTTACTTATTTTTGATAAATGCCACATTTAATTTTTATTTTTATTTTTTCGTTATTTTTTATAATTATTACAAAATTAAAAACTAAAAAGCTTACTTCAAAAACATCATAATTATTACTTTCATGGAGAATAGCTTTCGTACATAGTTATATTTGTAAAACTCAAAGTATTTCATAACAGTTGAATGATATGTTTTCTAATTCACATGCTGTTGCTCTTTTATATATTGATAGGTTTTCTCATTTATACAGATCCTTGTAAGGCGTATGGTACTTTCTGTATTAATTTTATTGCTTATAAATTTACCTATCATAAATAATGCAGAGCTGCCAACCTAATCCGGCAAACTGTTAGTACCGCCCCTTTTTCTACACCAGTCATTTCTTAGAGTTTTTTTCTTCTTAATTCATCGCAAATATATTTGAAGTATTTTAAAAATTAAGTGGTGTAGAAAAAGGGGCGTTACTAACAATTTGCCGGATTAGGTTGGCAGGTCTGATAATGTTTTAAGTATTTCGTAAGATTGCAGTTATTACTGACCTAGAATCGAGAAAGAAATTTAATTTTCTTGTTACTTAATTCGATCACACAGTTACCATTTAAATTTATTGATATCTCTTAGAGTTTCATAGCATTTAACATTATAATTACGCCATAAATTTGATTACTTTAGTCTACGACTTCCTGAAAATATAAATAAATATATAAAAATAAAGTATTAATAGTTTAATTTTCAATTTTATGTCGGGTTCAATTAATGTTCAGAATAAATTTTAATAAATATCTGAGTTATTTTTTAACCCGTTAGTAGTCGCTAGTTGGTCGATTTGCCGCCCATCCTTCAGCGTTGCCCGATTTTTTATTCAATAGCCACCAAAAATTTTTAGAAGTGGCATTTGATATACATAAAACGCTAATATAATCGAAGAAACGTCTATCACATCACTTCTTAAAATTATTGGTGGCAGTTTAATAAAAAGTGCTTAATCTGTAATAGGTAGCGTTGTCTATAGTGACTACTAACGGGTTAATGAATAAAACTTTTAGATAACCTTGTTTGAAGTTAAAGAGGTTTGAAGAGAAGCCTCAATATACAGCTTCTTAAAGCCAAACAAATCATTGTTAATAGCTACAGTTTACACCATTATGTCCAAAACGATTTAATATATAGAATAAGTTTTATTCAAATGTATCGGTTATTTCTATTAATATAATTAAAACACCGCTTCATGAACAGTGTTGCCAGATTTTGCAAATTTTTTATTCAACATCCACCACTAAATCTTAAATGTAACGGTTGGCTAATTATAACTTCGAAGATCAATCGTCAGTTATGTGTATCAGATCATAGCCTCCTTAAGTAGATGCCTGTCGCGTGACTTTGAAGCTTGGCAACAGTTCAGGCGGTAGACAGCGCCACCTGGTACAGATTGCGCGACTTTTTTAATCAACTGTAACCAAAAATTTTTAACAGTGGGATGTGAAATACAAAAAAGGCGAATAGAATCGAAGAAACGTCGATTATATATTTCACATATCACTTCTTAAAATTATTGGAAACAATTGAGTAAAAAAGTCGCGCAATCTGTACCAGGTGGCGCTGTCTGCCGTTCGACCTGTTGCCAAGTTTAAGACTCACGCGACAGGCATCTAGTTAAGGAGGCTATGATCAGATATCACTTTTGAAAATTATTCTTGACTATTGAATAAGAAAGTAGATATTTTTTCACTCTCTGATGTTCTGAAATCGATCGAACCAGTCCGCTGTAATTTATATAATTTTGTAGTTAAGGAAAAATTAATACACAAAATGAATTGAATTTGCTTTTCTCGATTATTGCTTACAAGGACACATTCAAAAGGTGTCGTCTTCAAAAAATATTGAAAAAATAAATATATGTGATTCTATTCTTCATAAAACACCAGAAAGTGAAAAAATTATCGGCTGAAATGAATAAAAGGGACCACAAAAAATTATAAAAATTAAGCATATTTGGCGATTTAGCGCTGTCAGAAGTTCAGTTCGCTAGCACCGGGATTGCCGTGTATGATAGGCTGACCATATGTCCTCGAATATCAAGGACAGTCCCCGAAAACAACCTTCATCCCCAAAAAATTACAACACATTTGGAAACACCGGTTATAAAGTTATTAATGTTTTATTACAATAATTTATTATATATATAATAAATAAGCTGAAATAAGTTCTTTTAGGTGCTTTATATATAAAAATTACTAAAATTTTACAATTTAAGGTGATTTAATTATTTATTTATTTTTTGTCTACGAAATTCGAGGACAACGCCATATTTGTCCTCGAATTCGATGAAAAATATATGGTCACTCTAGTGTACGAACAGAACCGTGTTTTGTTTCTCCGCCAAGTACTCAAAATCAATCGCCTAACAATGTGAAATCGCCAAATATGTTTAATTTTGATAATTTTTTGTGGTCGCTGTAGTTCATTTCAGCTGATAATTTTTTCACTTTCTCGTGTTTCAGGAAGAGTAGAATCACACACACATATATATATATATATATATATATATATATACAGAGCTGCCAACCTAATCCGGCAAATTGTTAACGCCTATTGAAAAACGCCCCTTTTTCTACACCACTTAATTTTTAGAGCTCTTCAAATATATCTATGATGAATTAAGTCGAAAAATACTCTAAAAATTAAGTGGTGTAGAAAAAGGAGCGGTACTAACAATTTGCCGGATTAAGTTGGCAGCTCTGTATATATATATATATATATATATATATTTTTTTTTTTTTTTTCAATATTTTTTGAAGATCGCTTTTTGAATGTTTCCTTGTTAGTAATAATTAAAACTTTTGGATAATTTTGTGTGTTATGTGTATTACTTTTCGAGTTTTTCCCTATAACACAAGCGATTATGGAATATTCTATAATTCGCTGACTACAGGGATAAATCAAATTGCAAATGTATACAATAGATTTTTATTTGTGGGTATAGATGTTGAAGGAAACTGGAGTCAAGACACTTCTGAAGTATATATCTGCATATTTCTTCGTGGATCAGTAAAGGATCTGAAGTTTTATTTCTTTGAATACTTATGTATGTACTTGATCTTGTAAAGACGTTGTCTTGTCTTCCAACGTCATACTTAATGAAGTAGTGAGAGAAAGTAATCAACAGAGACAAATGTAAAACTGAATATTATATTTAATTAAATCTCAATTCAAGGGAGCATGGGACTACACCATTAAACGACCTTTTGAAATGCAATTATTTGCGCAAACTTCCTCGCAAAATTATAGATACTAAATACTTTTACTAGCTAGCAAGAATATAACTCAACTATCATAACATAAATCAATAAACGATACTATATTACCACTCTTGAAATAAACTTGACTGCTAGCTCGATGATCTCTTGAACAGCTAGATATCCTAGGCGTACTCGCGGCCAGACTTATGCTTCCAGGCAGAAGCCATTTCACACCTAAACCACCTCCATCCCTCATCCCCGAGCACGATACCTTCATCCTTTTTATACGTTTTGCTAATTTGCGTCTTTCCTTTTAACCGCGCTTGCACTAAAACTCCCTTGGCGAATCTCGCAAAATACGCAAGTTCTTTTTATATCCTAAATCCTTATTAGAATACTTTAGTAGGGAAAGTAAAACCCTGAAAACAGTTTCGCGACTCGTACTTTGCGAAACTGCCTCCTACCTTACAATCTTACGATACAATTATATGCTTAAGTGTTAAAAGACGTAAAACATATTCAACGAAATATCTGGAAGTCGAAGACTTGTGTATTCGAATTAATTATGTGCAGACATATATTTTAACTAGGGCTGGAGTATTTATCAATATATCCCCAAGTATCAATATTTTTTAAATATCGCAATAACGATATTAAAGATCTAGCTCTGCTGATATATCCCTCTAACGATATTTCTTTAGCGCAAACTCAGCGATCGCTCGAAGCGCCGATAAATAATGTTCCTCACTAGCACCTATCACCAGTCACCACGCTCGGAATAAAGAGAACGCCGAATAGCTTATTCACAGTGTTTTCTAAAAAAACAAACAAACCGTTTGGCTAGCGGAAGTGACGCAACCTCTTGTGCGCGCCACAAACCTGCATCACCGCGCGCCAAGCAAAGCCCGAAAAAAAAAAGAGACCTGAATAGCTTATACTAATGCAACCCCCTTTTTCCCCTGCTATTACTCACTGACTAAAACTCCCAACCCCAAACAATCCTTCCTCTCCAATCCTCTCTTTCCATACCACAATGTATCTACTTTCTTGAAAATATCACTGTCCAAAAACAAAAAGTCAATGATATTCATCAGGAAAATTAAACTATCACAGTATATCGACTTCCCATAGTATATCGACTTCTTAGAGTATATCGACTTCTTAGAGTATATTGACTTCTCATTCTACATTCATGCATTTCCCTGGCTCTAAACGATAATATGAAAGAATTTATACTACCGTTAGTATAAGTTCTTTGATAATATTGCACATCATCGCTCGTGGATCGTAGGTGTAATACCGCAGACAGGCGATATAAAAACAAACGCTTATTATGAGTATGTCGAATGAAAACGATATCTTTTCTTTTAGCTCATTTCCTGCTATTGGTTCATTGATATTGGTTTATTTCAAAGTATCCATATCTTCTGGCCAATAAGATGCGACATGTGTTTGACTCGCTTTGGGCTCAGTGATGCCAGATTGGGGATTTTGTCCCCATTTTGGGGATTTTTGAGGCTTTTGGACCAAATGTTTGTGGGGACTTTTTTGGGGAATTCTAAAATTTTTGGGGACAAATCTGGGGAGTTCTTCAACTCTGTCAATGTTGATAACGTAACGATTTATCCCTACGACTGGAGACTTTCAATATCTTTATTGGTATTTGGGGATTTTTTTTTTTTTTTAATTGCCTTCTTTTGGGGAAAAATCTGAATTTTTATCACACAAAAATCTGCTTGATATTTTTTTTGAAAAAATTTTTATTTCCCCTTTTTTAGTAGAAATCAAATTGGGGATTTTTTCGAAAAGAACCTCCTGAATTGGGGAAATTTGAAGACCTGTTTGGGGAAATAATTTTCGACCATCTGGCATCACTGTTTGGGTTGTACATCAGTCCCTTTCTCCTTTCCCATGTTATCGAATGGGATTTTCGTTGCTTCGTTTTATAAAAATATCTCATTCAAAAATGAAGTTTTTCGAATTCTGTTTTTTGAATATTACTCTTTGAACGGGTCGCCTTTTAGCTTGGTGAACAATTTTTCGAAAAAAATAATTTAAATATTTTATTTCAATAAGTAAATTAAGTCTCTTAATTAAGACTCTAAGTGTGGATCTCTAAGTAAAATATTTAAATTTATTTTTTCGAAAAATTGTTCACTAAGCTAAAAGACGACCTGTTCAAAGAGTAATATTTAAAAAACAGAATTTAAGCTAAAAGACGACCTGTTCAAAGAGTAATATTAAAAAAAAACAGAATTCGAAAAAGTTCATTTTTTAATAAAATATTTTTATAAAACGACGCGACAAAAATCCCATTGGAAAACATGGGAAGGGAGAAAGGGTGCTATCTGACTGATGTAAAATAAAGTTTTATCTTCAGTAATTTTACAGTGACAGTTTCTTTATTAAATTATATAATATTGGATAGTTTATTACTTTTTTTATGTAGCATTTATTTTTTCTCTTTCCTTTTCTTTCTTTCTTTCTTTCTTTTTTTTTTTTTTTTAAGCCGTACACGTAATTGCAAAATGAGTTACTTTAAGTAACAAAATGAAACTTTAACATAATTTTCTTTAAATAATATAATTTTTATACTGACAATGTATATATATATATAATGAAACTATTACGAATGTGAATTGAACACATATACATTTAAAAAATATTGTAATGATTTGGTAAGCAGATACAAAAATAAAAATGACAAGTAACTGACATTTAGGATGCATATAAGAGTTTTAAGTAAAAAATATTACTCTCTACGACCAAAAAAGGTGTATCCAATGGCAATTCTTAACTATTTAGAATGATTTTCCTTTTTATTTAATACCTACATCTTAAGACAATTTGTATTAAGCTTTATTTTTAGTAGAATTATGAATTTTGATATGCTTGGTACAAATAAAACACAGATCGCATATTAGCTGTGTTAAAATATGATTTTAAAATAATTAAAGCTTAAAATGGGAAGAATAGAGGACAAACTATACAGAGGTATACTAAAAAGCAACAGTATAAGTTATAAGAAACACAAAATATTGATTCACTTTTTATGCTTTTTTTTTTTTTTTTTTATGATAAAGTTATGGTAGTAATATACCAGAAAATACATGGAAAACACTTTATACTTGTATACTTTAAAATTCGTGTGCATATGTCTTTAAAAAATAACAAATATCTATTTTTTCCTATCTTGAAAGAAATATCGCAATATATCACATAATATCGATATTAACTTGGTGATATATCGCGATATTTAATTTCTGATATCGTCCAGCACTAATTTTAACACATAATAATTAGTATAGTTTGAAAGCTTAGTCAATGAACATGTTAAAATATGTTTCTAACATAATCTTTTTTCTGGAGGTAAGAAATTGTAATCACCTTTTTTAAATATCAAAGATCCATTATTTTTTTTCACTAAGTATCCTAATAATGTTATTTTTAATGCAAAAATTTGATATGCATAACAAACGACTTTGAATGATATGTCTTGAAATATTTTGAAAGCGTGCTTTCGTGCGCAGTGTGATTTGTGACGTACGTAGCACGTGACATGCCATGAATTCCTTTCATTATTAAATCTGATTTATATATATATATACTAAATTTTTTCATAACATAGTCATTTACTAAGCTCTTAAGTGATGAAAATATTCGTAAATTTTATTCATAACCGATAAGATTAGGGTTTGATTTAGGGAAACAAATGTGTCATAGTACCAGTGTTTCCAGATTCGGGACTTTTATTATTCAACTCTCACCAATAATTTTGAGAAGTGACGTTTCATATAGATAATTGACGAGTAATCGTCTATGTGGTTAGTCAACCGTTATAATTAAAATTTAGTGGTGGATATTGAATAAAAAAAGCCGTAATCTGGCAACTAGTAGTACTACTACAGAAAATGAGATTTCTGTCACAATACTAAATTTTTTGTTTATAAATTACAAAGTAATTTCAACAGTATTATTTTCAATAATAATAATAATAAGAGTTTATTTAAGTTCGCACAGTAACTGTGTAGTATTAGGCAATTGGCGACGGTGTCGGAACGATCTGGCGACGATCACCCTTTGGTTGATCCGGACACGCGCTGCCAGAATTTTGATTTTCTGCAGAGGGGATGACTTCTCTGTTTCAATACCTTGTAGAGGAAATAACAACAAAGAAAAATGGCATGTCCTTAAAAGGTTTTTTGCTTATTTTTTGAAAGATTGAAAATGCATCTTAACTCAAAAAAAAATTTTGAGCATTTTTTTTTTCTTTTTTAGTAAGAAAGTCAAGTTTTCATAATGGATAGGAAATAAATTTTTGTTATTTTTCGTATTGTAAATCTATCGCAGAAACTGTGATTTATATATATATATATATATTATTTATTTATTTTATTTTATTTTTCAATTTGATTCAATGAGATTTGACTTGCAAAATATTTGCAAAATCGAACTCTGTTTCATAATAAAACGCATTTGTGTCATAATATAACTTGTGGCACATAAATTGTGTTATAAATTCCTTTTATAATTTTGTATGTTTATTTGTTTAAACATTGAACTATTGCAATCACTTTATTTGTCTGTCTTCTAGCTATTTATCTGTTATATATATTAATATATTAAATGCAAGAAAACAGTTGATTAAAGGACAAATTTATCCACAAGATCAAAAAATAAAGATATCCAGGAATAGCTTTATTAAAGATAGGGGAAAATTACACAATACTCATACTATGCTGAACAATAAATACCGGTATTCAATAATAAGAAACTGATTAAAAAAGAAATCGACATTAAAGAATAATGTTTATCCATATAAAATTCTGTAAGAACCGAGAAGGAAATATGATAACATTGTTCTTCATGAAAATCGGCCCCAACACCATTTTTGAAAATTCTTATGTAAAATGACCACCTGAATCTGAATATGACGCCCATTTTACCCTATCACCCACCGTTTTTGGGGACGCATCCCTATTTTTATCACTTTTCGGAAATTTTATGGCTAGAAATTTGATTTGTAAAAAAGGAAAAGATTATTTTAACTGTTAAATATCTGCAGCTGAAATCAAGTCGCTTCTGCTGTATAACTGCAATTTCCTCCGAGAACCATAAGGAATCTCAAGTATAATTAGTTCTATTTCTTTGATCACTCATATGAATGTGGTTGATTTAACGATACAACTATTTACGTATGTGTGTCCGAGGACGTAAAATTTATTCAACGAAGTTTCTAAAAGCCAAAGAGAAGTGTGGTTGAATTTACTATGTGCAAATATATGAAGAAGTCAATGAAAGAATAACGTGTTAAGTGACGTTAATGTTTGAAAAAAATTGAGATTTCTGGGTGTAATTATGACGATATACTTTTTTAAGGCTAAATAATAGAAACCAATTTTAAAAAAAAAAATCCAAAATGGCAGCGAGGAAGCCCAAGAAAGAGTTGGATGGATGATATAAAAAAAAATCTGGAGTGACTCCACTCGACTTTCCGAACATTGAGTAACTAACAGTTTTGTAGATAAAATAAAGAAAGAGGAGTTGCTAAACAAACAAAAAAGAGAAAACCATAACAGAGTGTTTGAGTATTTTTCTCCATATATCACACGAGGTTTTATTTAACGGTACTGAACTTCGAGCCCTTAGATCATAAGGATAAAGAATTTTTCGTTGTGTCCCTGTAAAAATCTATAAATGCTAGATTCACCAAACTGCTTATAGTTAGTGCAACAGTGATTTATAATATTCATACAAAGTTTCAGCTCAATTGAATAAGGCGTTTAGATGCTATCGCTGGTCTCATAGGCCATAAAGATAAAGAATTTTTCTTTGTCTCCCTGTAAAAAAACTGTAAGTGCTAGATTCACCAAAATCTATACAGTTAGTTCAACTGTGATCTATAACATGTGTACAATTTTTTTGCTCGGATTAATAAGGCGTTCAGACACTATCACATTTTTAAAAATTTGGCCCCATAGGCATAATGATAAAGAATTTTTCTTTGTGTCCCTGTAAAAAAACTATAAGTGCTAGATTCTCCAAAATCTATACAGATTGAGTATTTGTGATCTATAATATGTGTATAAAATTTTTGCTCAATTGAATAAGGCGTTTGGATGCTATCGCACTTTTAAGATTTTGCTCCCATAGGCCATAATGATAAAGAATTTTTCTTTGTGTCCCTGTAAAAAAACTATAAGTGCTAGATTCACCAAAATCTATAGGGTTCGTACTATGGTGACTTACAATATACGTACCAACTTTCAGCTTATTCGAACAAAGCGTTTAGACGCTAGCGTGTTCACTCACAGACATACACACATACATACACACATACATACACACATACATACACACACACATACATACATCATCGTAAAAATAGTGAAAACGGACTCGTTGGACCTCGAAACGTATAGAAACATCAAAATCTCGAATTCGGATTTTTGACATGATTACAATACTTTCCTCACTATAGTGTTCGGAAAGTAAAAATTATGAGAGATAGGGATTTGGAGGAGGAATGGACCCTGGATCGGAAGCTCTGGAATAGACTTCATATGGATTCTGTCGGCAGGCGACACTTGAAGCCATGAGCCGAGTTTTATATATATATTTTTAAGTGATGTTTTTTGAAGAAATTAAGAATTCCGTGTACAAGAACAGTGACATCATTTTGGGGAGCAAATAACAAAAAACAATCAATCTAAAAGAAGGCCTATTTTTAGCATAGATATTCAATTTCATATATATCGTTTTATTTTTGCCACATTTTCTATCTACTAAGTATATTAGCAGAGATGCCAACATTTTAATTTATTACGGTATTTTTAGACCTTCCTTTAATCCGCACCACTTTATTTATAGAATATTTTTCTCCAGTATATAACAACGATTACATAAGAAAAAATCATTCTTAATTAAAAAAAAGTGGTTTGATATAAAGGCGGTGTTAAAAATGTTCCGGAATACATTAAAATGTTGGCATCTGTATTAGGTATCATCGCTGAAATTTGAATAAGAAAAAAAAAAAGTTGATGCCAGTTCTAATATGTAGAAGACCCCTTAAGCAAAATCTAACTATATCCATTGAACAAGACGTTATTACAAATGGATCGGTACCAGCTGCATGTTTCTACGATAATTAATAGAAAGGTGGTGCTTTCTTTTTCTTCTTCTTCTTGTTTTTCTTTGGTAATATATATATATATATAATGTAAGCAAACAATATAAATTACAAAAAATTTACAATGGTTGTTTCAGGTAGAAATACTTGGGTATATCCAATCATTTTTATATCATTTTTTGACGCTGTTTGAGGGGTCATCATATGTTAACATATGTATCATCTGTAAGTAAATATCTGTGCATAATCAGACAGTAAACTATTTTAATTTACTTTTATATGATCCTTATTGTTTTTTAGCAACATTTCGATGTTTATTAAACAAATTAACTTATTTTTATTATGTAAATTTAAATGTGCATGTACATTTAAATGTACAAAAAATGTAATTTTTTTATTATGTAAATTGTTTATTTAATTAACTTATGTAAATTTATCGCAATGCAGGCGGGAGATTGTGAAAGAATTTAAAAAAAAAAAGAATCCCTGCCTTCTAAATCGATGAAACAATATTTAAAATTAAATAAATATATATACACCCCCGCGACAAAAAGATAGGTGCAAAGGGTTTTTTATTTAATTTTTCATAAAATAATATTATCTAAATTGAGCTTATCATTTATTATTATCATAAAATAACACTATTCCCGGACTAATTTTTGTTTTAAGACTAATTTAGAAGAAATTTACGACTAAAATTTTTCTAATTTAAGACTACACATCGCGACAAAAAGATAGGAACAAAGTTTTTTTTTTTTTTTTTTAATATGATTATTTTGAATATGAATATTTTGAATATGATTGAAATATTTAATATGTTTTTGGTATGATAATATTTTGTTCTGATAATAAATGATCAGCACATTTTAGATAATGTTATTTTATTAAAAAAAAATTTAAAAAACCCTTTGTTCCTATCTTTTTGTCGCGGAGTGTAGTCTTAAATTAGAAAAAATTTAAGTCTTAAACCTTTTCTAAATTAGTCTTAAAACAAAAATTAGTCCGGAAATAGTGTTATTTTATGATAATAATAAATGATAAGTAGAATTTAGATAATGTGATTTTATGAAAAATCGAAGCAAAAACCCTTTGTGCCTATCTTTTTGTCGCGGGGTGTATATATATATTTCATATTCGTATTTGACTCTATATGCATAAACGTCAATGGCATTTACTACATCGATTGCTCAAAGCAAAATTTAAATCATTTAATCGAGAATATGTAAAATCATTTTATTTTATAATGTAAAGTTTTAGAAAAAGGTGTAAAAGTGGTGCTTACTTACAAGATAGGAACATATCCGATCTTGAAATGCTGAGTCTCTCTCTTCTTAAATATAAAAAAACATTTCCTAGTTTTTCAACGATAAATTTTTGTTTTAACCCTGATGCCTTTTTTTTTTTTTTTTGTATTTTAATTTTGTAGGGTTCGTACAGCTTAAGCTAAATGTGATGTTTTAGAAAACATGGTAAGGCGAGGCTTACTGTTTGAAATAGCAATATATACTTCATAATCGTTTATTTTTATTAATATTTAATTCCTTGTATAAGATTTTTGAATAAGATTGTATAAGATTGATCTTGTATAAGATTGAAATAGCAATATACACTTTATAATCGTTTATTTTTATTAATATTTAATTCCTTGTATAAGATTTTTTTAACCAAGAATCATCTGTTTTAATCTTGTTGTCCATATTTTTGTATTGATTTATGTACAGTTTGTAAGCCTTAAGTTATTTAAATTTCGTCGCATGATGTAACATAATAAAATTTTAATTTTTGCTAAATGTTTTTTTATACTAAATCAAATGTTGGACATTTTTTTTTTTTTTTAATTTTCAACTTACCAAATCTATTATTAAAACAAAAGTAGAATATTTTTTATATTCTATTAACTCTAATCACGTCGTAAAATTCACGTTTACTGTGGAAAAATAATTTAAAACAAAGTAATATGCTTATGATTTTTAAAGACATATATATATGTGTGTGTGTGCTGATCTTACATATATATATATATACACATTGTGGTAGCGTTGCCAATAATACAGCTAAGATCAATTAAAAAAAATAACAAAGATGGGGCAGGAATGAAAAGCCATTCAGATTATTATCTGGTTTAATGAAGTAATATTTACACAATTTTACAATATTTACAATTAAAAGAAAACAGAATCTATAATCGATAGGCCTCATGCCTAATAAAAATTTTTTCTAGACCATATCAGGCTCCTGCCTCCACTCAGATCTCCAAGATCAATCTCACTCTTCTTAATTCTCAAGCTCCTCTCTATCCTCTTTCCTCGTCTGCCGTCTCCGGGACTTGAGAGAGGGGATCAGCCCCCTGATGCAATCCGGCCCCCGATAGGCTCCTCCGGACTCTAGACCACTCCTAGGACCCTTGCCGGCCAGTCGCTTGACAGCTAGCGTGGCGCCGTCCTGTCTACCACACCCATGGGATGTGCTAGAGTCGTCGGAAAGTCAAAGGAAAGCGTGAAATCAGGATGAATGGTGTCGGAAAAATTCAAAAAGTCATGCTAGTCAACACTCTTTTCAAAAGTCCAGACTTTCCGTCTCGGCCGTCAATCACGTTCATGGGAACTCCAACAAGACTCGGTGGAGGAAGGGGGGGTTATCACAACTCTTCCCCCCTAAAAGAATTTCCTTAATACAAAGGAAATTACATCCAGAAAACAGGGCCCCAATTACACTTACCATGGAGAGGTCGAAGCCCCAAAATTTTTCATAAACTTAAAAATAAAACAAAAATTTGACCCATATACTCAGTTTTAAGTGAAAAATTATACTCTATGAGACAAAACCAGAACACACTATTAAAATTCTCACGAGATTCAAATTAACATTACATTCACTTAAACTAAAATAAAATAAAAACATGTAAAATAAGAAAAAAAAAAATAATAATTTATTTTTCTCTAAACCATATTCAATGAATCCATTTATAAAAATTAGGTACATTTATTCCAATTAAAAATTATAACAATATAAAAGAGAAAAAAAAAAAAAATTGTTACTATTAATCCTTAAATTTATTTACACAAGATTTCTCTTTCTCTTTATTGATTTATATTTTCAATCAGATGCAGTCTGCTCAACCCATCTGCATTAGAATGCTTTTTCCCAGGCTTGTGTTCTATCGAGAAATTGTATTGTTGTAAACACAATGCCCAACGAGTAAGACGTGAATTTGATCCCATCATCTTTTTTAAGTACGTAAGCGGATTGTGATCTGTCTGACTCACAAATTGCTGCCCATCCAAATAATGATTCAGTTTTTTTAGGCCATAAACAATAGCTGCGAGTTCTCTTTCGATAGTGCTGTAATTTTGTTCAGCTTTTGAGAACTTTTTACTCAGATAGAGAATGGGGTGCTCTTCTCCGTTTTGAATTTGTGATAAGACTATGCCGGCGCCTAACAAACTCGCGTCCGTCTGCACAATGAACGGCTTAGTAAAATCTGGGGAATAAAGAACGGGACTCCGTGTCAAGTCAGATTTCAGCTCGTCAAATGCCGTTTGACACTCAGCTGTCCACTCCACCTTCTCTTTTCTGACCCTTCCTTTCAGAGCATTTGTCAAAGGGGCAGCCTTCACCGCGTAATCTTTTATGTAACGGGCATAATACCCCGCTGTTCCTAAAAACGCCCTTATCTGCGTTTTCGTACTCGGAGTAGGAAACTCTCTGACCGCTTTTATTTTCACTTCACTGGGCGATCGTTTTTGAGACCCCACCTCGTGTCCAAGAAATTTAACGTGTTTTTGAGCGAAATGACATTTAGAGGGCTTCACTGTAAGATTAGCGTCACTTAGTCTCTGTAATACCTCATCTAAATTCTTCATATGTGTTTCCCAATCCGGTGAAAATATCGCTATATCATCAATATACGGCCTCACGAAAGTTTCCAGCCCTCCCAAAACTTGCGATATTAGTTTGCAAAAATAAAAAGGGGCATTCACAAGCCCAAAC
The DNA here is from genome assembly GCA_963930645.1 of Salticus scenicus. Taxonomy (NCBI): domain Eukaryota; kingdom Metazoa; phylum Arthropoda; class Arachnida; order Araneae; family Salticidae; genus Salticus; species Salticus scenicus. The sequence continues at coordinate 183,485,663 of OZ005656.1, read as the reverse complement.
ATCATTACTTTAGGGATATACACGCCAAATGGTGTGACAAACGCGGCGTATCGTCGCGCTCTCTCAGTTAACGGTATTTGAAAATAGCCCTTCGTTAAATCCATCACGGTGATGAAATTTGCCGCACATACTTTCTCGACCGTTTCCTCAACATTTGGGAGTGGAAAAAACTCTGTTCTAGTCTTACAATTTAATCTTCTATAATCGACGCACGGACGCACATCCTTTCCTGGGACCTCTACGAGAATCATAGGGGACGTATAATCAGATTGCCCGACTTCAATCACTCCCAACTCAAGCAGTCTTTGAATTTCTTCTTTTAAAATGGCCGTTTGTCTTGGAGACATGCGATAGGGCTTAGCTCTTACCGGAATGTCATCGTTCAGCACAATATCCATTTCTATTAAATGCGTTTTCCCTGGGTCAGTAGAAAACACTCTTTTATGTTTCTCAATCACCCTCCGAAATTTTTCTATTTGAGCCGGACTCGCCCGACACTGTATTTCATTTCCATTAACAATTTCATCAAAGTCTATCTGAGTCGGTTCTGCTAACGGATAAGGAATTTCGGACTCGTTTTCCACTAGTTCCTCCGATTCTTGGATTATAACGTTAACAAATTCGGGTCTACTGAAATAAGGTTTAATGAGATTTACATGATAAATTGTGGACTTGTCTCTCCTATCTGGTAGGTCAACAGTATAATTTGTTTCCGATATTACGCCTGTTATTGTACCCGGGCCTATCCAATTCACCGCCATTTTATTGGGTTTAGATGTAGCTAACACTAGCACCTTATCTCCCACTCTGAACTTTCTCGAAACTGCATTTTTGTCATACCATGCTTTTCTTTTCGATTGTTGTTCGCCCATTCTTTTCACAGCCAATTCTTGACAATGTTTCAAACGGTTTACTAAATTTAAGATGTAAGCCACTACGTTTTGATCCGTGCCCCCAGGATCTAGCCAATTATCATAAACTATATTTAACGGCATCCTCAGATCCTTTCCAAACACTAGTTCCGCAGGACTAAATCCCGTACTTTCGTGTTGCACCGTTCTCAACGCGAATAAAGCCATCGGCAAATTTGCCTCCCAATCCCTTCCGTTCTCTAAGCATAACGCCTTTAGAACTCTTTTCAACGTCGAGTGAAGTCGTTCAACGACATTGCTTTCCGGATGGCAAATAGAACTGTGCCTAACTTTAATCCCGAACCGATTAAAAAATTCCGTGGTTAACTCGCTCGTGAAAGATTTTCCTAAATCGCTTTGAATTTCCTTTGGGTATCCTGTCTTAGCAAAAATGTGTAATAACGCATCAATCACGGATGTCGATGTAATATTTTCAACGGGTATCGCATCCGGGTATTTAGAAGCTACACATATCGCCGTAATTAAATATCTATTATTTTTAACACTAACAGGTAAAGGACCCACCGCATCTATATTTAATTTTGAGAAAACTTCTGAAATAATAGGCACACATTGCATCGGATGTTTTTTTTATCACGATTGTTTCCTACCCGCTGGCAAGTATCGCAACTCTGTACATACTTCTCAATATCTTGATAACAGTTAGGCCAAAAATAACATTTCAGAACCCGATTTTTTGTTTTTGTAGCCCCCAGATGACCCGACACTTCGTCGTGACATAATGTCATAATCCTTTCTCTAAACACTTTTGGAACACACAGCTGAGTTCTAACATCTCCGCGTTTCGATGCCGAAATCCTTACTAGTCTGCCTTTTCTGATTTCAAATTCTTTATCATTTGGACTCCTTGCCCTTTCCCAAATAGATTTAAGCGACTCACATTTCTTTTGCTCTTCGCAGAACTGGTCAGCTGTTACTTTTTCTAACTCAAAACTTTCGCCTGCAGGAAGGGGAGGTATTATTAAGTCCTCCTCCAATTCCTTTATCGGTGTGTCAATCATCGAACTCCCCATTTCTCTTTCATTGGGAGGGGGTAAATCTGAGCCCCTTTCAATCTCGACTTCTCGTACTCTGCTTTGTTCAGCCTGACTTCGCGTAATAACAGCATTTACAACTTCTAGATTTTCTTGGGGTTGATTTAAAAGCTCTGCAGTTTTATTTCCCAATAAATAATAATTTTGCGCTAAATTTTTGGGTCTAACGGCTGCTTTCGTCACTATTCGACCAAATTTTCCTTCCAGAGTTACGCGAGCCAAGGGGAAACATTTACAAGCTTCGTCGATTGGTGACCGCAGCCACGTCACTTCGCCTAAAAAGTCCTCGTTTTTTACCCAGCTTCGATCGCAGACATCTATTCCGGCACCTGTGTCTCTGAGGAAAGTGCGTTCGACCCCATTAATTATAGCTTTATCCATATAGGGCCTAAAACACTCAGCTAATTCTACACTTGCACCTACATGATTTATAACTTCGCTAGCGTTTTTCTTTTTTAGTTCTAAACACTGAGGTCTTATGTGACCGCTCTGTTTACAGTAATAGCAAATAACTTCTCTTTTCTTATCAAAATTTGGATCGCGATTTCTCTCACGATCAATCTCCTTTTTCCCATAATTTTTAGATAGGTTTTCTTTTTTTGAATTCCCCTCAGGTGCCTTCTGCTCCCTATATGATTTGCCTCCCGTGAATTTATTAATTCCGAACTGACGTCTCTCATGAATTTTTGATCCATTTTTAATGTGTTCAGAACGTATACTTTCGTACATATCACATTTTTCGGCTAGTTCACTCGCTGATTTAAAATTATCCCACTCATCTAGGTATTTATCGCGGATTTCTAAGGGAACCCTTTTTTTCAACTGTTCTGTAAGAATAAGTTCTTTAAGCGAATCGTAGTCTTTTACGGCTACGGTCTCTAACCAGTTTTCCATATAACCCCTTAATTCGTAAACAAGGTCCGACCACAAAGCAAAGGGCTTACGGGTATGTTCTTCGAATTTTTTCTTTAATGCATTTGCACCTAGCCTATATCTTTTTAACAATAATTTTTTTATATGTTGGAAATCATCGGCTTTTTCAGCTGGTTCTTTTATTAATAACTCTGCGATTTCAGTTGGAACCAAAGTGAACAACTGAGAAACCCATTTGCTTTCATCTAAATTTTCTCTCTGAGCCTGACGCTCGAAAATCATTAGGAAAAGAGTTATATCCATAACTTTTGGATCAAATTTAGGTACAACATCTTTTAAATTCACTTTATTTACAGGCGTGCAATCTAAACCGGAGCCTCCCGAATTTATACTAACGTTTTCTACAGCGCCCTGTAATCGTAATTTTTCTAGCTCAAATTCCCGGTTTTCTTTTTGTTCTAATCTTTCCTGTTTTTCACGTTCTATCCGTTCTTCTTCCTGTCGATAAATATTTTCCAGGAAGATTTTAGCTTCTTTTTCGGTGTAATCCGGCGCTTTTAATATAGCTTGTCTCATCACCTTGATCCGATCTTTTTCTGACACATTTGTGTCAAATTCCCTAGCTAACGCTAATAAAACAGTGCGATTTTGACCGCTAAGGACATCTTCAAAATTAGACATTTTGCCCGAAATAATAAAATTAAACTAGCTCCTAAATTTAAAAATTTTCTAATTCTGTACTTGAATTTAAAATTACACACCAAATATCATACAATACAATAAATACATAGAAAAGAGAAATATCAACTTTCAGCACAATTTTTTCAATTATCCCAGATATAATAAAACCCACTCACATTAATAGCAAGAAAAATAAATTATGACTGATTTCCCAATTAACAAATCCCGTTAATTTCAGTGCTAATTTAATTTATTTTTATATCTGATAATTTTAACACTGCAAATATTTTCCAACTTTAGCAATTTCCGCTAAAGTTAAATAAAATTCTCATACTTTTCCTCGATATCAATTTACCTAGTTTCCTTTTGACACATAAGTTCAAAATTCAGAAATTATTAAAAATTTCGATAGCATTAAACTCTATTTTTAAGTCAATTTTAAAAACAAAATAACAACTAATATTGTCTCTAAAATCAGAATATAATTTTTCTGTTTACAACTGAGTATCGCGATTAATTCTTATACATCAAAACCAGTAAGTTGATTTCAAAATATATTTTAAAAACAATTTAAACATAATTAAATAATACAAAAAATCAATGCAATTTAAATAAATGTTACCCTACTCTACAACATTGACGTATCTAAATACTTCATACAATTTGACATAGATAAAAAATTTCCCAACTTTTAAAACCTACGACAATTTTAAATTAAAATAAAACGATTAATTAAATGACCTTTCCGTAGTAAAGAGAATGGGACTCACCTGTTTTTGTTGACATCTCGGAGAACTGGAACAATGAGTCGTCACTTGTCCTTCTCGGCTGTACGTCATCAACAGGAGCGATGTTTCATCCAAACTGCACACACGTATCAAAATTTTTACTGTCAATGTCGAAGAGTGGCATTGGATCATGAACTTTAACAGTAGTTCAAATGGATCCCACCGCTGCCACCAATTATCTTAGCTGTGGTAGCGTTGCCAATAATACAGCTAAGATCAATTAAAAAAAATAACAAAGATGGGGCAGGAATGAAAAGCCATTCAGATTATTATCTGGTTTAATGAAGTAATATTTACACAATTTTACAATATTTACAATTAAAAGAAAACAGAATCTATAATCGATAGGCCTCATGCCTAATAAAAATTTTTTCTAGACCATATCAGGCTCCTGCCTCCACTCAGATCTCCAAGATCAATCTCACTCTTCTTAATTCTCAAGCTCCTCTCTATCCTCTTTCCTCGTCTGCCGTCTCCGGGACTTGAGAGAGGGGATCAGCCCCCTGATGCAATCCGGCCCCCGATAGGCTCCTCCGGACTCTAGACCACTCCTAGGACCCTTGCCGGCCAGTCGCTTGACAGCTAGCGTGGCGCCGTCCTGTCTACCACACCCATGGGATGTGCTAGAGTCGTCGGAAAGTCAAAGGAAAGCGTGAAATCAGGATGAATGGTGTCGGAAAAATTCAAAAAGTCATGCTAGTCAACACTCTTTTCAAAAGTCCAGACTTTCCGTCTCGGCCGTCAATCACGTTCATGGGAACTCCAACAAGACTCGGTGGAGGAAGGGGGGGTTATCACAACATATATATATATGTACTGATCTTACATTTTTCATAGCTAGGAGTTCAAGTACAGTACACTCCTATACAACGCAGAGGTATGTTCTGCGCAATAGAAAATCGCGTTATACTGGACATAAATTACATATCAGACCAATTTATGCAAGTTCAGTTTAAATCGGAAAAGTTTTAGTTTATTTATTTATTTTATTTTACTTTATTTGTTTTGTGATTTTTATTGTTTTCTGAGTAACATTTCTATGTTTACTATGCAAATTAACTTAAATTTGTAAAATTAACACATTGCAGGCAGAAATTTTTGAAAGTTCTTTCAAAAGCAGAGATGAGTACTTGGTGCAAAACTCCTCATACCACTATTCGTGAAGCAAAATTTTCTTCCTTTTAAATCAACGATTTTATAGGTAGAGAATTTTTTAAAATAAATATCGGTAGTTCTGCACCAAATTCGCATCCCTGCGAAAGAATAATAAGCCCCATCCTCAGGCTTCTTCTGAAACAAGATTTCACTTTATAAAATGTTTATTTATTTATTTTATTTGTTTGACTCTTTATAAACCACTGGCATACATAAATTTCAGTTATTTGATCACGAATTTGTTAAACAATTTGGTGTTTTAGAGAAACGTATAAAAGGAGTATATTATTATTATTATCAAATATTAAATATCTTTTCCCAGTTTTTTACAACTAATTTTTTAAATCTTGTTAGTATTTAAAACTTATTATCTGTATTTTTGCATATTGGATATCGTAATCGCTTCTATTTAAATGCAACATTTTATACTGCCGACGTCTTACTCCAAAAACTTTTCATCATCTTGCCTCTAAACAGTAAATAGGACTTAAGTCCGCTTTTTGCCTTACAAAAAAAAAAGGGGGGGGGCTTTTTATTTTATGACATTTAATGCTTACTTGCATGAACATAAAGTGTGCTTAGCACTCGGCATGTGCAATATGCATTTTATGATAACACAAAATACATATTTATTCGTACCTGAGCTCAGTAATCATAATTCTGTACTGATAGTTATAAAGGATTTAAGTCCATATTTTTGATTTTTCAGGAGACGAAAAATAAAACTAAACTAACTAAAAACTAATCAGAAGAATCGATTAGGAAAAAGGGATTATGTTGATTTAAACCCTTTATACCGTTCAGTGATTGTCAACCTTCATTTAATAAAGGGAAAAAATTGAATTAAATATTTTATACAAAGATTAATGCTAAATTTCTGACTTGAATCTTTTTTTACCAAGGGATTTTCTCAAAGACTAAATGACATGGATTTAAATTCTTTATACCAATCGATAGAGAATTTTTTTTCTGGGTCTGACTATGTACTTAACTCAAAATCGACATTTTTGGACTTAAATCCTTTATACTTATCAGTGCGGAATTGTACTTAAGGTTTGTTATTAACTTGTGGTATTCCCTGAATTATATAAGAAATATTTTCTTTTAAAATTCATTTATTATTTTATATATAAATACTTATATGAAAAAACAAACTACCACTTTCTTTAAAAATCTTTAAAATAATTACTTTACATAAAATTTCATTTTTATGAAATCGAATTTGAAAAATCATTGTTGTTTAGTAAATATTTGATTACGTGTTTTCTCTTTTAAATACATTGTTTTGCATCAGCACCTTGTAAAGCATATAAATGGTATATTTTTCTGTACTAATGTATAGCTTATAAATTTACCTGTCATAAGTATTGTTTTAAAAATGTATGTATCTCGTATGGTTCTAATTATTAGTAAAAAGTAATCGAGTCAGAAATTTAATTTTTATTTGTTACTAAATTTCACTACATAGTCATATTTATTTATTTCTCCCAGTGTTTCTTAACGTTTTGAAAACAGTCGTTATAGAACGCGGAAGATTGCGCCGAAAACGGAGTTGCGTCAAACGTCTGTCTGAAGCCAAGGAAAAGAATATTAATAGCTTTAATTTAAAAATTTATATAATAATTTAAGGAAGAAATAATATAAAAAATAATGTTTGTCAAATATCTGGGTTCTTAGCAATAATACAGGTCGACAACCTAAAAACTACATAGGATTTTTTTTTTTTTTTTTTTTTTTTTTTTTTACTGTTTCTTGTAGATTTTATTCACTAAAAGTGAAACATATAATAATTAAAAAAAAAGATATCATCACACCATTTTCTTTAACTCATCACTTAATTTGATTTTGCGTAAAAGCCTGAAAGCTGGTACACAATTGTATATTGTAAAAACAATATTCAATAATTATCTTTACTTTAAAACGATAGTTATGAGAAGTTATTTAAAATGTAAGAAAGGAAACCATGATGGATTGCGGGAGGGGTGGAGGGCATTGGAAGACATGAAAGCAAAAGCTTGTTCGAAGACGCATCAAAAGGCAAAAAAACAACAAAGGTGTGTCACTCAGACTACTTTCTCTTACCCTGCATTTTAATACTAAAAAGTCAAAAGAGTAAAACAACAAGCATTTCCTATAAACCTTCTTTAAAAACAATTTAAATAGGTTTAGGAACAGTTTTATTTGAAGGGGTTAGGGGGATAACAAGGAGAGAAGAGGTAGTTGTGTGGTAAGAAGAATTAACACCCCCCCCCCAACTCTCCGTTCAATTATAGTATATATATATATATACATATATACATAATCAAATCTGTTATTATATTAAAATGTTTATTCCAGATTATTCAGGCAACTTTCATCCGAAAAACCCCTGAAACTTAAAAATGTTTATCAAACGTTTCAAGTGGCAACCTCATATGAACTTCAAAATAGAAAATTTAAAATTCCTGCAGTTTTTTGTTCATAAGTTATACTTATATGATCATTCCTCGGAAGTTTCCGCTGACATGTTAAATTGTAATAAGGAACTTATAAATATATTTCATAAAAAAGAAGTGAATAGAGTAGAATGCTTTTGCTTAATTATACTGGTAGCTCTGCATGTTTTTTTAAACCACGTACAAACCACACTGTTTATTTAAAATAAATCTTACATGAAAAACACGTAATTCAAATTAAATTGCATTTCCATCAATTTCATAGTATAGCCCCGATACATCCAAATACTTTTGGTTAGACTTATAAGCGATTGATGGATGATTTCTTACACAATCTCATCAAAATATGTTTTCTGCGTTAAAAAAAAAATAATAATAATAATAAAATAAAAATAAAAAAATAATTAAAAAAAATTGCTCATTTTTTTTATTTTTTATTATTATTAAAGCCTATAGATGTTATGCATTTTAGTTATCAAAAATTTCTCCCATAGTCGTAATGTATTCAATCATCTTGGCTGTCCCTGGAACAATTTGCTTAATCTCAAAGAAACGATTAGTGTAGCATCCCTATATAATACAGAATACAGCGTTTGGACTACCTGCTAGTATTTATTCTTGAGATGTGCTGATAACAGACACACACAGACATCTGCTAAAAACTTGACATTTGGATTCAGAGGACCTAAAGCGTGTAAATATAATAAAAATCAATTTCGAAAATTTAAATCAAAAACAATACTTTATGTACCATATACATAGGTAAGATAAAGGGAAAAGGATTTATAGACAAACACAGAATGTTTTGTGTGTATTGAAAGAATTGTTTGTTTAAATATGAGAAAGAATATGTTTAGTTCAATTTAATAGATTTTTTATTTATTTATTTATTTATTTGTAAACATTTATGATTTTGCAATAAAACCTTACCTGATGGGAAGAATTAATGGTTACTTTTAAAACCAACATCATAGATGCCAACATTTTAATTTATTCTGAAGTATTTTTAACCCCGCCCTTATTTCATACCACTTTTTTTTTTTTTTTTTTTTTTTTTTTTTTAAATAAGTTATAAATTGGAGAAATTATTTCTATAAATAAAGTGGTGCAAAATAAAGGTGGGGCTAAAAATACTCCGGAATATATTAAAATGTTGGCACCAATGCAGCATCCACGAAAACGTAAAGTTTAACAAAAAAAATTTTCATGCAGATGACATTTTTTTTTTTTCAGAGCTTTATAATTAAAATTTTACGATACCCCCTTGTAGAAGAGTAAAAAATAATTTGTGGGTTGTATGGCTTCCTTAAAACAAAGCAATTTAACATTAATAACTGAAATTAACAACATTTCGTAAATAAGGAAAAATTAATATACATAATAACATCTCGATTACTTTTTAATAAAAATTAAAATTTTATCACACCATCTCCTGCTATATGTGTCACATTTAACATAGTTGCCAACATAATAATAATATTCCGTAGTATTGTTAGCCCCGCCTTCTTTTTCACACCAGTATCTTTTTATTTTTCTTCTTATTTAATCGTAATTGCACTTGGAGAATATTAGTAAAAAAATTTACTGGTGTGAAAAAATGGGCGGGACTAACAACACTACGGAATATTAATTAGGATGTTGGCAAGTATGCATTTAATTTCTTTCCTATAACTCAAGCGATTACAGAATATTCTGTAATTCACTGACTACAGGGATAAATCATTATTGCAAATATATACCACAAATTTATATTTGTGGCTGTTGGTATTAACGATTAACGGCAACTGACATAAAGACTCTTCTGCAGTATTCTACAAGTTTCTGCATGGACCAATTCAGAATCTTAAGGACAGCTTGTTTTATATCTTTTAAACACACACACGCAAATGTTTGATCTTACGATTCAACGATATGCCTGTGTGTGTTAGAAGAAGTAAAAGTTATTCATCAAAATATCTGGGAAGCAATCAGCTGTGTGGTCGAATTAAACATTGGTAAATATTAACATCACCTGAAGTCAAGATGCTTCTTCAGTACATATCTGCAAGATTCCACCTGGACCACTGAAGAACTTTGAGTATAGTTTGTTTTATTTCTTTTGAACACATATGGGTGTAGTAGATCTTAAGATACTGTTACATGCGTATGTTTCAGAAGACGTAAAACGTATTCAACAAAACACCTGGACGTCAAGGACATGATTAACTATTTGCAAACATATATCTGTATACAAAATAATTAGTACATTTGAAGAATTTGGTGAATGAACGTGTTAAGTGTTGTTTATGAATAATTTGTGATTTTTGGATGTAAAGATGTTGTAATCGCCTCCATTAAATATAAAACATCCATTGGTTCTACTTAGCCTATTTAATAAAATGGTTTTCGGTGCAAGAGATTAGTACAGTCAGCCAACCCCCCCCCCCCCCACACACACACACACACCTAATTTCGCTGTAAATTATCGTAGAAACATTTGACTGGTACCGATCGATTTGTAATAACGTCTAGTTTATAACGGTATAGTTACATTTTGCCTAGGGGGTCGTCTACATATTAAAACTGGCATTAACTTCATTTTCTTCAATGGCAACCTCTATTTCTGACTTCATATTCAGATATCTGAGATCTAGGCGGTTCGGAAAACATACCTATTTATATACTTTAAATTAATTCTAAATAGAATTACACGTGAAAATGTGTTAGGGGTCCGTCTATACATTTAGAAAATATAAATCATGATCTACCATCCAGTATACATTATTTATTAAGTTTCACGCCGGAAAAAGATTCAGAAATGTTATTAATATATAAAAAATTCACATAACTCTCTGAGTTATTTTATGAATTAAAAGATTTTTATTGGTTTCTATTGATTAAACATCAAATAGTTCACTTCCTACGAAGAAAATTATATAGCTTGAATAGGTATTAAAATATCTATCAAAAGAAAAAAAAAAAGGTAAATGGTTTTAAATTTGTTTGAAAATTCAAAATTATTTTAACTCAAGCTGCCGTATAATTGTCTGAAACGGTGGCACTCAACCTGGTTCCCACGGCCGTTTCACAGTGACAATGGGAGTTTGTTCTGATACTGCAGTACTTTCATTTTCTTTAATTTAATTGACTTTTTAAAAATATTAAAGCAGATTTTTTTTTTTTAATTAATTATTTTATTTTCATGACATTATTAAAAACTTTTACATAAATCTCCACGATATTCTTTTGCTTTTATATTTTATAATGTGTAACAAATTAATATGCAAAATAATAAATCCTACTACTTAATGGGATGTTCTAAAATTCTACTCTTAACACAGATACCGAAGTGGACGGTGGGTGTAGAAAGGCTGACTATCCTTAATCTAAATCTTCAGTTGAAAAGGTCAAAATGTTACATTACTCTATTAAAAAAAAAAAAAAAAAAAAAAAAAGGGGGGGGGGAGAAAGAAAGAATATAATAATAATAAAATAAAATAAATAAATAAAAAATCTAAACAATAAACTATGAGAACAGAAGCAGGGAAGCCATCGTCTCCGTGAACGATAAAAATTACGATGGCGTGTCTCCGGACCATCGTAAGGATGCGTCCTAGACCGTTGCCAATTACCCATAGCGCAGTACTAGTGCGACATTAAACCCAACCTACCTACCAATATATTGTGGTGTGAACTGGCGTATAAGTGACCGATTACGTATGTATTTCAGTGTGGAATGGCTTACTTAGTAGGAAAAATCTGTTTGGATTTTCACAAATATACATGATTTTAATTTTATTTAAAATTTGCTTTGGAAGAAGATGATGACTCCTCATTTGAATGCTAATGCTGAAGGTCGCATCCGGATAGCGGTAAAAAGTAAAAATCTATGTCAAAGTAAGATAAATTTCTCTTAAAAAAAAAAAAAAAAAGAAGGAATAACAGTGGGCTAAAAATACCCCGGAATAAATTAAAATGTTGTTTATTCTGGTTTTAGTCAGGTGATATCACTTGTGCTAAATAGCTGGATCTGCCCTCTCCTAAGCTCAGGTTCAGCTCATCATTAAATTATTGTTTTAATATATGCCGCACCAAAATGTTCAAAACACAAATGCCAATTTTCATATATTTTGAAATCTTCCCGTTTCAACTTTAAAAGCATTCAGATTAATTTATTTTATTTTGAATTTTTAAATTTAGACGATTAAAGTCTTTTAAGTGAAATTTCAGGATTCTGTAAGATCAATATCTATATATTTGAAAGTAATAAGACTATTCTTTGTTTTAAATTTTTATTCCACAATAACTGTGACTTTGATTTCGTGATTAGGAAATTGAAAATAAATACTATTGAGCTATGTTCCAATAATAGATCTTATAAACTTAAAAAAAAAAAAAAAAAAAAAAAAAAAAACACTATTTGATTCTGTATTAAAAAACTTTTAATAGAAATTTGATATTTTATTATGTTACATTATGGGATAAATTTTAAATAACACAAAGCTTACAAACGGTACAGTAACCAAATGCAAATATGTCACAACAAAATTTAAACAGAAAATTCATGGTAAAAAATCTTTTTAAAATTATTAAATATTCATAATAATAATAATAAAACGATTGTCGAATGCATAATTGCTGTTTCATGCAATCAGTTTCGCTGTACCGTGATTTCTAAAACATGATATTTAACTAGAGGTGTACGTACTCTTGAATATTGAAATGCGAAAAAAAGTGTAACAGGGTTAAAATAGAATTTTAGCAGCGAAAAACTAGAAAAATATATTTAATACTTATGAAGAAAGACTTAACATATTAGGATCGGATATATTCCTCTCTTCTACCGTAAGCCACGCCTTTTCACAAATTTTCTAAAACTTTATAATATAAAACAAAATAATTTTGCATATTTGTAATTAAATCATTTAAGTTTTGTCTTCAATAATCGATGTAGTAAATACCATTGTGATTTATGCATACCAGCGTCACATATAGAGTCAAATAGAAATATGCAAATTACTCTTTTTTTTTTAAATAGTGTTTCAGCGAATCAGAGGCGGGGCTTCTTTTCTTTTGAAATTCTTTCACAATCCCTCGCCTACATTGTAATAACTTTACAAAAATATGCCAATTTGTATAATAAACATCTAAATATTGCTTAGGAAACAATAAAAATAACATAAAGGTAAATTAATATAGTTTTCCGTCAAATTATATACAAACATTTACTTATAGAGGATACAGATTATAACAAGTGACGGCCCCCTAACAGGAATAAAAAGTGAACTTTCACTGTAACTCAAAAAATAATGTTAGGAACGAGCTATAAATTTGGAAATCCATGTTTTTGATGATGCCCGTTCTATTCGTGCAAAAATTAGCATAGGTCATAATTCATAATTTTTTCAAATATGAATTTATTAATAATTTTCATAATTCAAAAAATGTTTTTTTAGCAAAAATTTGCATGGAATATGTTTGGGTCACTTCATTCTAACGAATAAAAAAAACAGAATTTAAATATCATAATTATTTCGGAAGATATGATTTAATGTTTGTCAGATTCATTTAACATTAGCATCCCCAAACTTTGACAGCTTATAACTCTATGAAAAATTGAGCGAAATATATAAACTATACCATTTTCCGTGATGATTTGATCCAAAGAATTCAAATAAATTATAAAAAAGGGGGGTTACAATTGAAAAAAATGAAGTTGATGTCAGTTTTAATATGTAGACGACCCCCTAAGTGAAATCTAACTATAACATTATAAACTAGACGTTATTACAAACTGATCGGTACCAGTCGCATGTTTATACGATAATTTACGGCGAAATTAGGTGTGGGGGGGGCGTTTTTTTTTTTTTTTGGCTGACTGTACATACACTGTCAAAACAAAGTCCTGTTTGCTGCAGTTTGCTGCCAGAAATTTTCTGTAATTCAGAAAAATACGTTCTATCAACGGAAAAAATACGTTGATAGAAAGTATTTTTCTGAATTACAGAAAATTTCTGACAGCAAACTGCAGCAAACAGGACTTTTTTTGACAGTGTACGCTACATCACTTTAAATGGGATGTTTTGAAATACAGTGTTAACTTATGTAACGTGTTTTGCCATGTATTACATTATGTAGGCCATGATATGGCATAAATTCGACTTCATCATTGAAGCTGATTTTCTCAAATTTACTAAACTGTGACATAACATATTCGTGCATTAATTTCTTCAGTGACGAAAAAGGTATATAAACATTTTCTTATAACCAGGGTTCAAATTAAAAAAAATAAAATGTGTTGCAATTACTGCTACACAAAATAAATTTGTGTCACAATTCTATATTTTAGTATAGTAGTATTATGTTGTCTTATCCTATCTTTTGGATCTTGATCTTGGTGCTTTCTTTAAAAACTACTTTTTACACTTTATGAATGATATAAACTATCAATTTGCTTCTAAATTAGTAAATTCAACTCTGCCTGGAATTTTAACTCTATTAATAATAAATCTAGCTTCAAATAAAATATATTAAATTAATAAATATTAAGATTCTATAAATTACAGATTTTTTTGTGTATAAAAGACTATAAAATAAACTAAAGAAATAAACAAAAAAAAAACTCATGTCTAAATTTAATTTGAACCTATTATCTTTACCAGTAATTTATTATCTATCTATATATCAAGTTTCTAAAATAAGGCCAAAAGATAAAAAAAAAATCGAGGGTTTTCCCTGGTTTTCTCATAAACTGCTAAATGCAACTTTTATAACAATCAAATTGTTGGTATCCTGTCAGAATTGTTTACTAAAAAATTACAAGAAAGCACCAGACTTTTTCTTTAATAAAAAATAAAACAAAATTGGCCAGTATCGTATAGTGTCAAAAAGAAGATTTAAAATCGTTACTTCACCTTTCGATTTAGCTCTCACAAATAAAATATAATTTACTTTAAACAAAATAAAAACCTGCGTTGTGTACCCATAAGAAACCCAAGTAAAAATGAAGGACAATGATGACAGCGTTGTTACTTTTATGTTACTATATTATTAAATCTCCTGGATAAAACTACTCCTTACAATAGATCAAATCTTCCATTCATTAGAAATTTGTTTTATTTGACACCCTTTAATAGGTGAATGTATTAAAATTACTGTTTTCCTCTTTTGTTTATATACATATATATCTATTATGATTATCATTATTATTGTTGATACTTTTATGTCACATATTATTTTGTCATAGACCTCAATGTAAACAAATTTTATACCTAAATCTTCCAATATAACTGGACCCTTCAGTACACGGACACCACAAATACATAAACAAGAATAAAACAAAATTTTTATTTCTTCTTTCAGACTGCACCTGAAAAGGAAAAACTTACCACCTCAACCTTCTTTGGGAATCGTTTATTGACCAGATTTTAAATCCTAATATCTAAGTCACAAGATTTGACTATACAACCTATTTAACTTCAATCTATATATATTCTTTTTTTTTCTTTTCACAATTCCCAATCAGAAGGTTAAAGTCGCTAACTGAAGATGTCCAGTTACGATTTTATTTAATGATTTCATTTGAAAAGAATGTTCCTACAACCTTTAATATATGGATATAATCCTTGTCGTTAAACTTTCCCAACAATAAAATTCAATCTATTTTTTAGAAGACAAATCACTACAAGCTACATTTATTCTATATTAAAGCCTTTCTATTAAAAAGTTATAACAGAGTTAACCAGCTCTAACTCAATATGTGTATCTATAATTCTCATTAACAAATTCATCCTACTCCAGAATAATAAAGGTATACTGTCATCACTGTACATCATTGGGGACTTTAATTTTTGCCCAAATATTATGATCTTACATACTTTCTATACAATTAGATTTTTCTCTTATTGATTATCTTTCCTTTCGGCTAAATAACATAAACATTTCTAACCTAAGAATTCTCTAATGAATTAGAGAACCTATTCCAATAATTAAAAATATGTATTTAAAACGATGACTTAATCTTAGAAACTCCAACTCAAGCATATTATGATATAATCTAAAATAGTTTAAAAAAAAAAAATACATAACAACAGAATCTATAAAAAAAAACAAATTCTCTTAAAGTAAAAAAAATGATATTTATTTATCATAATATCCTCCACTAAAACCAAAACATATGAAAATTTAGAAATATATTACGATCTTTTACAATGGTTGATATACAGCCTTTCCTCTTTTTCCAAAAACAGTACATACAAAATATAAATGTAAGAATCCTAGAGTATCATACATTTTTTTAATAGTTATCTTTTAAAACAATCAATAACTAACACTGCTTAAAATTTTGAGAGTTCAAGATAGTTACTCTAGTAAAAGATTTTTTTTTTTTTTTTTTTGTTAAATACACACAATAAATAAATCATAAAAAGGGTTAATTAACTTACGATGAAGGCTTTCCCTAGTTGAGGCTGTCGGTCCTTTGACGCATAAGGAGTCTGGCTGTCAGGTATAAGGGCTTTCATAACTTAACGCTGGGGCTTTACTTCATAAGGGCAAGGATGGTAGGCGACCTAGTGGGTATGCTGACAGAAGAAGTACTCCTTCACGCAGTTGATTACCGGCTGGGGCTTTCGGCGACCTAGTGCGAACGCTACTAACATACTGACGATGAAAGCCGCCCCATCTCCCACCTTAATAAGGTCTTCATTGATGGGGTGGTCGGCTAGGTAATTCCATATAAAGAATATTATTTGATACCCGCTTGGGGTGGCTGGCTTCCACCGGCGAAAAGGAATCTGTATCCCTGAATACTTCCCGTCGACTCCAAACGTCGGGGTTAGCCGAGACTCGCTTGCATCGCTATCAAAATCACTCCTATGGATGCTTTCCTCCGCCGCTTCCCGGCCTGCAGAATCGTTACGGGAACGTTTTTTGAGAACAACTTATCTCCACTTGATTTCGCGTGATCATACTCAATCTGAGATGCGTTCGTAAGAAGAGAAAATCAAATCTGAGATCCCGGAGGGAGCTTCTCCTCACCGCTGAACTACGCTGTACCTGTTAGTGTTCCGCGCACCTGTAGGTTCTCCCAGCACCGTTCATTTTTTTTCCGTCCTAATAGATGAGAGGGCGATTCGAGGATGTTGCTTCCTTCCTCACACCAACAGTTCTCTCGATTTCCACTGGCCGAAGGGGCCCCTCCTATCTCTGGAGCCCCCCCCCGAGCCGTAGCTCTTCATGCTAGCCTGGTCTTGCCTCCAATGCCTCTATTTTTTTTCTCAAAAAGCCTAGAACTAGGTCTCGACTGTTGCCAACCCGCCTTTCTAAAATTATTCGTTGCCCAATGAGAAATAAAATAGTCTAAACCCCTCCTAGTCTCGAAATTCGTAACCTGCCCAATTGGTTAGGGGCCCTTGTTTCAGGGCGTGCTCAATTCACCCCCACACTGATGAAAAAAAAATAAATAAAAACAAAAGTTCCCGCCGGACGCCCTGTTTGTGATCGAAAAAACATCTGGGAACTCTCCGTCAACCCCACAAAATTCCAGTATTAACCTTTTTTGAACTCGACAGATTTACTGCAATCCCCATGTCATAGACGCGAATTTATTTAATTCAAAGATCCCCTTAAACTCTCAAGTTACCCAACACTTCTGTCATTTTTACGAGCAAGATAGCAACTTTGAGTTCCCACAAACACAAAAATCATGCGAAAGAGGTACTGGCCTCACACGAACACATTCCTCTCGCCACGAAAACTGCATCCCTGCGAACCTGTTGTCAACAACATCTGTGGGCAAAGAATCCTTTCTCTTTCCCTCGAAGAAAAAAAATATAAAAGTCCTTCCATTCCAACCGACTATCTTGTTTTCGTAAATAAGCTAAGAAAATTCTTAAGTGCAATTACACACAGTTTTTGAAATAAAAAAAAACTAAGAATATATAAAGGTTTTTAAATAAAATTAAACCGTTCGTGTAACATTTAAAAATTATAGGAACATATAGTTTTGTAGAATTGGTAAATTTAAAAAATTTAGTTTTCTGACATTTAAAAATTACAAAAACGTATAGTTTTTTGTAGAATTGATAAATTAAAAAATTTAGTTTTCTGTACCAAGGGTTTAAAAAATATAGTTTAGTAAAAATATACAAGTTTTGAATAAAAACTGAAACAGTTCTTGAAAAAATTTTAAAAATATTAGCAAAATCTAAATTAACATTTAAAATATTAGCCCAAATTAAAATATTAAAATAAAGAAAATAGATTTTGTAGAAATTCATCCTAACAGTAGTTAAAAAATAATTTTTACCGCAAATAATAATATTATAATAATAATAAGAAGAAGAAGAATGAGAAATTTGTTCATGAATTTTGTTGAAAGTTTGAAAATGTTTCTCAAATAAATTTTGGAGTATTTTTCTTTTTAGTGGAGTTAAGTTTACATAATGATACCTTATATATATATATATATATATATATACATAGCTGCCAACATCCTATGTAGTATTCCGTAGTATTGTTAGTACCCGCCTTTTTTACACACCAGTCTTATTTTAGAATATTTTTCTTCTTATTTACTTATATTTAGAGAGAACTAACTCTAAAAATAAAGTGGAGTAGAAAAAGGACAGGAACTAGCCGTACTATAGAATATTAATTAGGATGCTGGCAGCTATGCATGTATACGCTTCATATTGTAATATGTCGTAAAAACTGTGATGTAAATAAAACTTTTCACTCAGATTTAAAAGGCATATTGCGATACGATATTGACTAAATAGAACCCTGTTTATAATAAAACACGTATATTTATGTCATATATATATATGTATATTCCTGTCATAGTTTTAGTTATTAATTTCTTTAGACCTATTGCAATTTCATGAAGTTTCAAACGCTATTCAGAGCTACTAGAGAATGTTTAAAATAACAGAAAATACAATGACAACAAACGAAAAATAATTCTACATCATTTTATACCGTATTGCAAGTAATACACAGGGATACAGCATAAATTCAAATATTTTGTCAGATGCATGGAGTCATGCATTACATCGACATTGCATGCAAAAGCCTATGTAAACATATGATGCTAAAAGTAGATTTATTTTTAAGAACATATGTATGAAATAACTGTTTTATCGCAAGAAATTTTAATTTAAATACGTTTTGCTCAGCAGAATGCATTCAACCGTTCTATGCAGCGTCCATGTGACCAGGGCCCGACTAACAAATTTTTGTGCCTAGGGCACTTTAAATTTTTCGTGCCCCCTTAGAAGAGGAAGAGTACTCCCTCCCCCCCCCCCCTCCCCGCAAAAAAAAAAAAAAAAAAAAAAAAAAAAAGACCAGTTACTAACATACCACAATTTTTAACAGGCGAAAAAGCAGAATCGAAAAAAAATTATTTGATCAAAAATTTAATCTAGTTTTGTTTCAGGCCAAGTTCTAAAAACAAATAAAATCACCCCAGTCAGACTAACAACAGTTTTTATTTTAAAGCTTTATTAATGTGCGTGAAACACAGTTGAGTTAAAAAAAGTAAAAGAGAGAAAGAAAAGGGAAGATTTAGACCATGCATTTTAGTCATTAGTAAAATTTTGTGCCCCTCAGAAAATTCGTGCCCAGGGCATTAGCCCCGGGTGCCCGTGCGATAGTCAGGCCCTGCATGTGACGCATATCTCTATACTTCTGGCAAAACTTTTGGGCATCTCCTCTAGCAATATAGGTTGTAAATGTTTATCGTGTGTGTAAATATAGTAAAAATAAAATAATACAGAATAAAATTTGTTTGTTGTACTTGTATTAGGTAAATTTTAACGCCTTCTAACGGCTTTGGATGGCGTTTGCGGTCTTATGTTTCTATGTGATTTTTTTTGCTTTTCATACGCTTGCATTGTCTTTTCATTTTCACCAAGTTTTTTTTTTAATCACTTAGTACATATATATGTTAATAGAAATATAAATAAAACAAAATGTAACGTTATAACAACATTTTATGCGACAAAATATCATCCATGTTTGTGATTTTGCTAACATTTGTTGATAAGTTGACAACTGTCGCTATACCTATACTTTTGTTTGCTGTACTTGTATTATATAAAAGCCATCTAAAAGCTTTGAATAGCTATTGCGATTTTATGTCCCTATATGATTTTTTGTTATTTTCGTATGCCTGCATTCCCCTTTACTTTTGACAACGCTGTTTTGAATTACTCTGTACATATATATCAATAGAAATAGGAAATACAAAACGTAACATTATAACAACATTTTATACGACAAATATGTCATTCATGTTTGTGATTTTGGTAACATTTGTTGATGACTTGACGACAATCGCCGCTATGCCGCCATGCTGACGTGAACTAAATAATAATAATAATAATAATAATAATAATAATAATTTTAGACTACTGTCTGTGCCATATTAAAATTAATTCCCTTCAACGCAGATGATTACAGAACATTCTGTAATTCACTGATAACAGGGATAAATTAAATTGCAAATGTATCGCTTAAGCTATAGATTCATATCTGTGGTTTTGAAAAAGGAATTAAATAAAAATTGTGCCGTACTCCAACAGATAACAGCTACCTGGTAAGAGAAATAGCACGTATTTCTTGTTTTAATTCTTTTGTACGTATAAAACATATAATTCTGTTCACGATTCAATTATATGTTTTATACTACAGATGAAATAAGACATTTTAAACGCATTCGACAGAATGTTTGGAGGTCAACTATCAAGTGCATAGGTTATAAAATAACAATTTGCAAACAAAAAAAGCAAGTCCAAAATTAATTACCTAAATATATATATATAAAGAGAGAGAGAGAAAGAAAAAAGAATACAAACTCATATGAAATATTTATATGTTAGAGATACTATTTAATAATTAACTGGCTTGCCTGTTACGCTGCTCACTATATATAAATGAATCGCATATAAATGTATAATTTTAAATTATGAAAATCTCAGAACATATAAACTCTTTAACGAAATAACGAAATTCTATTGAATTCTTTGCATAGCCCCCCCCCCCCGTCTTCGTTAGCTTCATTTCTTCTAGCCTATCTTAATATTATCGTATTTTCAGAAATCATAAAAGGTGCTCTGTACTTTAAATTTTGAATTACTTTTGAATTGTTTTCGTCAACTTTTGTAACTCTAGCATATATTTTTATATTTTTCTTTTAAGAGCTTTATTTTTTATATCAATTAATAAAGAAATAAAATAAAATGCCGCTATTAATCCAAAATCTACCTGCACCTCATGAGATAAGACTCGGAAAATGCTTCTGCATTCTGTTGTTGTCGTTTTCGTATACATGTACATAATTTGAGCAAAATCGGCAGAAATGGACTAAACATGAATCATACGAGAACACACAGGAAGATTTATTTCTCGCCGCTGAAACCTGCTTCTGGTAATATTTAGATCCCTGAAAATGTTTGCAGTACTATGTTTTCTTCGACTATGAACTTGCAAAATTTGAGCAAAATGTCCTCGGTGGAAGTGGGATAAAAATTCATTGAAAGGTTAAACAGACTGACAAAACAATCAAATTAAATAAAAGCAAGTAAAAGGAGTATGGGCATCATTTCATTTTCAATATTCTGGTGTTAGTGAAGTGGTTAGTATCAATTGTTTACTCGAGTGTCCTATACATGAATGGTATGCCCTTCGCAGGGTGTTTCTAAGGAGTACTAGCAAATGCTGCCAGATTTTGCGACTTCTTTATTCAAGATCCACCACGAAATTTTAAATATAACGGTGGCCTAAAGGCTTCGAAGATTAATCGTCTATTATATATATCAAATATCACTTCTCAAAATTGTTGGTGGCTGTTGAATAAAAAAGTCGCAAAATCTGGTAATATTGATACTAATCTGTATATTTAGGCGAAATTTAATATTCTAGTGAGATCAAACCTTTTGATAGGTATAAATTTAATTTTTCCTTATTTAAAAAAAAAAAAAAGCTGTGAAATTAATTAAAATGAATATTATGCTATTTTAAAATGTAAATTTATTCTACAACCTACGCCCTATTTGACTTTATCTCAGCCTATTGTAAAATATTCTTTAATTCGATGATAACAAGAACAAATCAAGTTGTAACGTTGCACAAGACGCAGATTTTTATTTGTCGATTTCCATAATGGCAGCCAATGAATATCAAGACTCCTATGAAGCACACTTGCAAGTTTTCAGCCTCAATCAGTCAAAAATATAAAGTAAAGTTTATTTTATTTCTTTTAACACTGTACTCGATAATTTTTTTATACGACAAAATTATCAAGTTTGATGTGTTTCAAGACGTAAAATTTACTATCAAATACCTAAAATTGCTTGGATATCCAAAGAAGTCAAGTTTGAGGAAATTCTAATAAAAAATAATGATGAATAAAAATTATTATGTATTAATGTATATTAAGAGCATCTGAGCACTGCCTGCGTTAATTGAAATGTATAAAAAAAAGAAGAGAGAGACAGAAGGAAGAAAGAAAGAAGCAGAAAAGTATTTCCTCAAATGACCGACAATATGTACTATTTCCTCATAGATTTTGAGCTGCTTATTTTGTTACTTACTTTGGTTTAAGTGGAAAAATAGTTCTCCAAATATTACTGCCTAAAATGGCAGTGTTGTCAACACAAATTTTGCCTTGTCCCTACGAACAGCATAAAACGTCCATGTATTCCATGTAAAACTCTCTACTTTAATGCTGAGGGTAACTGTAATATGTATTTTCATCTACTCCTTCTCCATATACTGAAGAAAATTGCTAAAAGTCTTTAAGCGCAATGACAATTCCCTACAGTTGGCAAAATTGTCAAATGGCAGATAATCGTCACCATTCATTTTAAATGTTGTGCTGCTTATTTTGTACAGTTGGGGAAAGAAAACGCAACACCTGATGTTATTTCATTATTAATTGACGCAGAAAAATCTAATAGATATCATTCAGTGGGAAATTAGGTATAGTTTTCGAAAGTGACCTGAAATTTAACGTAAAATTTATTCAATAAATTAATTGGGAGTCAATGAGGAGTGAAATCGAATTAAATATTTGCAAATATTAAAATAAACTGAAGTCAAGGCACTTCTGCGCTATATCTTCAAGATTCCACATGGACCACTGAAGAATTAGAAGTATAGTTTGTTTTATTTCTTTTGAACACATGTGGGTGTAATAGATTTTAAGATACTGTTGCATCCATATGGTTCAGAAGAAGTAAAACGTATCCAACAAAACATCGTCCAGGAAATGTATAATCAAATTAGTTATGTGCAAACATATATTCGTACATAAAATAATAAGTATATATGAAGAGTGTAATGAATGAATGTGTTAAATGATATTAATATTTTGTGATTTCCGGATGTAAAAATGTTGCAATCGCCTCCTTTAAATATCAAATATCCATTGGTTCTACTTAGTCTGTTCATAAAAAAGTTTTCGATGTGAGAAATTAATATGTACGCTACATCACTTTAAATGGAATGTTTTAAAATACCGTGTTTACGTATTTACCGTAAACACGCACTTGGTAATTTTGTTTATACGACAAAATTACCAAGTTTGATGTGTTTCAAGACATAAAATTTACTGCGTTAGATCATAGCCTCCTTAACTAGATGCCTGTCGCGTAGCTCGAAAACTAGGCAACAGCTGAAACGGCAGATAGCGCCACCTGGTACAGATTGCGCGACTTTTTTATTCAACAGCCTCCAAAAATTTTTAAAAGTGGTATATAATATACATAAAAGGCGAATAGAATCGAAGAAACGTCGATTATATATATCATATATCACTTCTTTAAATTATTGGTGAAAGTTGAATAAAGTCCCTTAATCTGTACTAAGTGGCGCTATCTACCGCTTCAGCTGTTTCCTAGTTTCCGAGCTACGCGACAGGCATCTAGTTAAGGAGGCTATGAGTTGATACTTGAAATTTTAAGTGTAGACAAGTCAAGAGTGAAGAAGTACTAATAAAAATTATCTGTATATAAAAAACATGTCAGTGCAACGTACTTTATACATGCTTTAATTGAAATGTCAAAAAAAGAGAGAAAAAGAGAGAGAGAATGAAAAAAAAGAAAGAAGAAAAAAGAAAAATAATACCCCCAAATGGCCGACAATGAGTACTCATTTCCCATAGGTTTTGGGCTGCTTATTTTTTTACTTGCTTTAATTCAAATTTAAAAATATTTTTCCAAATGTTGCTACCTCAAATGGAAGTGTTGTCAGATTTTGCCTCAACCAGATTTTGCCTTTTCCTGCGAACAACTCAAAATGTCCCTACATCAGACCTGCCAACATTCCAATTAATATTCCGTAGTAATGTTAGTACCCGCCCCTTTTTACACGCCACTTCATAGTTAAAGTAATTCTTTCTAAAAAAAAGAAATTACAATGAAATTAGTAGAAAAATATTCTAAATAAAATTGGAGAAAGCAGTTTAAGAAAAGCGGAAACTAACCATACTATGGAATATTAATGGCAGATACAGCCTACATTCATTGTAAAAGTTCCTTTTTTTTTTATTCAACTGTCACCAATAATTTTGAGTAGTGATGTTTGACATCTATAATAGACGATTAATCTTCGAAGTGATCAGGCAGCCCTTGAGGCAACCGTTACAATTAAAATTTAGTGGTGGATTGAATAAGAAAAAGTCCACTGTGTCTGAAGTAAGTTTATTTAACAAACTTACGCTTATAATTAGATAATAACATACCTGCCAACCATCTCATTATGAACCTTACAATTTTTAGTACCCGCCTTTTTTTCACACCAGTCAGTTTTTAGAGTAATTTTATTCTTATTTAAATGTAACAACGTTTGGAGAGAATTACTCTAAAAATAAAGTGGTGTGTAAAAAGTGACTTTTTTCAAGGTACGTTAACAATCATACGCTTATTAATGAGATGGTTGGCAAGTATGTGTATGTAATGATGTTAAAATACATATATATATATGTAAATATTGTTAAATGTTGCATATTAGATATGTTCAAACATATTACTACTAAGATTGATCAGACCATCAGACAATGCCATTTGGGTATATTTCAAATAAAAAAGACTCTAACATGTCAATACTTATCAGCAATTGTTTCTTTCACTTTAATAAAAATCATCTATTTTATGTTGTAGGCGTGACATAATGTGCGAACTGCAAATAATATATATATATATATATATATATATATATATATTTATATATATATATATATACAAATATTCATAAATGCTTAACAAAATGGATATTAATTAATGGTGTTCTACGATGATGATTAAAATTTCGTGAGTTGACAAAATAATTAAATACAACAACAATGAATAACCAACTTTTTTTTTTTTTTTTTTCAGATAAATTATTGTAAGATATCGTTTTCCCACTTCTTACTTTCATGAAGTATATTTTAAACGTTTTTCATCATGCTTAGTTTAACTCCAAAAACTGTTATGTTTGTTTTATAATTTCTCCGAAAATATAGTCTTTTAATTAAAATATTTTTATAAAATTAATTTTTTAAGACTAAAATGCGCTTAAAATAATAACAAGTAAGATGTTCTAAGGTGTTAAGGCCTATTGACTACGCAAAGGTTCCAATAGGTGGAATGCCCTCCGTGGGAGTCTTTCTATAAAATAATATTAAAAGGAAAAAAGAAAAAAAAGGTCTTTATCTCAAATATTTGTTGGAATTCTGCGAGTTACTTCAAAACGTACTCTTCTTATAATTTTAGAGAATTATCTGGTGTGGCACACACACGACTTCCTTTTACCTTGTATTTCAATACTATAATGCGGGTTGCAGATTAAAGGGTAAGATAATAAGTGTTGCCTATAATAATACGTTAAAAAGAATTCAGACTAGATTTAGGAACTGTGTTATTTAACCCTTTGCGGCACAGCGTAATTTAGATAATTTAAATTACACTGCCACTGGAATTCACGAACCAAATTAAATTAAAAGTAATTTTTAATTTTAAGTTAAAGAAAAACGGCCATTTTTGTTTGGCTATAAACGTAAAGTTTTGCTAAAAAATTTCCAGGATGAGTTTTTGCAGCTGGAGCTTAATAATTGCGTCCTCGCAGCGAGGATAGTGCGCCACAGAGTTAACAAATAATTCTGTGTGAGGGAGGTTTTCGCCTCCTGAACCTCCCTTATAATAGTATCGATAATTATACAGAATTCAATTCTGTTATTAAATTAAAAATGTTTTCCTAATTATTCAGACAACTTTCACCCCCATCACTCCTTGAAACTTATCAATCTTGGTCAATCGTATAACATAAATGCCAACATTTTAATTTATTCCGGAATATTTTTAATCCCCCCATTATTCCGCACCACTTTATTTATAGAAAAAATTTCTCCAATATATAACTTCGGTAAATACGAAAAATTTACTCTTAAAAACTAAGTGAAATGAAATAAAGGCGGGGCTAAAAACACTCCAGAAAAAATTAAAATCTTGGCATCTATTGTATAAGTAGATATCTCATATGAACTTCTAAATGTAATATTTGAATTCCCTGCAATTGTTTGATTTTAATTTATGAAGATAACAGGCATACATAAAAATTAATAACCCCTTATGAATATAATGATCCGGTTGACAGAACGTGGAATCCATAATCAGATAACTTTATGTTAGATACTCAAGCTGACCAAAGACCGTCGTGGCTGCAATATGTCATCTATTTTCATAAAAATAATACTTTTGGGGTAATACCATTGGTTACCGAAGTGGCGTGGCTATTCCCTCCATGGAGGATTAAAATTATAATATCATGTTTCCGGACCGTATGGTGAATCCCAGACCTACGCCAATTGTCTGCAGCTTGTACCTGTGATGCATCAACTCACTCAAACTCACTCTCAAAAGATCTGATTTTGAGTTTTCGAATTTGAAGAATATGACATTCACTTTCAAGTAGAGTTTAATCTTTTCCCTTATGGCACCACGGAAAGCTCATAAGGTTTTGAACATGCGCTTGACATGGTGCTTAATGGGAAGATGTTAATATCAACAAATAAGGAACAAAGTCATCACGTTCAAGAAATTGGTGTGAAGCTCCCTAATCAACAGTGGATTTTATCAGTGAGATGTCACGAAACCCTTCACGTGTGATTAGTGCTGGGAAAACTGCTACGTCATCATGTTTATAATTATATTATTTATTATTTATAGCTTTGAGACTTATAGTAACAATGACTTTTGGCTCGAATGATCCATCTTATAATTATATTCGGAAAATATTTGTATCCATGGAGAAATTCACAGGTTGAGTTGAGTAGGTTTTACGTCGCACTGGTGCTACACTATAGGTAAGTAGTCACGGTCTCTGGCTTACCTCTAAGGGTGGTGCGGAGACACGCTTCAAAATTTTGATCCTCCACGGAAGAGATATCTCCCCCGCTTCTGTCATCGCCAGCGGTGCAATTTGAAATGGAACATGGAGAACATTGCAGCAACGACGGAATTTACAATGAGCAACAAAATTATTGAAGCTCTAGCAATAATTCGTATTTAAAAGATATGCACTTAATACTGTTTTGTTAAGTAAATATTTGTCGAGTCATAATCTTAGTCTTTATGCAGTTTATGAAAAAGTAAGTGGATTATAAAAATTAGCGATCAAAATAAATATATATATATGAAAAATGTAGATGTGTGTTTCAATAATTTTGCTGCCGACTGGTACTAGTCACCATTAATGTACACGACGTTCTTCATCCGGCTTGATTATCACACTTGTAATATTATAGTTATGAACTCGGTTCTCTACCGACCAGGCTGCCGCGACCCCCGTAAACTATTAATTTTTAATGCAAGTTTCTTTCCCCCATGATCCATTTAATGCATATACCAAGTTTTAAGAAAGTACGCCTACTAGTCCAGGACATACATAAGTCTAAACAGGTAATTATAACCACCCATTATCAAGGAAGGATTTAGGCTTAGGTCCGCGAGGCCCGGGCCAAGGGGCACCGTTATTTTAGGGGCAACAAATTTTTACAAGTAATTAAAATTTTAAATGTGGCGACAATTAAAATTTGAAAAAGGAACTCAAAGAAATTTAAAAAATAATTAAAACTGAAAATGAACTGAGGATCCCATCCACTATAAGACGTTAGGTAAAATTTATAAAATTTGAAAAAAGTTTAACTTCAAACACAAATTTAAATATAGAAAGTAACTAGAATTCATAACCAAGAAGAGTTTCAGTCGATAGTACAAATTTAGAAGATTCCTGCTACGACTCAAACATGTTTTCATTTCATGAGTTGAATTATTTTTTTTAAACAATGATGTTATCATTAAATGGAAATTATCTAACAGAAAGCAATATAATAGCTAATATTATGAAGCATACCAGCTTTTCTACATATGAAACAAAATAATTTCCATAATTATTTATTGAAAATGTAAATGTAACATTTGTCTATTTGTCAATAATTAAATAAAATTTTAATTTCGCATTTTCAGTCACATATTCATAGAAGACACAAAATAAAATAGCACCTAATTATTTTCATAACTGCACTCTACTGCTTTTTTTTTACTTTCTCTTACCCATAAGGTAGAGAAAGTATTGTTTTTGGGTCCAATTTTCGAACGCGAGTTTTTGTTATATTTACATGTTCTGAGATCCCCTGAATACGAAAATCATGTTTTCAGCAAATGGTCTGTGTGTATGTCTGTGTGTGTGTCTGTCTGTTATCAGCATATCTCAAAAACAAATTATGGCAGAAAGTTCAAACTTGGTATTCTAAATGTGTATCATATAGGTATGCTACAGTAAGCTTTTCGTTAGGATCAAGCAAATGGTTCGTGTACAGGGACAATCAAGAGAATTCTAATACATTACATCTATGGGGGAAATTGCAGGTAAGTAGAGTTTAACGACTATAGACTGCACAAAACCAAATGAAACGAATATATATTTTTTGTAATAGAGATAGTCAACTGGGAAAAAACATTTGTGTATGTAGGAGCCTCGCCTGCACCCTTGGGGGGGAAGTCACCCCTCGAAGGGAGTAAATTTTCAATATCTTTCAAAAGAGCTCCCCAATACCTTTAAAACGAATGGTTGAACCATCGATCTGCGATAATTTAAAACAAAGTTATCGATTTTTTTTTTTTTTTTTTACTTTTAACAAAAAAAAAAAAAAAAACCTTAGAATTTTTTTTTTTTTTTTTTTTTTAAATATTGAGAATAAAATGGACTTTTTTTTTGGATAGTTGGTGTTATACTACTTCTCTAATATGGAAATCGTCTGCATTATCATAAAAGATAATTTTTTAAAATAATAATTTTAATAAATTATTTTTTTTAAAACAGAATTATTTTTTAAGAACCGAATTAAATTCTATATAAATGTAGGTGCATGAATGAAACGGGGGGTTGAGGGGGACGGTAGCCCCCCTCACATAGAACTAATTATCATATAAAACTCTCCCGAAGGCTACTTTGAATTGTTTAAAATAGGTTTACATAACATCGTTATCTTACCGCTTAATCTCCAAACTGTATTTATAGTATTAAATTTCAGGGTAAGAGAAAGTCGTGTGATTGACACACCAGATTATTTTTCTTCTTCTTCTTCTTCATTACATTTATTATTATAATTATAATATCTATGCATAATATATCCAAATATGGAAGAGGAGAGGGCGACGTAGCCAAATAGACCTAGTGCGCCATCTAACTTAAATCCGCCTCTGCCCAGTATAGTATATAATATTAAACTAATTTGCGGAATAATATTTATCCAAATATCTCGAATATTTCTTAATAACTAATAAATATTTGCAAGATAAACTCTCTTATCATATATATCGTTCTTTGATATCTTCCCTATAACTCAACGGATTATGGAATAATTCGTAATATGGTGATTACACGGATAAATAAAATTTCTAATTTAACGCCACAAATTTCAAGTTGTGGGTGTTGATATTAAAGCAACTGAAATCAAGACGACTCACAATATACCTGCAAGTTTCAGCGTTGACCAGTAAGGAATCTCAAGCATAGTTTCTTTATTTCTTTTGAACTCATGCATTCGGTAACAAAAGTATCCGAACACTAGCAGAAATTCCTATATAAAAAAAAAAAAGTAGAGTTGCGTTCGGATACTTTTGTTACCGACTGTACATACGGCAGCAAAATTATTGACGCATTGACAATAATTCCTGTTTAAAAGATGCGCACCTAATACTGTTTTGTTAAGCCCTTAATGCACGCTGTCCTCGCTTCGAGGACGCAAAATTGAAGATGCAGCTGCAAAAATTCATCTTGAATATTTTTTAGAAAAAATTTACGTTTATAACATAGCAGAAATGGCCGGTTTTTGTTAACCTTAAAATTTAAAATTTCTTTCGGTTTAATTTAGTTCATGAATTCCGGTGACAGTATAATTTAAATGATCCGAATTGTCTTGCGCCGCAAAGGGTTAAGTAAATATTTGTCGAGTCGTGATCGTACATTTATAAAAAAGAAAAGTAAGTTGATGATAATAGTTAGCTATCAAACTAATAAAAAAAGGGAAAAATGTGGATGTTTGCTTCAATAATTTTGTTGCCGACTGTACATGCATACTTTTATATTGTGGTACAAATTACAAAGTTATGCTTATATGTGTCAGAAGGTGTAAAACTTTGTAAGGTGTGAGGCCTCGCGCATTCTCTTTCGGGTTCCAGTACACAAAATAGCACCTAGTTTTTCATGGAGTGTTTGTTTGGAAGAGAAAAAACTACCATGATCTAGCTAGAGATGATCTGGTGAAGGTGTAAGGTTGCAAATAGAACAGTTGGGTTGATGTTAAAGAAGGTTGCCAGTTGTTCGAATTTAGCTTAGCATTTGGTTCTAGTGGAGATATGGAAAGAGTTAATTGGAAATTGAGAAGCTTTTTGTATTCGATTGGATATAGGTATATTTAGGGTGGATGTTTAAGGGTAAATGAAGTGAATCGTTCACTGGTTTATTTCTTTAAAATGAAACTTCTGAATGGAGGAAATGTTGTTTTTCGGAAGAGTCTTTGAACTGTGTTATTCTCACGTTAAGTAACCCGCTGATACAACAAGCTTTGGTGATAGATAATTGATTTATTCTTTAAGTTTAAGATCTATTTTAAATTGGATTAAGTGAAGGTTAATTATATGTGTGAAAGCCTCACCTTCCCCTCAGTGTCAAGTTCTAAATAATAAAAATAAGTTTTTACCTGACTTGTCTTCATTTGCTCATATATACATTTTTTTTTTTTTTTTTTGAGATGGTAGAAGCAAAAGAGTTACGAACTAGCTTTTAAAACTTATTCAACTATATAACCAGACGTCAGTGAGGTATGTGATCGAATTAATCATGTACATACAAACATACATTTTAATGCAAAATTATTTATACAGTTACAGTTTAATGAATGAACTTTTTAAGTGATGTTTTAGAAAAAAATGTGTTTTCCGTGTGAAAGAATAATGACAGCGTTTTTTAAGTGAATAAGAAGGATAAATTCAAAATAAAGCCTTTTATAATACAGAAAACCATTTACATTATATGTCACTTTATTTTTGCCATATTTTCTATTTACTATTTGTGTTAGCTATCATCACTGAAAAGGGATAATGAGAAATCCTCTGGGGTGGGAAACAATAGACGGTTTAGCCACAAACACAAAAATCTGACATAATCCATTAGCATTCGATAATAAAAGCTTATTGCTTATATATCTAAAAAGTTCATTGCATATATATCTAAAAAGTTCATTGCATATGAAAAACCGGAGTGAACTCCTAATCCTTTCAGGATTATTTTAAATATAAAAATAAATTAAATGTAATATATTTAGGTAAACTCTAATAAAACAATATAGTTACATACTATTGACATAGTGTTGTGCAGTATGTGCTTGTGACTTATATGCACAGAAATTTCACCAGTCTATTACCGTTAATGGCTGACAAAAAGTGTTCCAATCACTTGCCATAAAATTAAAATGATACCCATAAAGCTGTCATGCCTTTTTTTTCTCGAAGACAGGAAGTGACGGGAAGATAAACTGTCAATACTCTGAATTTTAAAGCAATTCATTACAAATACCTGTCCTAGATTTTTTTCTCGAACAAGTAAGGTGGCTGTATCATTCAACGGTCAACTCTTGGAATTTTACCGAAATTTCTTACAGTGTGAAGATGTTAACAATTTTCGCCCAACTTCAGCATTTTGGCTATTTATAAGTAAGATCAATTTTATCCTTTTTGGTATTATTCCGAGTTCAGTAGTTTCTTTTTTAATGCACTCGGTTTAATATTGAAAGGGAAGAAATTAGCTTCAACAAATTTAGAAGAAACAAAATGATTGCACTTAAAATACTGGAAAAAATTCCTACTACTGTTATCAATATTTGATAATGTACATAATAACAGGATGTTTCAATTTAACGTATCCCTCTTTTGGATGCCCTGGGAAGAGAATCAGTTGCCGCAACATCTTCTTACTTGGAATGTAAAGAAAGATTTGAGGTCATCGAAAATTGATTGGTGAGAAAATAAAAATTAGTTCCAACAAAAAAAGACCGTTTGGTAAGAATTGGGCACTGCGACCAGTTTAAAGTAAAGAAAATGTCAAAAAATACTACCAATAAAGAAAAAACTACGGAGTGATGGGAATTAACTTCATTATTACACTTCCTTACGTATAAATTGTTAATCTTACAAAAATGTTAGCATCAGCACAAACGAAAGGCACAAGCGAAGTCATACAAATAGGGATGGAACACTGGCGCAGAACTCACACCACTATTTATGAAACAATATTCTCTACTTCTTAAATTAACAATATTATAGGTAGAGAGATTTCCTAAATAAATACCGGTATGAATTCTGTGCCAGTGTTCCATGCCTGTACAAATATATATTATAAAAAAGCACCACAGAACTGGCGTTTAAAAATAATAAGTATAAAACTTTGAATAAACCCCATAAAACGCAAGAACTCGTAATAATTGTTTCGGTTCGAATGAGACACGACGCTTCGTTAGGCGAACAAAGTAAGCACGAGTGCTGCAAACAAAGCGGCAACGCACCAAGGGTCGTGTGTTCTTTCGACCTGAAACAATTGTTAAGAGTTCTTGCATTTTATGGTGTTTATTCAAAATTTTGTACTTATTACACAGATATATACTATATACAGGTCTAGTAAAAATAAATGCTAAATAAACCACAAT
The DNA here is from genome assembly GCA_963930645.1 of Salticus scenicus. Classification (NCBI taxonomy): domain Eukaryota; kingdom Metazoa; phylum Arthropoda; class Arachnida; order Araneae; family Salticidae; genus Salticus; species Salticus scenicus. The sequence continues at coordinate 183,452,540 of OZ005656.1, read as the reverse complement.
AATCACGCTTTAATAAACAGGAATACCCACACACGCCAATAATGAAACAAATTAAAAATATATTATTCTCCTTTTTTTTACCATATTTGTAATGGATTTTTTTTTCCATGCTATTCTATGGTGTGATGTAGTGACCGCGGGCGGGCGGGAGAGCTGACCACCGCAGCAAAGAATAGCATAGGAAAAGAAAATCACTGACAAATATGGGGGGAAAAAGTAAACAGACATTGCAAAAAAAAAAGTTAGAAAGCCCATTTTCCAAACGTGAAACATAAAGAAACATCAGAATGTTAGTGAGTTCCACGTGGATTTAAATCACCCATTTCCATGAACTGCGTTTATCCATAGTTCCCTAAACTAGATGCCTTACATGTGGCTCGGAAACTTGGCATCAGTTACACTGGAAGACAACACCATCTGGTACAGATTGCGTGACTTTTTTATTCAACTACCACCAGTAATTTTAAGAAGTGATATATTATATATAATCGACGTTTCTTCGATTCCATTCGCCTTTTATGTAGTATATTAACCGTTTGACTGCTAAGCAGCGCTATCGCGCTGCGAGAGGTAAAATTCAGATATCACCGGAATTTTATTTTAATTTTTTTACGTAAACAAAATCAACCAGTCAGAACCAAAACACAGTTGTTGAACATTATATTTCCATTATTTTCTTTTACAAGCAGTATATATACCGAGCTACCAACCTAATCCGGCAAATTGTTAGTACCGCCCATTTTTTCTACACCATTTAAATTTTAGAGTAATTTTCTTCAAATATATTTACGATGAATTAAGAAAACAAATACTCTAAAAGTTAAGTGGTGTAGAAAAATGTACTAACTATCTACCGGATTAGGTTGGCAGCTCTGTATATATATATATGTTTATTTATTTTATAAAGTTCTTTTCTTTCATTATTCATTTGTAAAACATAAAAAGAATTAATAAATTAACTGACAGTTGTATGAGTGACAGTGTTTTATTAAATAACATTTTTTTTTTTTTTAATGCTCAAAAAATATCACCAGAAAACAACGTCAGTACTCTAATCACTGAAATCAATTAAATGTAGTTCTTTCGAAATAGAAATATCTAACATAATTTTTGACGCATAAAATATTATGACGCTCGTTTCATCATTTTTAAAATATATATCATTATATTTGTGAAATAAGTTGGAAAAAAATAAGAATGGGCGGAGTATCGATTCTTACCAAAATACACACCCCTTCACTACGCTGAATTGCATATTTGGAAAACAAAATTGGATTTTTTCGCTGATCCTAAATTTTCGTAAAACATTGTGTGTGTACAATTATTAATGGTAAAACACGTTTTTTGTTTTTATTCATCCTTAAATTATACTTAAATTGACCTTTTACAAACGCCACAGTAAGGCGTGGTTTTCATTAATTAGATGTGTTTTTATAGATCATTAGAAAATTTCATATTTTATTTCTGTAGAAAGAGCTATCGAGGGTAAATAATTTAGGCATAAAAATACACATTTATACATACCTTTTCGCTTTCTCTTCTTGGATTTTTTTAATTTTTACTGCACAGCGTGGTTTTCCAGTTGGCATGATTGGGTTTCGATTTTTTTACAAAACTAAAATTAATTATTGACACCGGAAAAACTTTTATTGAGACCTGAAATAGCCATAGCAACTTAAGGACGTCATTCAGAAAATGCTTTAGCATTCAAACGAATAATTCCCACCTTAAACAATTTTTGTTTTCTGATGAATGAAAAAGCCGCTCAATCTGTACCAGGTGGCGCTGTCTATCGCTTGAACTGTTGCCAAGTTTCCGAGCCACTCAGAAGGCATCTAGTTTGGGAGGCTATGTTTGATCATATCTTTGTAATTTTCATTCAGTTTTGCCAGACTTTGCGACTTTTATTTTTTTCCAATAGTCACCAATAATTTTGAGAAGTGATATTCGATAAACATAATAAATGAATCTAATCAAAAAAAAAAAAAAAAAAAAAAAATCGTCAATTATGTATGTTAAATATCACTTCTCAAAATAATTGGTGACTTTTGAATAAAAAAAGTAACAAAGTCTGCCGACATTGTTTTCATTTAGTACCTTAGTAATTAATTATGTTGGATTCTTCAAGTATGTCTGAATTTTTTCTCTCAGAGGATCTTGGGGGCTAAATTTATTTTTAAAATTATACCTTTAAGATTCTCTAATAGCAGAGATTAAAACTAATCTTTGATTTTAAAAAAAGATGGACAGTAATTAATAACGAAAAATTAGGATATAAATTATTCAATTGTAACCGAGAAGAGTAAAGTTAAACGTAAATACACAGAGACATAACTTGGTGTAAATACACATTATTGGTGTATTTTCTCGATTTATTCTCTTACGTCATCAATGGATAACGTTATTTAATTAAATGAGATTTATATTAAAAATGTTCGCGCTTAATGTATTTTGAATAAATTTTTGGTTATGTCTTATCATTTTACCCCTATACTCTGTTTAAGTGGCCATATCAGTTAGCAGTGTTTTTCCTCCTGCCCTTAATCTTAAAACTGTAGGCATGTGATAAGTTCATATTTTAACCCTGCCAGTGGCAATGAAATTAGGCTTATTTAAAATAAAAATATATTTAATTTTTAGAAAAAGAGAAATATATATTTTTTTTTTCCGTTTAGTTAAAAAAGTAAAATTTTATAAAAAATTTCCGGACAAACTTTTACTGTTTTAATTAAAATTTGGTGGTGTATGATATTCCACTGCCCCTGAAGGAGCAGAGCTCGAGGTCTCCGCCCTTTTTTCTAGATACTTTCAGGGATGAGAAATGTCCGCCTTATTTCAAGTGAATGTATTATAAAAAATTATAAATTTGAAGAGAAATTAAAAATGCTGAAACTGTTCTAGTGTTTAACAAAAAATGACTATCTAATCAAGATTCTCATCAAATGAAATTTGGATACTGGAATTTTTATATAGTATTCCATACATATAGAGATAAATAGATAGATATCACAGGATATCAACGATTAGTCAAGTCTAAAATTACTATTTAAAGCAAATTGTATTCAGATTTCCCTTTTGAGAATGCTGTATCTGTCTAATGTCAATCAGTCTAAATTCCAACACAAAATGGAAGCCAAATTTAACATTATTATTGCCTGTGATATTCTAATTTTAACAACTGATTCTAAATCTTTAATTATATTTTTTGCAAAATAAAAATATTCTCAAATTTAGAACTTTTGAATTATGCAGTTTTAAGTAGTACAATATTCAGTATATATATATTCTTTATCCGTACTCCTTATACGATTGTGGTAAGTACTGTGATGGGCTGGCGTTAAGGGTAAGTTTACTTGCAAATGTGTTTTAATTTTCAGATTTGCAACCTAAAAGCACACGATGATCATCAACCAAACTGTCACTCTTTTCTTAGATAGTCTTTATTCTATTGTTAAAGCTATGAGTCGTATTTATTTTTCAAAATACTGAATCACAGTTTTACCTCGAGAATAAAGTTTCGAACCAACTCCCTGATTGCAGAAAAAAAAGTAAAGTATTATTATTAATATTTATTATATATACTTTAAATAAGTATTCTTGTGTTGTAATTGTTTGATCTCATAAGAAAAACTGCATAAAAAATCTTTATACAGATAAGTTGCCAACTTTTAGATTTTATGAAAAAAAAAAAAAAAAGAAGAATCACCACTATTTTCTAATATTGTTTTCCGATACAATTATTATTTTTGTACTTTTTTCCGGTATGAATTTTAATGAATAATGTCCATACCGTAGTAGATCATAATTTCTTTTTTCTAAATGTATAGACGGACTCGTAATACATTTTTGCTTGTAACTCTATCAAAAATTGATTTAAAGTATATAAATAGGACATTTTCCGAACCGCCTTGATCTCAGAAATTTGAATATGAGATCAGGGGTTGCCATTGAAAAAAATTAAGTTGATGTCTGTTTTAATATGTAGATAACCCCTTAAGCAAAATCGAACTATACCATTATAAGCTAGACGTCATTACAGATCGATCGGTACTAGCCGCATGTTTCTACGATAATTTACGGCAAAATTAGGTGTGGGGGGGGGGTCTGATTGTACTTAATTATCTCCTAGAGTGAATTACTATTGGTAGGTAGAAAACAATAAAAAGAGTGCAGATACGCCAAAACTCCGTAAAAATGCCTGTCCCTCATGCAATTTGATAAGCGTACAAGTAAGTACAGCAGAAAGTATGATATCTTTTCGAAAAAAAATCATATTATTTAAATTACTATACAGATAAAGCCATATTTCCCCCTCTCCTCACGGAAAGAAAATCTCATAAAATTTTGTACTAGTTGTCTTTTAATATAATTACCGAGAATGCCAAATTTCGGATCTCCCTGTTCAAAATAATAAAATATACAAACGTTAATGTACGAAAACTTTGTTGCACAGAAATAGCGGTTCGGGAAAATACAGACCGTGGCAACTGTGGACAGGTAGTTAGAAGTTTTAAAACGCTGAAACGCTTCCAAATTTATAAATAAACGCGATTGTGGCCTTTAAACAAGATTTATTATTTTTCCATACTTGTGATTATGTGCTTCTTTTTCTTGCTATTTAATGCTGAGGTGACCGGGGGCGAGCGAGCGGGACGACCACTGCAGCATAGAACAGCAAGAAAAAAAATACACACAATCAATAACATGGAGAAAAAGAATAAATCCAGACAGCGGATTCATACTTGCAGAGATGGAACACGGGAGCAGAATTCATACCGGAATCTGTTTAAGAAATTTCTCTGCGTATAATATCATTGATTTAACAGGTAGAAAATTTTCTTACATTGATAGTAGTATGAATTTTGCACCCGTGTTCCATCCCTGTACTTGTTTAAGGATTACTATATATTGAATTGAGACTGATAGCGATGTTGTCAAGTATGTTTATCTTTTTTCTCAAGGATGCCTAAGTATGAATTTTTGTCGTACTCTCCTCCGTTTTTTCAGGTCACTCTCAAAGAAAAGAAATCTCCACCTTCTTTACCACCAATAATTTTATGCAAAAAATCTTCTGGATATATTTATAGCATTGTGCCATGATTATACAAGCAAGATATTATTGAATAAAAATAGTGGTAGCAATAAATTTTTAATTTTTTCATTCCTCAGAGTGTCCTGAAAAAAGGGCGGGGAGTACGACCCCTGTAAGTTAAAAGTTATAATTATTTAAAGATTAATAAGCGCGATAAGCTACGTAATCATGGCATCTGTATCTAATTAATAATGACTACGTAATCATATATTACCTTCTAGATATTGTCTTCTTTATGTTGTCTTCTATAATTGTAATTTGATTTTTTTTTCTTTTCTTTTACTATCTTTTATTATACCAGGGGTTGTACTCTCTGCCCTTTTTACAGGACACTCTCATGAAGTAGAAAATTTAAAATTAAATACTACCATTATCTTTATAAAATAATTTTTACCCTCTATAACCATTGCCCATTGCTCTAAATGTACTAGAAGTATTTCTGAATGAAATTAGTGGTGGAAAAAAGGCGAAAATTTCTTGATTCTGAGAGTGTCCTGAAAAAAGGGCGGAGAGTACGACCCCTGTTATACCTCGAGATCGAGGTCTCCGCCCATTTTTTCTGACACTCTCAGGAAATTTATTGCTATCACTATTTTCATACAGAAATCTTTACCTTATTTTAAAAGAATGTGTACGATTAAATAGGGCAGAGATTATCGTATATCAAAAAAGGCGGAAATTTATCATCTTTGAAAGAATCTTTAAAAAAAAAGGGGGGGGCGTAGATTCCGAGCTCTGTATATCGTATATTTTGTTGGATGTTTCATAATCTTGGCCATCTTCCTCATGGATGGTCGATCTTTTGTTTTGTAATATTGCTTTTCATGTATTTGATATTTAAAAAAAATGTTCTTATAGACTCTTTTGTTTACAAGGATTCTACCATCACTAATTTGAAACAATAAATACATATTTAAAGTTATAGGCTTATATTATGAAAATATTGCTAGTAGAGACAATCTATGACCGTACAAAATTTATTAAATTATCTTTAATTATATTTAAAAAATAAATAAATAAATAAATAAATAAATCAAGTTTGCAAGAAAAGAAAATTTACTTTAAGTGGTATTGTAAAATTTGAAATTTCTTCTTTAAATATTATTTATATTCAAAATGTTAGGAAAGAATGTTTAAAAAAATAGTACAATTTTTATTAAGATAATTTTTGTATTTTAAAGCTTCAAAATAAAATACTAAAAATTGAATATATATATATATATATATATATATACAGTAGAACTTGGATGATTCGAAGTTGAAGGGACCTGAGAAAAATTCGAAATAACCAAAAATTCGAATTACATATACTATTTCATACTTTCCAACATACTAATTAAAACTCCGTAGTATTGTTAGCACCGCCTTCTTTTCCACAGCAGAATCCTTTTTAGGGTATTTTCTTCTTATTTAATGGTAATTGCATTTCTAAAATATTACTTTAAAAATTTACTGGTGTGAAAAAAAGGGCGGGACTAACAACACTACAGAATATTAATTAGGATGATAAATTAAAAAAATTAAAACTCTACGATCAAAGATTTAACATATAAACTTTATATCTAAGAAAACTGCTACATCCCTCCCCCCCTCCCCTCCGATTAAATCAATATTTTTTAAGAGCTTAATTATTCAACACTTTTTTTTTTTTAAATAGTAATATATATTTTTATTGCTTCTTCAAGTACAATCGTTGTGTGATAGCATATGACTTCAACCTATCAGTTGATACAAAAATAGAATCTTCTAAATCAGACATGACTTTCAGTTAAAAAAAACCTCGAAGTTCATGTGTATGCACCATATCTTCTGATGCACTAGGTAGGGACTTTTCTTGTATTTCCTTATCCTTATTTTGAAAGACTATTAAAATAAATAATGAATTTTAGCTGAGAAAAATCTTGAGAAAACATTTTACTGTAATACTTTAAAGTTAATCTTATGAAAAATTCGAATTATCCAAAATAGAAATCGAATTATCTACGATTTTTTAACATTATTTTAATACAAAATTCAAGGGACCGTGTAAAAAACTCGAATTATCCAGAATTTCGAATTAAACAAGTTCGAATTATTCAAGTTTCACTGTATATACACTGTTAAAAATGGTTTCTTAAAAATGAGCTAAATTGTCTCAAAATAGCTCCGAAACAATATATACCAGGTTGTCCCTAAAGTTCTGCACCATACAAGCGTCGAAATAAAAAGCAATGGTATCAGAAACACAAAGTATTTTATTCAGCAAAATACAGGCCATTGTGATTCAGGACAGCTAGCCATCGTTGTGCCAAAAGTTCAATTTGGTGATGATACCAGGAGGCAGGTTTCGAATCGAAAAACTGTTGACAAGCGTGTTTCACCTCGTCATAGTCATTGAATTGTTTACCACAGAGGAAGTGCGTCATGGAACGAAACAAACCGTAGTCGGATGGGGCAACATCAGGGCTATAAGCAGGATGCGGAAGAACCTCCATGCAATCGAGTTCCGCGAGTTTCGCTTGCACTTTTCTGGAGCGATGAGCTGGTGCGTTGTCATGTTGCAGCAATACTCTCTTTCTGTTTGTCAGAGCGGGGTATTTCTGCACAAGTACAGCGTGAACACGCTCCAGTTGTTCGGCATAGAGGTCCCCTGTGACGGCACGGCCCTCAGGAACCAATTCGAAGTGAAGAATGCCATGGATATTCCACCAAACACACAGCATGACCTTTTTGCCGAATCTGTCTTGTTTCGCCTGGGCCTGGGTATCTTGACCTCGTTTTGCCCACTGTTTGCGATTGTCTGGATTGCGGAGAAACACCCACTTCTCATCCCCAGTAACGATGCGTTTCCAGAACCGATCATCCCTTGGGTTTTTCAAAAGTTCTTGACAGAGTTTCACTCTGTTCTCGGCCTGCAGTTGTGTCAGCTCATGTGGACTTTGTCTCGGTCGCTTATTACTGAAGTCCTGTTCAAGGAGCCTCCGGTGCACTGTATTTTTGGATACCCCTAACCTGTGGGCTATCACACGTGTGCTGGTTTGAGGTTCGGCCATGACAGCAGCTGCTACAGCGGTCCCAACATCCAATTTTGGCCGTCCACTTCGAGGCTGCTCTTCCAGGCTCAAATCGCCAGACGAAACGTTTGAACCACCAGTTACGTGAAAAAACGTTTGAACCACCGGGATGCTGTCGATCGATTGATCGTATCAGGTCCTTCAACTGCACAGATTTCCTCGCTAGCCGCTTTCGCACTTAGGCCTTTTTTCCATAGAAAACGAAGCACGGCACGTGTCGCGGTTTTTGAATCACACATCTTTCACGATTTCACACTACTACTACGGACGCTATTCTTCTCAATGAGCATACACACTATTCTATTACCTCTACCTGTTCACCTGGCGGCACTTTTTAGCGCATGCGCATCTTACTCTGTCGTCCGATCCACGTCGAAATCTGCATACCATTGATGGTGCAGAACTTTAGGGACAACCTGGTACTTAAATTTGAAAACCCACGTACTTATTTTTGAGTATATTGACATATGAAACATGGGAATATTTGGATTCTTATTGGTCAACCACATTTTTGAACATGTCAATATACTCAAAAATGAGTACATGATTTCTCAAATTTAAGTATGTATTGTTTCGGAGCTATTTTGAGAGAATTTAGCTCATTTTTGAGAAACCATTTTTAACAGTGTACATATATATATATGTATACATCAATTCCTAGTAAACGATAACCAATTTAAAAGTTCTGATTTTTTGAATGTGAAAAGGAATTTAAAAATATGCATTAATTGATGATTTGTAATGGGGCAGATTACTCATAGAATAACATTGGCTTTCACTTCCGGTGACGATAACTAGAATCGCTTTAAAAAAGCTAAAATGAGCATGTGGATGACTTTTAGCGTAAGGTTGTTGATCTCTCATGAGCAAACCGCAAAAGAATTTAATTAATTGAGACGATGCACGGTCTTCAAGTTTATTATGGTCAAAATATTCGCGGAAAGTAATCAGCCTAACCAGATGCTAAGAATTTTAATCGGGAAATTTCAAGGGATGCGGACGCTCGAATGATTTGTATAGCACAGCTCACAGCACTTTTCAGCATACAGACTTAATGCCGGAGTACGTTGAACGATATATAAAAAGGGCATTTTGGAAAACACGAAAGCCATTGAAGACCATTGAAGAACAATGAAAAAGAGCCTTGAAAACCATTTTAAGGGCACTTTCACTCCAAAAGCTAATGAAAGTGAGATATCGGGAACTTTACAGGGAGACTAGATCCCTTCGAAACAGAGACAAAAATAAATCTTTTATCGGCAAACAAAATCATACGAATACCTTTTTCCAACTTTCTCGCAATGTTCAGTTAGTAAAACAGGAAAAGAGAAAACAAAATTCCCAAAGGGACGTCCTGGGATGATTTCCTAATGGCATCGGTCATACGTAACAAAGTGAAGAAAGCAATCCTCCATACCTTAATGCTAATGCTGAAGTCAGTTTATATATCAGTTTGTCCAGATAGAATGAGTCATAGGCAGTTTTCATGAATAGGCAGACAGTGACTCCAAACACACTGAAGATTCAAGGAAAAGATCTACTCAGACATCATGCAAAGCTCAGTGGGTATAAAACCTAAATGGTCGCAGTAGAAAATATGTTACTTACCCTCGAAAAAACTCGAAGAATCGTACAGACAAAGATTTGCAGTTGTTCGAAATCAGGGCGATAAGTGTTAATCAGTCCATACTTCGAGATTGACATATTGGAATGATTATAGCCAATTTCCATGGGAGAGGAAATTATCCCGGATCAAATGAAGTGTTTAAGTTATACAGCAGGGACTATAGAAATTTTTTATATAACTTCATAAAGAGTATCGACCAAATGCTATCAGCATTCGAAATGTTCACGCGGGAATGCTAAAAAAAACGTGAAAAGTAAACAGCGCCAGTATCGGCAGTCGAATTTTTTTCTCTTATTCTTCTACCAGCATATTTATATAGCAATTTTTTACTTAATTAATCGTGCAAACTTACTATCAAAAATTTCGAAAAATATATAAAAATACTGGTGGAAGAATCAGGGAAAAAATTTCAACTGTAACACCCTATATAATCATCCGGCAGATGAAGATGTTACTCAGGTTTAGCAAAGTAAGATAAGGAGGCCTGAGTCAGTGACTGTAACGAGGACGAATGACCGGATTCCTGATTTCCTTGTAGCCAACATGAAGGTTCTTACTCATCAGATGTTTATGTATTAACAAAAATTCACTATTACAATTCTCCTGACACATGAAATGGAAGAAGAATCTAAAAACCTGTTTCACATAACGCCAAAGCTTAGCAAAATGTCTTATTTAGAAGACCCATATCTTTCGGAAGAAACGTGACGAGCGTGACGAATGTATTTCCATTCTTTGCCAGAAATTGACTGCAAATAGCACCTAATCAGGAATGTGTAAGGCAGAGCCTGATTAAGGGGGAAGAATACATTATTTATACTTACACCGTTATTTTTTAACAAATACTTTCCTCCTATAATAAACAGAAAATTCTAATTAAAAATTATTTTAAAAGAATTCTGGTGTCTAATAAAGGTGAGTAAATTGGATTGTTTTACACCGTTCATTTTTTATAAAAAATATTTCCTCGTCAAAGCGTGGAATTTCTATGACATGAAGTAAAATATAATTGTAAAAATATTCCGGTGAGAGCGGAGATAATGTGTGCTTCCCCCTTAATCAGGCTCTGGTGTAAAGTAAGCATTGTGCATAGTGGCGATGGCGATGGCTTAAAAACAGGTGTGCTCAAAATCATGGGGGAAAAAATGCTTGTGGAAGGGTTCCGTATTATTTAGGACTCTACTCACCTTAATCCACTGGGAACAAATAGCATAAATCATATCCAAGAAAGGAGAGAACAAGAAAATAAGGTGATAATAAGTGCAAATAAATTTGAAATCGGGGAAAAAGCAAGGTTTTGGAGTAAATAGCCAGAAACAACAGTATGAGATCTATGATAAGTCGGTGATATTCGAGACTGGTAATAGAGATAACGTGGGGTTAATATAACCGCTCATTTTAATATGTAGATTATCCCTGATTCAAAATTTCATGTCATTTTTAAAAAGTACGATTAATTTCCTGTTGAATGATGTCTATAAAATTTTTCTACGTTACTTAATTACGAAATAATATAAAATGTTGCATGTTTTCCCCACGACTGTAGAATAAGGTACAAAGAAAAGAGTATCAGTCAGATAGAACATCGAAAATGCTGAAAGTTTCATCAACATATCAGAAAACGTTCGCGAAATGCGTTACGATAATGAAAGATTGTAACGTTTCAGAAACACAACTAAAATTTTTTGTACTGTACGGGTATTACTATTATTATTATTTTCAAATGTAAAATATTTTTAAGATCACCTTTTCTCAGTAAAAGATTTTCTCGTTATTTCACTGTAGCTAACTGTTTACAAAATTTGTGAAAGATTTTTACCGGTCCATGACAGCTAAGTAGTTAATTCATTAATTATTGCTGTTGTAATTTTTTTAAGTTGTGATTTCTGTTTTTATAATTTTATATATTTTTATGCATTTAACTAATAGTTTGCAGTTTAGACTTCTGATCGTGTTTACGTATGGTGTGGGAGAAGATATAACTCCTAAAAGATTTTAACCTAAAATATTTTAATGTATGTGCCCAATAAATATCATTCTTATATTCGCATTCCTTCTTGGTGTTGCAGTTTTCACAAACATGGGTGTATATTTGAAAATATATTCTAAAAAGAAAGTGGTGTGTAATAAAGGCGGAGCTAAAAATGTTCCGGAATAAATTAAAATATTGACAACTATGCTCTAACATCCAAATTTACAACAATACAATCTCACACCAGTGGACAGTGTTATTTAAGCATAATCTCAGATTTCCCGAACAATCTATCATTATTTTGTAGAATTCATACAAAATGAAATTCATACATTTCATCCTGTAGGAAGTATCAAGGCTGTAATAAAAGGAAAAGGTTGTCCAACGAGATGTTCAAAGGATGGTCATAATAAAGTGATCCTTCAGTGTATTTATTGATAGTATGAAGACGCCAAAAGACTTTACATATAAAACATTTGTATTTTTCCAAAATCATTTAGAATAAATGTTGTTGCGTTTAACTCGTTGAAAGGCGGTGTTTACTTTCACTAACCACCAGAGCTCGAAGTCTCTGACCTATTTTCAGAACACTAGGTATGAGAAATTTTCTACTTTTTTGATATGATAACACAATTTTTATACTGTAGTATCTATCATATTTCATCAAGAATCAATGCTAAAAAATACAGTAAAGTTTTCTGTAAGGAAACAGCATTAGGGAAAAGGATGAAAATTTCTCATCACTGAAAATGTCATGAAAAAAGGGCGGAGATTTCGAATTTATCCATCTAATTTTGATGCACAACTGCAAGAATTTATCCCAGAATTTTACTTTTATAACTTCAGTAAAAAATACATTTATAGCTTAGCTTCCGATTTTTATCATATATGGTGGTTTTTGATGTCTGTTGAGCGTAATTAAATTGCTATTGAAAGAGAATTAAAAGCACTACGAAAAATAAACTCTAAAACATTAAAGTACTATTTGTACTGTCAGAAAAAAAAGAAAAAGAAACCACCCTTCCCCACCCCTCGAATTTCGCCGTAAATTATCGTGGAAATATGCAGCTGGTACCGATCGATTTGTAGTAACATCTAGTTTATAAAGATATAGTTAGATTTTGCTTAGGGGATCGTTTACATATTAAAACTGGCATCAACTTCATTTTTTTTTTAATAGTAACCCCTATATATATATATATATATATATATATATTAATTATGTAGATTAAATCATTGTGGAAAATGGTATAGTTTACATATTTCGTTAAATTTTTCATAGAGTTATAAGCTATCAAAATATGAGGATGCTAATGTTAAATGAATATCACAAACATTACTTCATACCTTATCAAAAAATTATTATATTCAAATTTTCTTTTTTAACATAGATTAGAATGACTGAAACATATTTCATACATTTTTTGAATTATTAAAACAATTAAACAATTCATATTCGAAAAAGTTATGAATTATGAACTATACTAATTTTTTCACGAATAGAACAGGAATTATCAGATAGTTGGCTTTCCAAATTTACAGCTCGGTCCCAAAGTAACATTATTTTTCCGGTTACAGTAATATTTCATTTTGTATTGTTGTTAGTGGGCCAGCATTTGTTTTAATTTGTATTATCTGTATAATTTGTATTATCTGTAATATTATTTGTATAAAATCTGTCGGAAAACTACTTCAATTTACTTTTATGTTATTTTATTGTTTTCTAAGCAACATTTGGACGTTTATTATGCAAACTGTCTTAATTTTGTAAAATTACTGAAACGCAGGCGAGAGATTGTGAAAGAATTCCAAAAGAAAACAAGCCCCGCCCTCTATATCGCAGAAAAAAAAAGAAGGTATTTTGCATATTCGTATTTGACACTATATGTGACGCTCGTATGCAAAAACCTCAATGGCATTTCCTACATCGATTGCTGAAGACAAAATTTAAATGATTTAATCAGGAGTACGTAAAATCATTTTGTTTTATAGTGCAAAATTTTGGAAAAAAGGGCAAAGGCGTGGCTTACATTACAAGATAAGAACGTATCCATAGTTGTCAACATTTTAATTTATTCCAGAATATTTTTAGCCCTGCCTTCAATACGCACCACTTTATTTACAGAATATTTTTCTCCAATATATAACTGCGATAAAGTATGAAAAAATTATTTTTAAGAAAAAAGGGGTATGAAGTAAAGGCGGAGCTAATTGAAATATTGGCCTCTCTGCATATCCGATCCTGATACGTTAAGTTTTTCTTCTTTTATATTAACACTTTCATGACCGCATGGTTTTGTCTTTTTGACAGTAAGGTCCGCCTGTAGGCTTTATTTTCCCAAGTTACAATAATTCAGAACAACATTTTCCGTATTTACGTTCATATTTCAAATGAATAAGCATTATAATTATATTCTTTCCTAATCAAATTACTTATATCTATAGCATATTTATTGTACAAATATGAATATTCGTATATTCTTAAGAAATAAATAACACGCAAATTGCGAAAGAAACACCCACTGGCGGAGTCACAGATTTTCAAATGACGTGAATCTACGTCATCGAAAGCGAAAGTGTTAAATAACTTTTCCTAGTATTTCACCGCTAAAATTCTGTTTTAACCCTGTTGTCATTGTTTTTTCCATTCGAATATTGTACGGTTTGTACGTCTCAAGTTAAATGTCATGTTTTAGGAAACGTGGTAAGGCAAGGCTTATTGTTTGAAATAGCAACTCTTTTCTTTTCTTTTTAATTATCATTAATATTTAATAATTTTTATAAGATTGTTAACCACGAATTTTCTCTTTTTATCTTGCTGTCTCATTTTTGCATTTGTTTACTGTACCGTTTGTATGCTTTACGTTACTTAAATTTTATCGCATGATATAACATAATAAAATATTTAACTTTTATTAAATGTTCTTTAATACAAAATTAAGTGTTGGATTTTTTTTTTTTTTTTTTTTTTTTTTTAAGTTTATAAAATCTATTATTCAAACAAGGCCCAATATTATTTATCTTCTATTAATTCTAATCACGGCGTAAAATTCACATTTATTATGGAAAAAGAATTTAAAACGAAATAATATGTCGTATCACTTTTAAAGATATAGGTACTGATCTTACACTTCTCAAAATTAAGATTTCAAGTACAGTAGACGCCTGTATAATGCGGGAGATTTTTTCTGGGCAATAGGAAATCGCGTTGCGTGGGATATACATTATCAGAACAATTTATGCAAGTTCAGTCTAATATTGAAAATTTTTATTTATTTATTTATTTTTTTTTTTTTTATTATTATTATTATCATTTTATTATTATTATTGTTGTTTTCTAAGTAAGTTTTCGATGTTTATGATACAAATTAATCTATTTTTCTAAAATTAACGCAATGCCGGCAGGAAATTTTTATGGCATTTCAAAAGAATGATAACTCCACCCTCTGACTTCTGAATCAATATTTTACTTTAAAAAATGTTGATTTTTTTTCATAATTTTTTTTTTTTTTTTTTTTACTCTTTCTAGACGCTAGCATATATAAACGAATGAAATTTACCATTTCGTTTGTTGATGACAAAATTTCAGTTTTTTTAACATAATTTGTGAAATAATTTCAAATTTTAGAGAAACGTATGAAGTTGTGACTTATTACTCAAAATAGGAATGCTTTTGAACCCTACCTCTTTTTTCTTGAAAATAAATATCCTTTACCAGATTTTTACCATTAATTTTTTGTTTAAATTTTGTTATCTATATTTTTGAATATTGTATATTCTAGGTTTATATTCAAGGTTCCTGAAACTAACTGTAACACTTTATAGAAACACTTTCAAGAGGGGCTTACGGTGCAAAATAAAAATATACCCAACATAAATAAAATAAAAATATACCCAACAGAAATAGATAAATTCTTTTTTCTTAAATATGAAACATTTTCCTTAAATTTTACTGCTATTATTATAATTATTATTATCATTATTACTATTATTATTTTATCTTGCTATCTACATTTTTGTAACTGAATATCGTAAGGTTCCTATGCCTCAAGCTATTTAAATTTTAACGCCTAAAGTGGTATACTAAACTATTTCACTTTTATTAAAAATAAATTTTTGAAAAAATTTTAATTTATAAACTGTATTTAAGAAGAAAAAATATAAGTCATTTACGCCTTAGAGGAATTAATAATTTAATTAACTATGTGAAAATGCTTAATTTCTCTTACGCGTTATATTTATCGCGCTGTATGAGCGCCAGCCACAAATATTTGGTCGTGTTATGCGGTAGCCAACTGAAATTACTGAGATAAGTTTAGATCATACTTGCCAACATACTCAATAATATTCCGTAGTATTGTTAGCTCCGCCTTCTTTTTCACACCGGAGTATTTTTTTTTTCTCTTATTCAATCGTAATTGCATTTGTAAATATTACTCTAACAAATTATTGGTGTGAGAAAAAGTGCGGGACTATCAAGACAACGGAATATTAATTAGGATGTTATCTACAATGGTTTAGTTTAGATGCAAACACAATACGCTTCATACACTACTTTCGTTTTATTTCATAATTAATATTTTTGGAAATTTTTCCGGTATGAATATTATAAATAATGTCCTGTTGTACGGTAGATTATAACTTTTTTTTTTTCTAAATATACGGACGGAGCCCTAACACATTTTCGCATGTATCGCTATAAAGGATTAAATTAAAATATATAAATAGGACCTTGATCTCAGAAATTTGAATATAAGGTCAAAAATAGAGGTTGCCATTGAAAAAATGAAGTTGATGCCTATTTTTATATGTAGACGACTTCTTAAGCAAAATTTAACTATCGTTATAAACTAGACGTAATTGCTAATCCATTGACACCAGCTCATATTTATAGGACGATTTGCGACGAAATTAGTTGGAGGGGGCGCTTTTTATTATTTATTTATTTATTTATTTATTATTATTATTATTATTATTATTTCTCACTGTACTTAAAATTTCCCTTTATGAAAACTTTGTCAAACCCACCACCATTTTGCAAATTTCACGAGTGTGATTGTTATTTAAGTATTTCAATTTTGACTTAATTTATTATTTTTTTTATTTAAATCATTTGAAATCGTTGATCTGCACAAAGATTTTGAGAATTGAAATAAAAACGGTGATTACCGACAGCTTTTCTTCCATATTTGTGAATCAGTGCTTTTTCTCTCTCTATTCAATGCTGAGATGTCCGAGGCGGGCGGGTGGGTCGTACATGGCAGCGTAGAATAGCAAGAAAGAAAGCACGCAATCACAGACATAAAGGGGAAGAAAAGAAGTAAAACCGCACAGTGAATCTACTAGGCTTGTTATTTAAATTCTCATTCAATGAGTGTTTCGATCCTGAAGTACGCCTAATTTTTTCTCCTACGGGAAGCCTAAATACAAAATTTTATTTTTAAATTAAGTATTTACGCATCCTTGAGAGAAGAGATTAAGTTTTTCTTCGATTTTAAAGAAGATGGAGAATGATGTGTTAATAAAGGTAAATTGATCTATTTATAATATTTACTTTGCAATTGTTACCAATGCCTTAGAAAAGTTATCACTTACAATTCATCATATATTAATAAGAACAAGAAAAAAGATTAAATTTCACTCAAAAAAATTATATTCAACCATCAATGCAGCAAGGTAGTCATGGCCCTGCTGCATAATCATTATCATGCTTCTCAGTTTGGTGGTTAGTAAATTTATGTCTTCTGTAACTTCAATTTGATGCTTCTTCAGGGTTCTTACGGTTACAGATCAAGGTTACGATCCCACCCTTTTGTAAGGATTCATCCACCATAATACTCATATAATAAAACTTTACTTAAAATTAGAAGCTTATTTTATGAAAAAAATTGCTATGCAATTTTACTGGTGCCGAAAAATAATAACTGTATGAACTCCACCCACACTTTTTTTCCTTTTTTTCACAGTATGAAACTCCCTCCTTTTTTTTTTTTTTTTTTTTTTTTTTTTTTTTTTTTTTAACTAGTCATGCTTTACAGTACAGGGCGTCCCATAAGTACAGCAACAAATTTTAAAATTGAATAGGCACTTCATAAGAATTTAGAATTGCAGAGGAACCCATAACCACAAGTGTCATCTTAAATCTTTCAGAGCGGAATGTTTTTGGTTATTTTTCAAAATATGTAGGCGTGGCTTTAGTATGGTAAATTTTTAACTTTTTTTTTTTTTTTTTTTTTTTTTAATAATTAAATAAAAAGACATACATAGTAATAATGCTGTTTCTAATTGATATATTTAAAACACGGTTTGTACGGTTTTGTGAAATGATAGATCGTACAAGATTTTAAAATTCCCAAGGTAGGCGGAGTTCCAAATAATGA
Source organism: Salticus scenicus (assembly GCA_963930645.1). Lineage (NCBI taxonomy): Eukaryota > Metazoa > Arthropoda > Arachnida > Araneae > Salticidae > Salticus > Salticus scenicus. Next base: position 183,434,416 of record OZ005656.1, on the reverse strand, counting down.
AAAAAATGTACTCCTGAGCCAGCGTTTCCAACTGTACGATAATTATAGTAAACATAATACTAAGTCTCCGATTTAGGCGGTAGACTTCATAGCAGAAATTTTTTAGAGTAAATTTCACTTTATTTAACTACTAAATGCCGTGTATTGCCTTTCGCAACATACCCAATTTTACCTTCTAAAATACTATTAGAATAATATTGAAGTGATTAATTAAAATAATTAAATTTAATTAAAATATAATCAAAATAATTAATTAAAAAATATTGATGCGAAACCTGATTTAAAAATTAATGTTGGCAAGTATTATAGTACGGTTGGTTATGGAAGCCAAAAATTATGCACACACAATTGCATTTTATTTTACTGACACCAGTGTCCTCAAAAACAAATTTTCTTTAAATATTTCAACGTTAAACACGTGTACCGTAGTTGAACATTAGCAATGAATTAATGGAGTGGTGACAATATAATGAAATGAGCATAAAATTTTATGTCCCTGTGTGGCCTCCTCACACTAAAAATAATCCTTACAACGTTTTTTTTTTGTAACAACTTTGATTAACGTTTTCGCGACCGCTGGCGTAGATTCACGTCATTTGGAAATCTGTAACTCCGCCAGTGGGCGTTTCTTTCGTAATTTGTATGTTGTTTATTTCTTTATATAACCAATATTAATATTTTTACAATGAAATATATATTATGGATACAAATACTTTGATTAGAAAGAATATAATTATAATGTATATCCATTTGTAATATAAATGTGCTGAGATATTGGCCTTCAACTCCAGTTTGAAATTTAGTTTTGAATTTTAAAAGACTTCCTATCATCCGATTAAGCTAAAATTTTGCATGCCTGTACGTGTACATTATTCCCATCTGCTGCACTGGAGTTAAAGTACATTTTGAAATAAAAGCATATTTTTATATTATTTTATTTTATAATTCATGTATTGTTGTTAATTATCCATCACAATATACGATTACTGCAAAATAGAAAAATAAAGAAACACATGCGCATTCTCAACTCAAATCTATATATATAAACGGCTAAGAGATTTCCCAGGACTCTTTTTGTCTGTGTGTTGACGCAAGTTGCCACCAAATTTTCATACTTTAGTTAATTTAAAAAAATCTAATTCTCCGATCGATAAGCTGTTTAATCCGACGGATTCAGAAAAATCGCCCCTTTCGTTTGGTACATTATTTAAAGCGAATTTTTGATTAGATTTTTTAAAATTAATTTAAATATGAAAATAATAAACTGGTAATAGCTTTAAAATTGGACATTTAAATTTTTCATTGTTACCAAAAAAATTACAAAATTATTATTATTTATTTATTTATTTATTTATTTTTTTTTTTTTTTTTCAGCATAAAATGAAATATGCTTTCGCGTGAAAAATAAAAATTTATAAAATATTAAATTTGCTCATGCATATGAAAAAATGAAAATGAAATAAAAAACAATCATAACCTTTTTTAATATACCTCAATTTTAGATTTATTTATTTATTTTTATTATTATTATTATTATTATTATTATTATTTTTCCTTTATGTTTTCTTTAAATTGTATGCTTTGGTACTGATGAATCGCGCTAGACATGAAAAATAATTCATCATTATATTAAAGAGCTTTACTTATTGATAATTGTGGGTAAATTTTAAAATTTTGATGCTGAAATAGATCGGACATTTTTCGCCAAGTAATCTCTTTCGCGAAAGCCACTTTAAGCCAAGTAGCGCCTCAAAAATATAAATAAATTATAAAATATTGAAAAACAGAGAAGAAAGGAAAGGAAAGGAAAAAGAAAAGGAAGAAACAGAAAAAAAAAAAAAATCGCATGAATTATGTATTTTTGTCTAAAATGGAGATAAAAATTCAAAAGTCGCCAAAGGGAGCTTTATCAAGTGTACCATGATCAAGTTTACATATTTAACTATTTAATTTATTTTTATATATACCAAATACTATTAACTAACTCAACTACTATTACAACCACAAAAAATGGTCTCATGCGAAAGATGTAGCCGATCATAGCATATTGTAATATTATATTTGGTGTGAAATTGTTGTCATGTTATGGCTGATCGAATAAATCAAAAATATATAGAAAATAAATTGAAAGAAAATATTATGTACAGTCAGGAAAAAAAAAAATAATAAATAATAATAATAAATAAATAAACGCTCCCCCCCCCCCTTTATGTCGCCGTAAGATGTCGTAGAAACATGCGGCTGATACCAATCGATTTGTAATAACGTCTAGTTTATAATGGTATAGTTAGATTTTGCTTAGGAGGTCGTCTACATATTAAAACTGACATCAACTTAATTTATTTTCAATGGTAATCCCATTTTTTATAATTTATTTGAATTATTTGGAACAAATAATCGCGGAAAATGGTATAGTTTATATATTTTGCACAATTTTTCATAGAGTTAAAAGCTGTCAAAGTATGGGGATGCTAATGTTAAATGAATGTGACAAACATTAATTCGCATCTTCACAAAAAGTTATCTGTTTTTTTTTTTTTTTTTTTTTAAATGCGTTAGAATGTGACACAAGCATATTCCATGCATATTTTTGATACAAAAAAAAAAAACATTTTTTGAATTATGAAAATTATTAATAAATTCATATTTGAAAAAATTATGCATTATGATCTATGTTAATTTTTGCACGAATAATACAGGCATCATCAAAATTATGGGATTCCAAATTTACAGCTCATTCCTATCATTATTTTTCGAGTTATAGTGATATTTCATTTTTAATTGCTCGTAGAAGTCACATACTTGCATGCTTGCCAACCATCTCATTATGAAGCGTATTTCTTTTAGTCATGCCTTTTTTTGTACACCAGTAATTTTTTAGAGTAATTTCATTCTTATTTAATCGTAACACTATTTGGAGAGAATTGCTCTAAATATAAAGTGGTGTGGGAAAAGGGGCGTATTTTCAAGGGGCGTTAACAAGTCTACGCTTATTAATGAGATGGTTGGCAGTCCTGCATACTTACCAACCTAAACCAGTAAGATTGCTAGAGCCCGCCCCTTTTTGTACACCATTTAACCGTTTGATCTCGAAGCCTTTTTCGCTCGGGTAAACTAGGAACTCGAACCGATTTATCAGCTATTTGGTGATCGGCATATAAAACTTCCTAATATTTCCGGTTCTGACGGAATAATTTCATAGTTGCCAATATTTTAATTTATTCCGGAGTACTTTTAGCCCCGCCTTTAATTCGCACCACTTTATTTATAGAAAAATTTTCTTCAATGCATAACTTAGATAAAATAAGAAATAATTGCTTTTAAAAAATAAGTGATACGAATTAGAGGCGGGGCTAAAATTACTCCAGAATAAATTAAAATATTGGGAGATATGTAATTTTTCGTACTATGAAATTGTTTTTTAAAGGCCGTGGCTTGGAAACAGATTTGGCTTGGAACGAGATCTATTGAAAAGTATAGAAGTACTGCAAAGATTTTAATCGCCGCCATTTTTACAAGACACGCTCCGGAATGTGAAATTTATACTTTTTTGCTCACACTAGTTTTTCATGATAAATTTTACGTTGTTTCACCACGACATATAACTTTAAAAATACAATCAAGATTTCAGTACAAAGAAAGAAAAAAAAAGTGGTAGCTAAAGAGATGGAAATTTGTTATCCCTGAAAAAAGGCGGGGAGTACGACCCCTGGTACAGGGCTACCAGCGTAAAATCCTGCGTAGTATGAGATCTGGCTGTCTTATGCTATGCTGGCCACGTAATAAAAGGCGTGGCTAGCAAATGCAAAATGCTGGTTTATACCTCTTCTGCGAAAACCAAGCCTTCTTCTTCTTATTATTATTATTATTTTTTTTTTTTTTTTTTTTTTTTTTTTTGTCAGCTTCTCTTTTACGCTGACTACTGTGTATTTTTCAAATGTCCGAACCTGAAGTGTGATTGAAAATTAACCTTCTGCATTCGAACCCTTTTTTATTAATGAGCTACTGTCGGTAACAAAAGTGTCCGAACGCTAGCAAAAATTCCTATGTAAAAAAAATAACTTCAAACGGTTTTGTTAAATAAATCCTTATCGAATCATGTTCTTACACGGACTAAGACCAGGATTCGGCAAGGATTTATTTAACAAAACCATATGAAGTGTACTTTTTTTACATAGAAATTTTTGCTAGTGTTCGGACACTTTTCTTACCGACTGTACCCGATAATAGTTTTAATTAAAAAAAAAAATGTAAAATATAAAACATAAGCTTTATGCTTCTTTTAAGCAATTTTATGCAACATTTATACTTCTACTATCCTAGTTTTGGTCTGGTCACTGGTCCAAAGACACTTAATAATAAATGTAGGTGGAGACTCTTTCTTAACGAAGAATTACACCTGTTATAGCACCTTCATTTGTAGAACATAACTGGTGGATATAAGATATATAGTAACTTAATTAATCATGACGCCTCTCAGGCAACGTTCGAGTTGAAGTAACGAGTAGAATGTCGCCTGAGAGACGACGTTCGAGAGCAAACGGTTAATTTTTAGAATAAGCATATATTTGCGATTAAATAAGAAGAAATGTACTCTAAAAAAAGACTGGTGTGAAACAATAGTCGGAAAGGGGCGGGACTAGCAAGCTTCCGCGTTAGGTTGGCAAGCATGATGCATAGCTGCCAATATTTTAATTTATTTCGGAGTACTTTTAGCCCCGCCTTTTTTTCACACCACTTTATTTATAGAGAAATTTTCTTCAATATATAACTTTTATAAAATAAGAAAAAATTCCTTTTAAAAAATAAGTGGTACGAATTAGAGGCGGGGCTAAAATTACTCCGGAATAAATTAAAATATTGGCAGCTATGGCATGGAGTCATCACATGTTATCATTTATATGATCTGTAAGTAAATAGCTGTATATAATCTGAAACTATTTTAAATTACTTTTATGTTGCTCTTATTGCTTTTTAAGTTCCATTTCGATGTTTATTATACAAATTAACTTATTTTTTTTAAATTACCGCAATTCAGGCGAGAGATTGTGAAAGAAATCCATACTTGCCAACGTCCTAATTAATATTCGTGCGTTGTTAGTCAAGCCCTTTTTTTCACACCAGTAAATTTTTAGAGTAATATTCTAATTACGATTAAATAAGAAGAAATATATTCTAAAAAGATACCGGTGTCAAAAAGAAGGCGGGGCTAAGAATACTATGGAATATTAACCCCTTCCGCTCCAGGCTAGCTGTAGTGTGAATTTTTGAAATACCAGATTATAATTTTGAAATAATGCAATACATAACGAAGTAACAATGGAAAGCTGGATGTAGGAAATCAAAGTCCCTTTTCAGTTCAGGCTGTAGCTCAGGACGTGCATCGGCAAAAGGATCCGACATAAATTTCCAGTCACCTGCTGTAAGTGGTTCATCATCATTGTCATCGCTTTCGCCGTCTTCACTTGTTGTAAAGTCATCATTGGAATCTTCAAGTATCTTCAAGTTCATCATAATCGGGGATATAATCACTATCCGAATCACTAGAATCAGACATTATTCACAGTTTCAAACACCAGCAAAACACACAAAATCGAGGAGCGAAAATTACACACAACCGCAGCCGCGAGAAATCACGAAACAACTGGCGTAGCCAAAACTAATAGGTCACCTAGACTACTAACGCCATTTAGTTGTCAGTAATGAAAATACAATTTCAAAATACCATATAACAAATAAAATAACTCTCTCTGATACCCCAACAATGTTGGGCTTATTGTATCGTATACTTTCTTTGGACGTATGCACGTACGTCCATGGTATTAATGGCCATTAACACTAGACGTACGCACGTACGTCCCTGGAGTGGAAGGGGTTAATTAGTATGTTGGCAAGTATGGAAATACAAAAGAAAGCAAGTCCTGTCTTCTGTATCGCTGAAACAAAAATATTTTTAAAATATATATTTTGCATGTATTTGACTGTATATGTGATGCCGGTATGCATAAACGGCAATGGCATTTACTACATCGACTGCTGAAGAAAAATTTATATGATTTAACACCGAATATGTCATTTTTTTATACTGTAAAGTTTTATAAACAAATTGTAAAGGTGGGGCTTACTTTACAATATAGGAATTAGGAACATATCCGATCTTGATATGTTGAGTCTGTCTTTTTAAATATTAAATAACTTTATGTGATGTTTTAGAGAACGCGGTAAGGCGGGGTTTACAGGTTGAAACAGCAATAAATATTTGATAATTGTTTATATTTATTACCATTTTAAATTTAAGATTTTTTACGTTTAATCTTGTTGTTACGTTTAATCTAATTTTCCGTTTTAATCTTGTTGTCCATGTTTTTGCATTGTTTACTGTACGATTTGTAAGTCATAAGTTATTTAAATTTTATCGCATGATATAATATAATAAAATATTTATTTTTTATAAAATGTTTATATATATATATACTGTATCAAATGTTGGGCAGTTTTTTTTTTTTTTTTTTTTTTTATGTTTTAGCTTACCAACACAGTTGTTGAAACAAAAGCACAATATTCTTTATATTCAATTAATTCTAATTCCTTATAAAATTCACATTTATTATGAAAAAATAATTTAAAACAAAGAAATATGTCTTATCATTTAATAGACACTGACCTTGCACTTTTCAAATTGGGAATTCAAGTGCAGTAGACTCATCCTCATGTTCAACGCGGTGTATACCATAGATGCCAACAGTTTGATTTATTCCAGAGTGTTATTTTTAGCCCTGCCTTTACTTCATACCACTTATTTTTTAAGAATAATTTTTTCTTATTGTATTGAAGTTATTATAAATTGGCGAAATTTTTTTTTAATAAATAAAGTAGTGCAAAATAAAGGCGGGGCTAAAATAATCCGGAATAAATTAAAATGTTGGCATCTATGTATATGTTTCGCTCAATTAGAAATCGCGTTGTACGGAACATGAAATATCAGGCCAATTTGTACAAGTTCAGTCCAGTCCGGAAAATTTTTACTTTATATTTTTGTGATTCTTATTGTTTATAAGTAACGTTTCGATGTTTACTATACAAATGAACTTATTTTTGTAATTAACGCTTTGCAGACGGGAAATTTTGATGTCATTCCAAAGTCTCGCCCTCTGGCATCCTCTAAAACAGTAGTTTACTTTTTTTTTTTTTTTTTACTCTGGCATATGTAAATATTTGTAATTTACCATTTCGATAAATTTTTCAAAAAATATAAACGAATTTCTTTTATTAAACATCTTGAAGATACTTTAATAGATTAATGTATATTGTTTCAATTTTTCAATCCTTTGTTTGTCTCCTAATCTGCCTATATGGCTTCTGGTTATCTCTATGTATGCTGAGGGGGAAGGTTGAGCTCGTAAAAACGTTTTAACCCCCACTGTGATGTCCTAAGTCATCACCAGCTTTTGAATACATAGAGTCCTTTTCTCGTTTAGAAATAGATTATCTTCAGCATTTATTGTTATTATTATAAAAGAAAAAATATTTTAATGCAAATTAAAATGCAAATGAGTTTAACAATTGTAATTTTGTTTTTTCTTATATAGCTTTTTGTATCTTATAATACTCTTGATTTAAGCGGGAACCTTAATACTAATAACACAGAGCTGCCAACCTAATCCGGAAAATTGTTTGTATCGCCCCTTTTTCTACACCACTTAATTTTTAGAGTAGTTTCCTTCAAATATATTTATGATGAATTAAGAAAACAAATACTCTAAAAATTAAGTGCTGTAGGAAAAGGGGCGGTACAAACAATTTGCCGGATTAGGTTGGCAGCTCTGATAACACAACACACACATGTATAATAACTGTTTTTTATATTAATTATTTATAGTTAACTTTAAAGAAAAATATTATTGGAAAATACATTTGATATTTCTTTAAATGACAGTTTTGGCAATTAGGTTAAAAGAGTATTTTGTAATACCCAGTTTATTATTATTATTATTATTATTATTATTATTATTATTATTATTAAGAATTATTTATGTATTTGAAATAATAAGATTAATAATAATCATAAACTAATAATAAGATGATTAACTGAATTACAACTAAATTATTAACATCATTATTATTATTATTTAAATTGTATGAATACTTTTTATGCCACGTTTTTCCAGTATATATTTTCTTATTATTTAATCATAGAAAACAGTTTCAAAATTTATGACTGATTTTTATTAAAAATTACTAGCGGTCAAAAATCGTAGTAGTTGCTAGCTTTACAATTAATTCACTATACATTGTTGATGGCTATGTCTTTATCTTGACATCACAAAATGCCTCAGAAACATAACAATTAGATTAACATTGAAAATTTGTCACTATCGCAGAAACATTTCAAAACGTTTCAGTTTGTTTTTAGATTAATATTAAAAACGGAGAAATGTCCGCGATCCTGACGTAACAGTTATGTTTCATTGAAACACTTTTGTAAGTGAGAAACATTTCTAAAATGTTTCTAAATACTACTGGTCAAACATTCACATTTCATAGATAATGAGACATACTTGCCAACATCCTCATTAATAGTCCGTAGTATCGATAATCCCGTCCTTTTTTTCACACCAGTAAATTTTTAGAATAATATTCTTGAAATGCATTTGCGATATAATAAGAAAAAAATACAGTAAAAAAATATTGGTGTGGAAAAGAAGGCGGGGCTTAACAATCCAGCTGCAAAAATTCATCCCGGAAATTTTTTAGCAAGAATTTACGTGTATAAGATAACTTATCAGAAGAGGCCAGTCTTTTCAACCTTAAAATAAAAAATTTCTTATGGTTTAATTCAGTTCATGAATTCCGGTGGCATTATAATTTAAATGGTCTGAATTGTCTTGCGCTGTAAAGGGTTAAAAAAAAATTCTACTGACAATAATGACTTTTGTAATATAAGGTCAGTCAGATTTATCTGCGGAATCCCAGTAAGTAATCTGTAAAAAAAAAAAACTTTGGAGTACTTGGCATGAAATGATTTGGCGAATAACATAATTTTGGCCAAACACAAGTAATTTTAATATATACAATCGAACCTCGTTAACGTGAATCTCAATGGGAATAAAATATTTGTTCATGTAATCAGTAGTTTATGCTATCAGTAACTCAGAAACGAATCTTCATTTTGAAGTTGTTTATGGAAACAGTTCATGTTAAAATTAATTCAAGTTAAGCGTGTTCATGTTAACAAGGTTCGACTGTATATGAAAATTGTTTGCTAAACAAATGTTTACCAATATTGAATAACTTTAAAATGGTCAAATAAAATAGCTGATTACTTTTTATAAGCTTCTATGATATACGGAAGAGACTTATTGAAAGTATTTAATTTTACCTTTAAAAAATGTCTTTTTTTTTTATCGTTAAGTGGCATACTCTTAAAGTTATGCAGCATTTTAATTTATTTCAAAAATCTTCTGTTATTTGCAAATTTCTATTATTAACTTATAATTTTAGTTAACTTTTAACAATCTTATTTTAAATTTGAAAAATAAAAATCATTTTAACTGAAAATGAGGATTTTCAAAATTAACCAGAGAGTCCAACCAAATCCGGAGGATTGGTAGTAACACCCCTTTTTCCACACCACTTAATTCTTAGAGTAATTCTCTTCAAATGTATTTACGATGAATTAAGAAGAAAAATACTCTAAAAAAAGGCTGAAAAGTAAAAGAAGAAAAAAAATACTCTAAAAATTTTTTAGCCATACGTATATGAAGACCTGAATAGTGAAATAGTAAAACAGTTGAGGCTTTATGGGCTGCCTTGTTGTTGACAACTTTACGCCCAAATGAATCTTAAGACGCTAAATCTGCCGAAGGAGCCATAAAAATTAAAAATATGTCTAAGTGTAGAGAACGTTGCTGTTTGGCCCTTTGTGATGCACTGTCCTCGCTGCGAGGACGCAATTAATAAACTCTAGCAGCAAAAACTCATCCCGGAAATTTTTTAGCAACATTTTACTTTTATAACGTAGCAGAAAAGGCCGTACTTTCTAAACTAAAAATTTAAATTTCTTTTAATCTAATTTTATTCGTAAATTCCAGTGACAGTGCAATTTAAATGATCCCAATTATCTTGCACCTTAAAAGGTTAAGAGGTGGATAAAGCCCTTCAACTTGAGGCATCTCACTGAAAGATAAAATTAACAATTAAATTTTCACTAAGTCACTTAAGATTTTTGTTGGTCATGCAATGAATATGTTATTTCATGATGGGACAGCTAGAAGTAATTGAAGATAGAATTTATTAACACTTTCGCGACCGCATGATTTCGACATTTTAACAGTAGGGTCCGCCTGTGGGCATTATTCTCGCTCGTTACAATACTTCAGAACAAAATTGTCTGTATTCGCATTTATATTACAAATGGATATATATTATAATATTATTCTTTCTTATCAAAGTATTTATCCCCTTGTATATTTCATTGTAAAAATAAGAATATTGGGTATATACTCAAGAAATAAATAACATACAGCCCACTGGAGGAGTTACAGATTTTCAAATGACGTGAATCAACGTCAGTCCCAATTAAAAAAAAAAAAGACTCTTTGCAGAGACCATTTGTTTTGATATGAAGACTTTCCTTTTCTTCTTACCAGGAAACCATCCCGTACTGTAATAATAAAAAAAAATCCGAACAAGCATCAATAGAAGAGCATATATAAACATTTTCTTTTTTTTTTTTTTTTTTTTTTTAAGCATAAAACAACTGCCCTTGTCATTTCCATTATAAATTGTGGAAATTTGATAATGATCGGTGCAACCACGCCTGGATCGATAAAATCACACCTTAACTGAAATAATGAATGAAATCCAAAACAAGAACAAAACGGAAGAGAATGGAAAGACCTGTTGATTGATATATAAACCAGCTGCCCATTTCAGTTTTAAGATATATTCTATCGATATAATGACTGATAATTCGCTAACGTAGAATCTAAAAACTCATAGTTATGACAAATTTTATCGGGACTTCTCCCACTCCTTTCTCATTATTGCATTTTTACTCAAACATAAATTTCTCGAGAACGGGCTCACGAGGGCAAACAGTTTACACGTAGAAAATCACGTTAGATTCGAAACGAGAACATAACGAATGAACATTGAACGATTGAACATCAGTCAATTGATTTCCAGTATAGTGGTTAGATTGTATATTTAATGTACATATATATTTACGGTATGAACTTTTCAGTTTAAATTTATTAGTGTAAAGATATACAATAAAAGTACAAGGAGAAAGCTATCAGTCGCATAACAGTCAAATATTGAAAAGGGTGACAATTTCATAAACATGTCATTGCATTCCTGAAATGTATTACCGTAATGAAAAATAGTAATGTTTTTGAAACATAACTGAAACATTTTGTGATGTCTAAGTATTATAAAAAATTGTACTTTCTATTTTTATATCTTGTTATAAATTTAGATTTATATTTCCATATGTTTGTCTGATGGTTTACCGTTTTTGGCTTCTGGTCGTCTTTATGTATGCTGTGGGGGAAGGTTGAGCTCGTAAAAACGTTTTAACCCCACAGTGATGTCCTAAGTCATCACCAGCTTTTTAATACATAAAGTCCCTTTTTTTTTTTTTTTTTTTTTTTTGACATTTGTTTTTCAATTTAATGTTGTTATTTCATATACGTATATATCACTGATATTTTTTTTTTTTAATACTTTTTTTTTACTTCTAAGAAATAACAGGATGAATGGGGGCCGTGCCCTTAGCGACCGTGCCCTTTGCGGAAATCTATAAACCCGTGCCCTTAGCGGCAATGTTATCCCCCCTCGGTGGCGTGCTTTTAGCATACGTGCCTTTAGCGGAAATGTATAATAAATTTCAAAATAAATTAATAAATAAATAAAAGAACTCTTCAGTTTTCCTCCACACTTTATCCGCATTTAGCACTGGCTGTATTTTGCTTCAGAAGTAAACTGTCGCAAAAACAAGTATACGTACTGTAGAATATCCGTTATTTGAGGGAACGGTGATCTGTAATCATATAAAGTTTAATGAATCACAGTACAGTCGGTAACAAGTGTCCGAACACTAGCAAAAATTCCTATATGAAAAACGTACACTTCATACGGTTTTGTTAAATAAATCCTTATCGAATCATGTTCTTACACTGACTAAGAACAGGATTCGACAAGGATTTATTTAACAAAACCGTATGAAGTGTGCTTTTTTTACATAGGAATTTTCGCTAGTGTTCGGACACTTTTGTTACCGACTGTACTCCATACGAAAACGTACATTACTGCCATTTTATGATTTTATTATGTTTTTGAAAATATAATTAAGCATTAGATCTTTTAAAACTAAAACAAAAACGAAAAATCAGGAGGTACACATTGATTATCAGCACTTTCCAATTGTGCTTACTCATTGTATCGTATAACATCCTATGTTCTCTGTCTATATTATCACACAATAGACAGATAGACATATAGAATAACTGAATTCATAATGACACTGAAACATTGTTGGAAAGTGTTAAAAATGCTTAACACAAACAGAAATGTTGCTCTTAATTTCCTAGTTGCATCCCTTAATGTATTGTAACATTTTTGGGTAGCTCTGTAAATCTGGAGGTTAAGCATATTATAATTTATAGAAAACATTTTCTTAACATAATAACAATAAATGTGAATTTCTTTATGATTTTTTGATGAAATGTGATTTAGAAAAATGTCTCCCATAAAGCGCAATGCATTGGTATTTTTTCGATGTTCATGTACACAAACCAGTGGCATATGTTCTGCTACAGCCATTTTAAGTAGGGAATATTCAATAATGAATTTGAATAACACATATTATTAAAAAAGAAAAAAAGAAAATGAAAGTAAAAATTAGTAAGTTGTGGCCACCACAAGACTTTCTTTTACATTTTCCTATACAAATTCACTAAGTGCAAATAAATAATTTTTATCTTAGAGGAAACTAACACTAAATATCCAAAGAAAGACAGTTGTTTTATTGTCTATAAATGACATCTTAAAAAATGCATTTTTATAATAGTTATGTCACATATCAAGTTTCGTAAAATTATGAGCTATAGAAGTTGAGATATAGCTTTCACATTGTCGAGGAAATTTGCAGTATGACAACGCCACCTATTGGCCGATAAGCACCCAAATTGAAGCAGCATAATATCTCATAATGGCCTTCACATACATCATGTTTTGTTTGATTATGCGCAATAGAGACTGAGATATAGCCTTCCCATCAATTGTGGAAACCGCTGTATAGCAACGCCACCTGTGGAGCGGTTGACACCAAAAGTTGACAGATAGTCATTTAGGTTAAGGTGCATCAACATATAAATTTATACGGAACTCTGTGCAGTAATTCCTGAGATATAGCTTTCCCTTAAATTGTAGAAATCGCTGTATAGCAGCACCACTTGTCGGTCCATAAGCATTCAAATTGAATCAGCATAATGTCTCATGGTGCCCTTCTCTCATATCAAGTTTTGATTAATTATACGCAATAGAACCTGATATATAGCTTTCACTTAAATTGTAGAAATCGTTGTATAGCAGAGCCACCTGTTGAGAGCTTGGCATCAAAAGTTGATAGCGCTAATTTAGCTCAAGGTGCATCTACATGTAAATTTATATGCAATTCTGAGCAGAAGTCCCGGAGATTCAGTTGCCACAAAATTTTTGTCACACACACAGACAGACAGACATTTTTTAAAAATAGTCAAATCGTATTCTAGATCTCTCAAAACGTGTAAATCCGTCGAAAACCTGAAATCTAAAATTTTTACGAATCCAATACTTTCTTCTATTGAATATAGATGAAAAATAAAAAATTCTTAAAATATTTACGGGCGCTGGAGGCGGACAAACGGACAGTAGAATAGACAAATACACTAATTCAAATCATATTCACATTTTAAAAAATGGTCGAATAAACGCTTAATGTAAAAGAAAATGCATTTCAGAAAATTTCCAATAATAACCCTCAGTGTAACTGAATAATTTTGTCTGACTCTGTAAATCTAATGCTAATCATACTACATTCTATAGAAAGTATTATTTTGTGCATTTGAATAACATTTTTCTATCTTCCACATGCACACCTTCTTATTTCCGCTAAGGGCACGGCTTCTTCTATTCCTCCTTCTACCCTTTCATCCATTCCGCTAAGGGCACGTTCCGCTAAGGGCACGGTCGCTAAGGGCACGATGAGGGGCCGTGCCCTTAGCGACCGACACCGATGAGGGGTACTAAACACAATTAATGTTATTTTTTAGTTACATAGAAGGTTTTATTATTATTATTATAAAAGTACAACAGATTTGTTGCTGCTAAAAGTGAAATTTATTTTACTAAATATTTCAACAAAAGACGCTCAGGAAGTTATATGTATAGAAACCAACTTTTATGGACAATAAAAAAACAACAAATGACGAAATGTTAGAATTTTATTATTATTATTGTTAAAAATATGAAAAAAAATGATAAATCTGTTTTAATTTATAACGGATACATGGTTCAATCATTTGTTTTAAAAGTGTTGACGAGTTCTTTTGTAAAATCCTTATATTCAAAATTTACACACACACACACACCGGGAGGGAGGGGGGGGTGCGAATCCTACATGTACAAAAACTGTATTCCGGTTCATTGTTACTATTATATATATATATATATTCTAAAATAATTAGTTAAAATTAATCCCTACTGCATACATTTATACGAAATTATGTTCTTTGTTGCCATAATAAAAATTACTATAAAGTGGAGGACAGGACCATATGTTCAGTGATTTGCATCAAAAGATGTTAGGTACCAATTTATTTCCATGTCCAATTAGATATACGAAGGCTGTCCGTAAAGTATCCGGATTTAATTTATAACTAAATTATATAATAGATATACATACTTCAGTTTAATCCCCTTCAAAGTATCGTCCTTAAGAAGCAACACACTTAGCCCAACGTTGTTGCCACTCTTGGAAACAGGATTGGAAGTCGTTCTTTGGAATGGCCAATAGCTGTTCGATCGCTTCTTGTTTGATGGTCGTCACATCATCAAACCGTCGTCCTTTAAGCGTTTTCTTTAGTTTTGGAAATGCGAAATTTTTTAACCAAACATGGCCCCGTTCAAATTGCTTAAAGGACGACGGTTTGAGGATGTGACGACCATCAAACAAAAAGCGATAGAACTGCTGTTGGCTATTTCAAAGAACGACTTCCAATCCTGCTTCCAAGAGTGGCAACAACGTTGGGCTAAGTCTGTTGCTTCTCAAAAATGATACTTTGAAGGGGATTAAACTGAAGTATGTATATCCATTATATTTTTTGAGTTATAAATTAAATCCGGATACTTTACGGACAGCCCTCGTATTTATATATATATATATATATATAACTCTATGCATTAATTCTCAAGTGAATGTTGGTAGAAAATTTTAGTCACACATGCATAGACAAACATTTTCTAAAAGTAGCCAAATCGTGTTCAGGACATCTCAAAACATGTAAAAACGTTGAAAACCAAAAAAAGAAAATTTTTACAAATACTATAATTTTTTCTGTTAAATATAGAAGAAAATGAAAAAATAAAAATAAAAAAAACTGTATCTATTTGGTCTATTTTCTCTGGAAGTATTATATATATATTTATACATAAGCTTCCCTTCTTAAATAAATAACACCACCACGGAAGAGAAACACGTTTGCAAGTAATTTCTAAGCATCCGACCTGAAAGATATTAAAGAAAGACTATTAATAAGGTCTTAGGTAGGAAAATGTAAAAAGTTTCAAGGAAATCCAAATGAGAATTTGTGACAAGGATTGAATTATTTTACCTTTCAAAAGTCAGAACTATAACCAATATGACCAACTACTGTATTATATTTATAATGAAGAAGTTAAATACCTTTTTTTCCGGCCTATAACGTGCAGGTTTGTTGAATGAGTTATACACCGGAAATTTAAATTTGCATTAAAAGCTATTTTTTTCAACAAGGTTTCTTACAAATATAGCTTTATTTGTAAATTAAATTTTCTGGTGAGTAACTCACTTAATTGGCCTGCGTGTTATACATCGGAAAGTAAGATAATTAAATTTTTGAAGTTCCACAATATTTTAACGCTTTTTCTGACACTTGCATCATTAACAAGATATTAGACGAGAAAATGTAAAAAGTTTCATGGAAATCCAAATGAGAATTTGTAACAATGATTGAAAATATGCTTTTCTTACAAAAGTCAAAACCATGACCTTGCGACCAACTATGTTATATTCATAACGAAGAAGTTAAGTGAAAAAAATAAATTCTTGAAATTTCAAAATACCTTAAACTCATATCATGAAACTGGAAATGACTGTAATCACAGACTACAAAAATGTTATCAGCATTTACCATACTCACTATATATCATCTAAAAACTAGTAGCCAAAATAAATATTGTTTTTCTATGACGTACCCGGATTTTATTTTCTATTTTAAATATAGCTCAAGTATTTCTTGGAAAAATGAGAGTATTTCACTGAGCTACAAGAGCTATCGTCAAAAGTTTTCTAAAATAAATTTATCTCTTGGAATTACAGAATATCTTTCCCTTTTTTTTTTAATCAGGTCATAAAACAAAAGGTAACTATGGTCACTGTGTAAAAGAATTTTATTTACACATGCCGCACTCAATGTGTCTCATCGAGAAATTAGCAATCAAAATAAATATGATTTTCTGATGACAAACTCAACTTTTTTATTTTCTGTTTTAAAAATGCAGTTCGAACATTTCTTAGAAATGTGACAATATTTCACCTTACTATAAAAACAATCGACAGAAATATTCTAAAAAAAAAAAAAAAAAAAAAAAAAAAAATTAATCTATTGAAGGCACAGAATACCCCAGTACATTTTTTAGAACCAGGTCATAAAGCAAAATGTAATTGCGGTCACAGAGTAGAAGAATTTTGTCTTCACATGTTGTACTTAACGTGTATCATTGAGAAAATTGCAGCCAAAATCAATATGATTTTTCCATGCCATGCAAGTGTTTTATTTTCTGTTTTAAAACTACATTTTGAACATTTCTTAGAGAAGTGAGAATATTTCATCGAGCTATAACATCAATCGATAATTTTTCTTGAAAATAAATTAATATCTAGAAATCACACAGTAACTTAACATTTTTTTAGAACCAGGTAATAAAGGAAAAGATAATTATAATCACTGAGTAAAATAAAATATATACTGTATATATTTTCGCACTGTATATATTTTCGTACTCAATATGTATTATAGAGAAACTAGCAGTCACAATAACTCAGCTTTTTCAACGACATGTGCATGTGCAAGTTTTATTTTCTGTTAAAAAAAACATTTTGAGCATTGTTTAGAAAAGTGAAAGTATTGCCAATCTATAACACTAATCCTCTTTTTCTTTTTTTTCCCCCCTAAAATAAATTAATCTCTATAAATTATTCGTTGCTTTTAATAGAACTAGTTCATTAAAGCAAAAGGTAATTATGGCTATCAGAAAAAGAAAAAAAAAAATCTCATGTTGTACTCAATGGTTATCATCCACAAACCATTAGTCAAATTAAATCTCATTTTTCTAATATACGCACACGAGTTTTATTCACTGTTTCAAAATATAATTCGAGCTTGTTTTATATAAATGATATCATTTCATCAAGTTTCATGAATAATTAAACGCTATATTCTAATATTAACGTCATTTTTAAATATATAATAACATTTTATTTATATTCAAAAAGAATATAGTTCGGAAATAAAATATCAGACTTACAACATCTTTTTTTTTTTTCTTCGTTGATAACATGTCATTAGCAAAATGAATCTTCATCATAGTATCCATAATTGTGTAAAAATTAATTTGGACGAGTACCGTTTATCATATATGTTTAGGTTTCTAAATCCAAGCTAACAGCATCCCTTAAGTTTCCCTGAAATAAATTAATAACAAAGCGATAATAGAGCAAATGTCACAGCGTAGTGCAAAAAATGCTTGCCTACAGCAGCGCCAACTGCCTGTTGCGGATGGATGGAAAATCAACCAGTGGCAATGGATTACATATAGAGGTGGGAGCAATTACTCCAAACACAATATTTAAATTGCGATAGGTTAAGAAAAGCTTAAAGTTACAAAATATTACACATAGTCCTTCAATCAAAGAACTTATACTATCGGCAGAGCCTGATTAAGGGGAGAAGCACACATTATTTATACTTACACCGTTATTTTTTAACAAATATTTTCCTTTATAACAAACAGAAAATTCTCATTAAAAATTATTTTAAAAGAATTCTGGTGTCTAATAACGGTGAGTAAACTGGATTGTTCTACACCGTTCATTTTTTATAAAAAAATATTTCCTCGTCAAAGCGTGGAATTTCTATGACATAAAGTAAAAAATAATTTTAAAAATATTCCGGTGACAGCGGAGATAATGTGTGCTTCCCCCTTAATCAGGCTCTAACTATCGGAAAGAAGGTTTTCTTCCGTAGAGATAATGTAAACGCGTCTAATCACGTGACTTGATAGAATAACAATACACCAAAAGCAACTTTACAGGGAAACGGCATAGTCGAATGGCGTACGGTCGCTGTGTTTTATTTTCTATCTTGCTTGCAATGTACAAAGAACTTATACTATCCTATAGTATAAGTTCTTTGCATTGCTTTCCCTTTCTCTTAGCCTTATTTATTGTACAGTCAGCCAAAAAAAAAAAAACGCCAACCCCCCCCCCCCCCCCACCCACACACACACCTATTTTCGCCGTAAATTATCGTAGAAACATGTGACTGGTACCGATCAGTTTGTAATAACGTCTAGTTTATAACGTTATAGTTAGATTTTACTTAGGGGGTCGTCTACATATTAAAACTGATATCAACTTCATTTTTTTCAAGGGTAACCCCCCTTTTTTATACTTTATTTGAATTCTTTGGATCAAATCATCACGGAAAATGGTATAGTTTATATATTTCGCTCAATTTTTCATAGAGTTATAAGCTGTCAAAGTTTGGGGATGCTAATGTTAAATGAATGTGACAAACATTAAATCATATCTTCCGAAATAATTATGATATTTAAATTCTGTTTTTTTTATTTGTTAGAATGAAGTGACCCAAACATATTCCATGGAAATTTTTGCTAAAAAAACATTTTTTGAATTATGAAAATGATTAAGAAAATCATATTTGAAAAAATTATGAATTATGATCTATGTTAATTTTTGCACGAATAGAACGGCCATCATCAAAAACATGGGATTCCACATTTACAGCTCGTTCCTAACATTATTTTTTGAGTTACAGCGATATTTAATTTTTTACTGCTGTTAGGGGCGCGTCACTTGTTATAATTTGTATCCTCTGTGAGCAGAGCCTGATTAAGGGGGAAGCACACATTATTTATACTTACACCGTTATTTCTTAACAAATACTTTCCTCCTATAATAAACAGAAAATTCTCATTAAAAATTATTTTAAAAGAATTCTGGTGTCTAATAACGGTGAGTAAATTGAATTGTTTTACACCGTTCATTTTTTATAAAAAATATTTCCTCGTCAAAGCGTGGAATTTCTGTGACATCAAGTAAAAAATAATTGTAAAAATATTCCGGTGAGAGCGGAGATAATGTGTGCTTCCCCCTTAATCAGGCCATGTCTGTGAGTCAATATTTCTATACATTTTGACGATAAACTATTTTAATTTACCTTTATGTTATTATAATTGTTTTCTAAGGAACATTTCGGTGTTTATTATACAAATTGGCTTATTTTTTATAAAATTATCGCAATGCAGGCAAGAGATTGGGAAAGAATTCCAAAAGAAATGTAGTCCCGCCTCTATATTGCGGAAACAGTATTAAAAAAACTAGTTTGCATACCCGTATATGACTCTATATGTGACGCTGGTATGCATAAATGTCAATGTCATTTACTACATTGAATGCTGAAGACAAAATTTAAATGATTTAATTGGAAGTGTGTAAAATAATTTTATTTTATAACGTAAAGTTTTAGAAAAATTCTGTAAAGGTGTGGCTTTCGTTGCAAAAAGGAGTTTACTCGATTCTGAAATGTTAAGTCTTTGTTCTTAAATATCACTTTTTCTAGTTTCTCACAGCTAAAATTCTATTTTATCCCTTTTGTCTTTTGTTTTTAACATGAATATCCTAGGATTCGTGCATCTCAAGTTATATATCATGATTTAGAAAATGCTGTAGGACGAGGATTATTATTTGAAAGGGCAATATGCAGTGAAAAATACTTTTGTTTTTGCTTTCTTTTAAATTAATATAATTAATTTTTATCAGATTTTTTAACACATATTTTCTGTGTTTTAACCTTGTTGTGACATTTTCGCATTCGTTTACTCAACCTTTTATGCTATTTAAATTTTATCACATGGCGTAACATAATAAAATATAAACTTTTTAATAAATGTTTTTTTTTTTAATACCGAATAATATAGTGGAATTTTTCTTTTTTTTATGTTTTTAAAATCTATCATTGAAACAAAGCGCAATATTATTTATTTTCGATTATTCTAATCACGGCGTAAAACTCGCGACACATTTATCCCGGAAAAATAATTTAAAACTAAGTAACATGTCTTATAACTTTTAAAGATATAGATTTTACGCATTTAAAATTAAGAATTCAAGTACAGTAGACGACTGCAGAACGGGAATATTCGTTCTAGGCAATAGGAAACCGTTTTTTCTATATCCATATTTAGTTTCATATGAATATACACAATAATTATACTCTTTCTAGTGAAAGTATTTGTTTCATACTATTTTGTTTATATAAATATGAATTTAAGGAATATTCTTAAGAAATATCGTAACACAGAAATTGTGAAAGAAACGCCCACTGGAGGAGTTACAGATTTCCAAATGACGTGAAACTACATCAGCAGTCGCGAAAATATTAAATATCCTTTCTCAGATTTTAGATTAAATCTTGTTATCTATATTTTTGTATATTATCTATTGTTGGTTTGTACGCCTCAAATTAAATGTAAAACTTTATAGTAACACTTTCATGCGGGGCTTACTGTATAAAATAAAAATATACCCAACAAGAAGTAGATAATTCTTTTTCTTTAATATTTAAGAACACTTTTTTTTTTCTTTTAACCGCTATTAATGTTATTATCATTATTACTATTATTCTTTTACCTTGGTACCTAGATTTTTTTTAATTCAACATTGTATTGTAGGGTTATGATTCAAGTTATTTAATTTTCTTCGTATGAAGTAATGTATTTTACTATTCAATGTTTAATACATGGAAACCAATAAAAATCTTTTAATTCATAAAACACAGAAAGTTTTGCGAATTAGAATCGTTTTTTTATTTTATGATACACATTTCTGAACTTTGTTTCCGGTGTGAAATTTAATAAATAATGTATATTGCGTGGTAGATCAAAATTATATTTTTGTAAATGTATAGACGGTCCCCTAACACATTTTCACGTGTAACTCTATTTAGAATTTATTTAAAGTATATAAATAGGTAGGTTTTCCGAACTGCCTTGATCTCAAAAATCGGTTTATACCTGTTTTAATATGTAGATGACCCCCTAAGTAAAATTGAACTACACCATTAAAAACTAGACGTTGATGCAGATCGATAGGTACCAGCCGCATGCTTCTACGATAATTTACGGCAAAATTAGGTGTGGGGGGGGGGGGTGGCGTTTTTTTTTTTTTTTTTTTTTTTTTTTTTTGGCTGACTGTACATTGAAAAGCCTTTTTCACTTTCTTCTCCTTTTCTTTCTTTCTTTCTTTCTTTTTTTTTTTTTGTTGGTTATATATATATGCAGTGACATACGTTTAACACGAAAACGCTTAACATGAAAAATCGGTTAACTCGAAATGATATAGCGGTCCGGACAGTATATATATATATATATATATATATATATATATATATATATATATATATATACATATTATGTATTATATTTCTATTTAAAAATATAAATATTTTAAATAGGTATTTAGGAAATGTATTATAGGAATATATTAGGAAATGTATTATAAATCATTATTTTTTTCAGACATTTACACATATATATATCAATATGTACTGATAAAATTATTCTTATTTCATATTTTTAAGATTTTTTTTTTTTAATATCGTCTTATAAATAAAATATGTAAATTACAGATATTTAAAAAAAAAAATGTGTCAGGTAAATGAATAGCATTATTACAATTATTACTATTTGATAACATTTAATAAAACAATTATTATTTTTAATATAAATTATCATTACAAAAAAAAAAAAAAAAAAAAAAAAAAAAAAACCTGCTTTAATATTTAAATGTATATTTTAATTTTTTCCTACGCATTTTTAGAATTAATTAGAAATTTTTTAAAAAGTTTTCGGGAATTAAATATTAATTCATAAATGAATAGTTGCTGCTCTAAATTCTACGCAATGGAACAAATAATGATCTTAAAAATAAATAATTAATTAAAGTATTAACTATGATTAATAATGGTTAAAAATGATTAATGATAAACACCGAATGGAAATGAAATGTAATTAATGATTAAAGCGTAAAAAATGCAGAATCCTGCGCGACCGCTGAAGACAACAGAATCTGTCGGCGAACAACGAACTTGTTTACTACAATTCAAATACGGCATCCTATGATCACATGTCACTACAACGCATGCGCGTATACACGAATCTCTTTGCATGCTCCTCGCTATCCACTAGCTCACCCTGTAAGTTAGCTTCTTGTACAGGCACATTATAAGCTCTGCCAGGGGGCATTAGTTATGTTTTAGCTGCAGTTGGCCTTCTTATCGTAGTAAAAATTCTTTGTTTCAATCATGCATAGTACTAATAGCATACTTGTTTTATCTAAAATATTTCTGGTATAAAATAAATATTATATAAGACACCTTTTTTGCTCTCCCAAATAGCAGCAATTAGGCGATCGATGAGCAAGGACGAATGGATGAGCACTGAAGAAGAATTGGATAAAAATCTCCCTATAGAGGTTGAGCTAGTAATTTAGACAATACTTTGATTAATGTCTAGAAATCACGCAATATCTCAAAGCCTTCTCTAAAATGCAGATCATAACCCTAAAGATTACTACAGTCACAAAATAAAATGATTTTATAAGTACATTCCATATTCGAAGTGTATTATCCAGGAACTTGCAGTCAAGATAAATCTTTTTTTTTTTTTTTTTTTTTTTTTTTCAGATCATGCCTGATATTTATTTTATGTTCTAAAATATTTGTTTCAAAGAAAAATAAGAATATTTCATCAAGCAATAACAGAAATCTTCAAGCCTCCCCCTGGAACACCCTGTCTACTAGCTTCAAGAACAAGACCTCTTGGAACTGTGTTTTACTTTATGTCTTTTGGGAAGCGCATAAATTGTAATTATGTTTACGATCTAATGACAAAATATGAGCTTTCAGAAGACGTAAAGTTTACTGCACCAGATATATGATAAACAAGAGGTTATCACATGTATCCCACTTAGGCATTGATGTTGATGTTAGTGACTACGCCAAAATCCTAGGCCTGGAAAAAATGTCCACTACAAATCTTCATAAAATAAAGGCGCCTAGAAACTGTGACTCCACAAATGCTTATTGGCGACTGGAGAAAAATCGAGAACAGACTTTATATTTACTAAGCAATTAATGATGGTCATGTCCAAGTGCATTTATATAAAAATAAAGTATATATTATTAAAGTACTAAAAAAAATTCGGCAAGTCACTTTCTCCTTATCTCTTTTCGATACTCGAACTGGCCGAATACTGTCGCGTACACTAATGGTGGCTGATCCATGTAACATCAGTCGTGGCAGCAGTGTCCTCTATGTTCTCATCTCAAATTATAACTCTGAGGAATTATACCTCGACCTCACCGAAGCGAGAGAGCAATCCTCTCTGTAGAAGATCGAAATTGCGATGGCATGTCTCTGAATTACCTTCTAGGGGTGAGTCCAAGATTGTTGCCATTTGCCAATAGTGCAGCACTACTAGTACGATAAGCCCAACAAACCAACCTTATCTTTTATTTTGTATTATTTAAAACATATAGTTATCCATTAAATAAATTATGGATATACTATATTTCTGTTACGAAATCTATATAAATAAAGAGACGTGTCTGTGTGTGTGTCTGTATCTGCGTGTGTTTGTGTGTGTGTCTGTGTGTATGTCTGTCTGCGCTCTGGTGCTCATACTACTGATCTCAGAGGTACAAAACTTAACGTATGGGTACCTGGGACCCTGCAGGTGTGCACCACATCCAGATTTTTTCGAATTTCGAATTAGAATTTTTTTAATTAATATTTTTTCGATTTTAAATATTGGTTTCTATGTTTCATTTTTCACAAATTTATTTTTCCACTGTAATCGTCTGCGTACCTTAGCAACGGCTATTAAGCTATTTATTTTTTATTTAATACATTCATTTGAAGGCAAAGTCTTTTTTTTTTTAATTGTTATTTATTTATTTATTTATTATATTTCTTGACAATAAAACGGTAATGCAGTAGAAAAAATAAGTATATTAAATTTTAAATTTAAAAACGTTTTTATAACAGTTATGTTTATATATAATTTTATAGTATAACAACATTTCATTTTTTATTTATTTTTAATTCATTCCTTTAAATGATTTTGTATTACTATTAGTATTTATAGTGTTTTTCGGGGAAACATGGTAGTATATAGTAGAAAGGGTTAAACTAATTAAATTGTTTTTTTACGCATTTAATTCTTTTTAGAAGAAAATCTTCTTTTTATTTAATTTTATTTTATTGGTAGGAATCAAATCGTAATATGGTGTGAATAGCTATAGAATAATAAAATAGCTATAAAATATAGCTATAAAATACATGGTTCAAAAACTAAAATATTTAATAGATGCTGAGACACAGTCATCTTCAAAATCGTAGCTCTTGAATAATAGCAGCTTCACCAGTTATCGATAAATACCTAAATTGATGTGCCCGGGAAAGATCTTTCTGCAGGCAGTGAAAACCTGGACCCGTTGCAATGCGGATGGGAAAAGAGCTGCCCTAGGCTGCAGGTACCCGAAGCGATGTTTAGAATGATTTCAATGTTTTTTTTTTTTTTTTTTTTTTTTTTTTTAAGTTTTTATTAATAAAGTAATATAAAAAAAATAGTGATTCAATTGTTTTGAAAATACATTTAAATATAGTGACCAGCGAAGCGGGCGTAGCCTGCCCCAAGTAGCACGGGAACGTTCTGTGAACGTCTAATAACGGTTACAATCGTTCAAACACCGTGTTTCGTGTCAAGAGAACGTTCGATTAGACGTTCAAAAATAGTATTACTTAGAACGTTTTGAAAAGGTTTGCTTTGTACCATCTAGAAAACGTACAAGTCTAGTTCTATGAAAAACGTTCAAGTGTATCACCGTCGTAGCACGTTCTGTAACAGTGTGATTATAACAAATATGAGAAAATTCCTTTTTTTTTTTTTTTCCTTATTTTCAGTTTCAAATTTTGTTGACATGTAGAATAATCATTGAAATGTAATAGAGATGCGGTGAGAAAAAATTACATAATTTTAAACTTTAATTATATGTTATTATAATCATAATAATTATTTATAATTTTATTTAAGTTTTATGTTGTTCAATTCTGTCAAACACATTACTCCAGATTACTGTTGCAGATATTCATTATTATTTGTTTCTTAAATTGTTAATAAATTAAGTTACGAAAAATTAATTAATTTTATTTATTTTATTTATTTATTATTATTATTATTAATATTATTTTGTATATACCAAGAAAAATGTGTTGGATAATTGGGAATTTTTGATCTCCGGTTTTCCATGGGTTTATACACTCTTGAGATGTCCAGAACACAATTCTATCATTCTTTCAAAATGCCAGTCTGTCTGTTTTTTTTTTTTTTTTTTTTTTTTTTTTTTTGTGTGTGTGTGTGTGTGTGTGTGTTATCAAAGTTTTGTGGACTCTGTATCTCACAAACCAATGGACGGAATTTAACCAAACTTGATGTTTAGTTAGACTTTAAACTAATTTGCTAAATATCAGGAATATTTAATTAGATATTGACCTAAATATCAGCTTTGGTGCTCATTAGCCTCTGGAATGTATCACCAGATAGGGTTCGCTTCTATTCTGTAAATTCTCCTCTCCCTTTTATGGGGAGATTATATCTCAGCTTCTACGGTGCACAAATGCACTAAACTTAATATGTGAAACAGATATTATGTAACAGTACGCTGATTTAATTCGGGTGCATATATTGACCAACTGGTGGCGCTGCTCTCCTGTAATTTAACCCCGTTAACGTAATGGCAATAATTCAGTTTTTGTGATATAAATAATTATAAATACACTGAACTTGGTATGTAAAATTAATATCATATAAAACTTTGCAGAATAATTTTGCGTGCATATCGGACAACTGGAGGCACTGGTATGCTGCAAATTAATTTTATTCAAGGGAACGGAACGCAATAGCACATTTTCTATGATTTATAAATGCTCTAAATTTGGTACGTGAAATAGATATTACATAAATTTTACTGATTCACTTCGGGTACATATCAAATGACAGGTGGCACTGTTACGTTTCAACTTACGGGAAGCCTGTACCTCACCTTCTATAATACGAATACTTATCAAACCTTGTATGTGAGACATATATATAATCACAAAATGTGCTGCTTCAGTTTCCGTATATATCCACCGACGGATGGTGCTTCTATTGCTTTCTGCGATTTTTCAGATATCTGTATTTCAGCATTTTTTGGTGAAAAATGTACAAAATTTCATATATAAAAATGTTAATTATAAAAACCTGTGTTGATTAAATTTTTATGATTAAATTAATAAATTTTAAAATTCTATGGATGCTGTATCTCACGAACTAATGAACGTAATTTATTCAAACTTTGTTTACTTGGACTATGACCTAAACTGGTGGCGATTATATTTGTTAATAAATCGTTCAATAGGTAGCACTGTCGTACCATTATTTTCAGAATTTTTAATATGTCATAATAGGTCAAAATTTCGTATAAATGTGCATGAGTCAGCATTGTTTTTAACTTTTCCCTGGAAAACTAAATATGTATATATATATATATATATACATTTATATTAGTAATATTTAATTAAAAAAAAATATGGGCAATTTGTATAGTTAATCGCTTTCGCTATTGTATTAAAATTTTCAATATTCTTGCCAGAAAAGTCGTCTATACTCTTAAAGCGAAAGGATGAACCCTAAATCTGTGATAATTTAAAACAAAGTTATCGACTTTTCACATTTTTCATTATGTAAAATACATTTCTTAAGATACATATTTTGTATACCGTAAAATTGATTTTTTTGGATATTTAGTGTTATATTTGTTTGAGATGAAAATCGTATACATTTACCATGGAAAATAATTTTGATAGATTATTTTAGCAAATAATATTTGACATCGACCTGCGCAGGAAAATATAGAAGAAAGTTTTAGGATGGCCTCAGTATAATAATTTTAAAAAAGGTTAAGTTTTGAACAGTATGAAAAATATTTATTAGAAACGGGTGTTCTTGAATAAATTGCTTGATCGACAAGAAAATTTCGCCGCATGTAAAAGCCACCTGCTCTGTTTTTGCACAGGAAGTTGGTATTTCTTGGCGTGGCTCGTTGGATCCAAAGTCCTACTGCTTGCTTACTCATCACATATTTTGTATTTACATTCAGATTTGAATTTAACTTTCGTTCGGATATACTACAACAGCAAACAGCTTCAAGATACAGACAGATAAGTTCGTTCACTTACTTTTCCTTTTTATAAAATTTTCATACTTATGCATTGAAATCTTACAAAATTTATTAAAATTTATAAAAAAAACATATAATATTTTAAAATTAAATTTGAATTTTTTTAATTTTTTACATCTTTCACGCTAACTCCTAAATTTATTTCGTTCGATATTTTATTATTACAGTTCAACGTTGTAGTTTAAACAAACCCATGCGAATTTTTCGAACTTTTCTTTTCTTATTTACTTTTAAAATTTGAAACTCATAAATATTATACCGAATTCCCCATCTAATTAAAATATTAATTTACCAGAAGCCAAATTATTATTAGTACCAAATTAATATTGTGCAATTGTGAGACCAAGATCATTCAAAGAAAGGTTTCAAAATAAAATTCATTGTTGAAGTCCCAGTTTCATACTTCCGCAGGCAGTACAGTTATAGTACAGGATTTCCATGATGCCTTTTAAATTTTTGTCGCGATGTTGGTGATGACTTTTTATTTATTTTGGTGTATTTTGTTTAAAAAAAAATGATAATAATAATTCTTATTTTGATTATATTTTTATGTTTATGATTTTTAGTCAATTTATGACAATTATTCATATTCTGTATAATCTTTAAAGTATTTCTATGTTTAAAATGACGCTTATAAAGATTGAAGAAGCAATTTTTAAAAATACAATTTTCCATAAAATAATGTAAGCAGACAAATTTCGTAATTTTTTCTTATTAGTTCATTGAGTTGAGTCCGCATGCTTAAATATTGTTCATTTTTAAATATTATTTTTTATCCTCGCATATTTCAATAATTACACTACTATATCGTTTCGGCAAAAATTAATTGCAACTGATCCACGTTAAAGAAATATATAGATAGATTTGATCATGTTTGATCGTTTTACATTACACTGTAGAAATTTAAAAGCAGGGAGAAGTATTAAAAAAGAAATAGTTACTAAGGTGAATCTTAATATTGCTAAATATTTTAAATTTTGAAGTTTATTTATTTAATTTTTATTTATTTATTTGTTTACAGAATAAAATTTTAGTTATTTATTTATTTATTTTTCAAAATGTTTCACCATATTTTATACTGTCATATTTCACTGCATGTGTACGTAAAATTTATAATCTCAAAATCAATAATTTAAATAAATTTCGCATACGCATGATTTGAAATATGAAAATATTAAGTAAATTTCACGTAATCTATTTAAATAAAAAAAAAAAACAAAATAATATTAATATTAATAATAATAATAATAATAATAATATATATATATATATATATATATATATATATATAATGAAACGTATTTAAAATACACCGCTGTTCAAAATTAAAGGAACAAACCTGCTTTTTCATTTTCTTCTTTTATGCATAACTTTTAAACAAATAAACACATGGACATAAAATTTGGATGTCATGTTCGTTATCATATCATTAATCGAATTTTACATAATTTTAGAATAAGTGATAATTTAAAACTAATAATTATTAATTTTTCTCAAAAGTAAGCTTTGGAAAAAAATAAAAATTTCAACAATTTTAGCGAAGAAAACTTAATGAAAAATTGTGTTAATGATGCATTATAGACAAGTGAAGACGCACATGCCCTCACATGTTAAACAAAATCCTAGTTTTACTTTCTGTGTTCACTTTTCTTTTACTTTAATAACGGAATTTTTGAAAAAAAAAAATAATAATAATAATTACTAATTTGTATAAACTGTGATCATCACCAGAATAATAAAAATGTCGATAAATAATTTAATAATGAACGCCTTATCCGATTTTCATATTTCTATGTAAAATTTAAAAAAAAATATTCACACGCGAAAAAATGAAGAAAGAAGAAGAAACAAAAAAGTGACTACATTAAGAAATATACGGTTTTAATCTAACGCATGGATGAGCCTACATTTTTAACCTATCTGTAATGCATCTTCATGACCATTTTTCATTAAGTTTTCTTTTCTAAAATTGCTGAAATTTTTCATTTTTTCAATGTTTATTTTTGAGAAAAATTTACTGATATTTAGTTTAACAATTATTACTTATGCTAAAGTTATATAAAATTCGATTTATGGTAGTTTAAAAAACATACTATCCAAATTTTATACTTCTGTGTTTATTTGTTTAAGAATTATGTGGGAAAAAAAAAAAACGAGAAAACAGTTTATTGTTTAAATTTTGTACACTTGTGTACTTCTTTTAACTAATTTTTATTTTCTGTTTTCCATTGATTGTGCATTATTATAGTTTAAAAATAGAATATGTAACATATCTGGGCATTAATCTGAGATTTCATTGATAATTTAAAATTTAATAAAATACTTTTGTGTTTGAATGCCAAAAGTTTGCAGTAAGTTTCAAAATTTAGACATAAATATTTTTAAATTTTTTTGCTTAAGAGCCCTCTTCACTCACCGCCGCTGGAAGCCGAAGCTAATGTTATTCAATGGGAAATTTTTCATTACAAATAACTTATTAAGTAATAATTATTTTTAAATTCTGTTTTCACATTATGAAAATTCCCAGCTGTTAAATTGACGGACCTTTTTTAAAAAAATATTTTTTTAATTTTTTATATTTTACTTCGAAGCTGCAAAATACGAATTTACGATATGTGATTTTCTTTCATTTTGCAATTTCAAAATAAAATATTAAAAATTAAAAAAATACTTTTTTAAAAAAGGTCCGTCAATTTAACAGCTGGGAATTTTCTGAATGTGAAAATAGAATTTAAAAATATGTATTAGTTAATAAGTTACTTGTAAAGAAAATTTCCCCATAGAATATCATTGGCTCGGTCTACCGGCGACGGTAAGTGAAGAGGGCCGTTAACTTATTAAATTAATATCCAAATATGGTTATATTCTATTGTTAAATTATAATTATGCAAAAACCAGGGGGGGGGAATAATAATTAGTTAGCAGGGGGCATATTATCTTAAAAATTTTCAAAATATTCCAGAACTTGAATTTATTTATTTGTTTGTTTTTGAATTCAAATATTTATCTAGAATATTCAAAATACTTGATCTTTTGTTATACAATATTTCAATGCATGTATGCAAAATTTTATATTACTAAGACAATTATTTATGAAAAATAATAATAATAATAAAAAGATAAAATAAAAACTACACAAAAAAGAAAAAAGAAAAGAAAAGATAAATAAAGGAAAGGAAAAAAAAAGAAAAAAATAAGTAAATAAAATAAACAGACACTATAAAATTCAAGAACTCGAAGCAATTGTTCCGGGTCGAGAAAAGACACAACCCTTCATCAACCGAACAAAGTAGGCACGAGTGCTGCAAAAAATCTGCAACGTAGCTCTTGTATTTGCAGCACTCGTGCCTATTATGTTCGTCTGACGAAGGGTCGTGTCTTCTTTCGACCCGAAACAATTGTTGCGAGTTCTTCCATTTTATTATACATTAAATACATTTTTAGCACGTTCAAAGAACGTTCAAAAATTGTTTACATAACGTTGTGAGAACGTGTGTATAGAACGTTTTCAGAACGTTTCTACACTATTTTAGAACGTTTACAGTACGTTTTCTAGAATGTTCTGAAAATGTGTATAACGTTTTGAAAACGTTCTAAAAACATTTAGAGCGTTCTGAGACCGTATACATAGAACGTTCTCTGAACGCTTCTATAACACCGATGGTGATAGCTACACGTTCATTGAACGTTCCCTGAACCGTACTATTGTACTTTTTCAAGATGGACAAATAGACGTCTATAACACGTTCAAAGGGAACGTTCTTAAAACGTGTTTGCAGAACAATATTTGAACATTCAGAGAACGTTTCGGTGCTGCTTGGGGCTAGTCTTAAATAAACACAACTAATTCAAATCATTATTGACTATTAATCGGTCTGCGCCCACCTGACGCTTAATTTTTGGACTTGTATTTCCGAATTAATTTCTACTTGCCAGTTCAAATTACTAAAGATTGGTTTACATGATGCTTAAAACAAATGACTTCATCTTTTATATCATGATATTAACCTGTTTTGAAGTCCAAACGACTCCAAGAAATTAAAAATGGCATCGTAACACTTTTAATTCAAATTTTATAACCGTCTATTTATTTATTTATATTATTAATTTCTCGTGACGTAGTGATTTATTTCTCGTGATTTTGCATACTTTATTTATTACTAGCCGACTTCGGCGACCAGTTGGTTCACGATCCTTGAATAATCTGACTTTATGAAACTTTTGCTCGTTTTTTTTTTTTTTTTTTTTTTTTTTTTTGATGGGGGGGGGGGCTTTCTTTTATGGACGAATAAATTTTGGTTAATGAAGTTTCGTTTACTGCGATGCATTATTCATTATTATACTGTAACTATTATACACAACACTGATTTTTTTTTTTTTTTTTTTTTTTTTTTTTTTGTAGAATTTTCTAAATAGACCAATGAGTTCTGTATGTTTAATTCATCATTTGAATTAATGAATGATTCTTCCTAAGCCATGCAAACCATGGATAAAATTTTACTCTCTTTATTACAAAATATTTTTTAAGCTATGACGTGGTATTCAGCATTAGTTTAGGGAAATTTGGGCTTTTATTGTTAAGAAGATAGTAAAATATATAAATAAATAAAGCATTATAACTTTTCTTTGTTTCTTTCTTTTTTATAATATCCGAATATAAAAATAAAGTCCTACTTTTAACCAGAAAAATGTCTCCAATACAGCTGATTTCGAATATTATTCAAAAAATTTTTTCCAGAGCTATTCCATAGAATAAGCTGGTTTATTTCACTTATCGTCATTATGTAATACTTTTGTTCTCATTCCAATTATATTCATTTGTGGCATCTAATATTTAGTTAATAACAATAAAAGTCACAACCCCGGTGAGAAAAACAACAAAAATTAAATTAATAAAATTAATAACTTATCTGCCTGTAATCATAGATATAGTAATATTATATAGATTGATCATTGGGGAGAAAAAGTGATTCCTTTTCACTTGGGAAAAGACGGCGATTTTACCAAAATATGGCCGTCTTTCCCCGCGTGAATACACACGGGAATACACACGAATATTTTAGCAAATAAAATTTATGAATAATTTATTTACTAAAGGCGAATGAAACACTCCAGATACAGTTTCAAATTCATTTTCCTTTTTTTTTTTTTTTTTTTACAGTACCACTTAATGGCTGATTTAAAAGTTTTTTTTTCGGCATCAAAAATCTTTGCACGATAACATGGGGATGATAGATCTATATATATTACTATATCTATGCCTTTAATAATATCACTATATTGTTACCTTTGATATGATTAACGTATTTTTTATATCAATAACATTATCTTTATTTCTGCCTCTTTCAGTATAGATAATACATTGAATTTACTTGAAAACTGATGTCTTAACGCTCTTAATAAGTCAATATGTATTTTTAGATAACATTTCTTTCTTTTTTCTTTACTTTTTTTTTTATTCTCTGTAACAAAACTGCTTCATATCTTCATTATAAATAAAACGACCGTGTAAAAAATGGACAGTTTGCAAAATATTTAGTAAGTTTTGCTATTTCCATTTCATTATATAGTAAAAAAAAAAAAAAAAAAAAAAAATCATTAAGAATTTATTTGCGTAATATATCTATTGTAGTATATGCAGGGTGTTCCAGAAGGCTTGAAACGTGGTTTTGTTCTTTATTAGTCTGTAAATCAAAAAGGGGATGGTGCATAATTTAGTCTGCCCTGGCTCTAAATTTACTTGGAGTCAACGACTGAGGAGGACAAATAAAAGTACTGTGCAAATTATTAGACTAAACGCAGAACTAACCCAATTCCTTAACATGCCTGCATTTTTAACTGTTTCAATTTTGAAACTTGTAGGGTGTAGAGAACATGGTATTCTTCGTATATTTCAGCAAAAGTTTCGTTACGAAGGTATACAGGGGACTAGTAACATATTAAACAAAAACCAAACACTTTAAAATCACCCTGTAAAAAATAATACCTAAAATTCTTTGTCGATCTAGCGCTGTCTCATTTTTATAATTAATTGTATTACTTTATATGTCAACAGAATGTATACTTAAAAGGTTCATTTAGCAACAATGAAAGTTTTTCAAAAGCTTTTTGTTTATAACAGGTAAAGTTTTTAAATAAATGCAACAACGTCATTTTCAGAAAACATAGAGTACATT
Source organism: Salticus scenicus (assembly GCA_963930645.1). Lineage (NCBI taxonomy): Eukaryota > Metazoa > Arthropoda > Arachnida > Araneae > Salticidae > Salticus > Salticus scenicus. The sequence goes on along the minus strand of OZ005656.1, from coordinate 183,400,353 downwards.
TTCATAGTACAATAGATACAACATACTGCAATCAGAATGCATATATATAATATCTAATGAAATATGCACATTTTTACTAAATAATTTTAACTGCTCATGCGCAAGCATTAATAAAAAGATTTTTTACAAAATTTATCAGCAAAATGTATTGAGCTACTCTTAACAAGAAAATCCATGCAAATACCGGGAAAGTTCTGAAATATATCGCCGGTGTTATGACTTGAATATCAGTTGCTCACAAAATGATATAAATCCATAAAGGGTTTTGCCAACATTTTTATTTTTAATCAATGCACGCTATATTAATGTTAATCTATTCAATAAAAAAATATGGATAAAACCCCTTAATTTTTGCTTCATTTTGTGAGAAACTGAAATTTAACTCATTCTATCGACGATATCTTTCTGAATTTTCACGATATTTACAAGGCTTTTTGTTTGTTTGTTTGTTAAAGGCAACTTTATACATTTGAGTAAAAAATTCAGTAAAATAAATTTTGTCGACGCTTGCACTGGCAAAATTAAAATCATTTAGTAAAAATGTTCATATATCACTGCGTATTTAATATTTTCTTATCCTGATAGCATGTTATATCTACTGTAGTATCCAAGTTTTCTAAAAATGGCATTGCATTGGTTTTAAAACGCCACGTGTTATGAATAAAAAACGCACGAAATTTTTTTCTTGTTGTTAAAGAAACCTTTGTATCTCCGTGAATATACATTCTATCTACATACAAATGAATACAAATAATAATAATAAGGGAAATAATCGCATACCAGAATGACAATGAATTTTAAGTTTTTTTTTTTTTTTTTTTTTTTTTTTTTTACAAGATAATCCCAAACATTTTATTTTTCGTTTAATTTTTTACTAGTCCCCTTTTTGCCTTCGGGACAAAATCGTCGCTGAAATATATGAGGTATAACATTATTTACACCCCCACAAGTTTGGAAACTGAAATAATGAAAAGGAAAGTCATAAGGTAAGGCGACATAAAATAATTTCTGTTTATAGTCTAATAATTTGTATAATACTGTAACTTTGCTTATTTATATTGTATATTATTTTAAATAATTTTCTGAAAGTGTTTAATTTTTTACTTGAATTGTCCAACCCTTCTTAATAAACTTTCGTATATTTTAAATTATAGTTGTGTGCAGTAAAATTCAGATATCTTTTAAATTTCATTTTTGGATTTTTTTTTTTTTTTTTTTTTTTTTTCCCCTGCTTTAATTAACTAATCGTTTTCGTTTATATGGCTTCTGCAATTTTTCTCATGAACTTATTTTGTACTTCTAAAATAAAAATATTATCCCTACATGATACAAATTTAAAATACCAAACATGAACTTCCATCTGATATTTTTACTTTCTCTTACCCACAGGGTCGAGAAAGTATTGTTTCAGGGTCAAATTTTCGAACGTGAGTTTTTGTTATATTTACATGTTCTGAGGTCCCCTGAATACGAAAATCATGTTTTTAGCGAATTGTCTGTGTGTCTGTCTGTTATCAGCATATCTCAAGAACAAATAGTAGCAAAAATTCCATACTCGGTATTTTAAATGTGTATCATATAGGGATGCTACAGTAAGCTTTTCGTTGAGATGAAGCAAATGGTTCGTGTACAGGGACACTCAAAAGTATTCAAATACATTACGTCTATGAGGGAAATTGCAGGTAAGTAGAGTTTAACATCTGTAGACTGCACTAAACCAAATGAATCGAATGTATATTTTTTTGTAATAGAGATAATCAACTGGGGAAAAAAATCTGGTATATGTAGGAGCCTCGCCTCCCCCTGGGGGGGGGAGTACATTTTCATGATGGGTATCTTTCAAAAGAGCTCGCCAATACCCTTAAAACGAATGGTTGAACCATCGATCTGTGATAATTTAAAATAAAGTTATCCATTTTTTTCATTTTTAACAAAATAATAATAATAATAATAATAATAATAATAATAATAATATTGAGAATAAATTCAACTCTTTTTTTTTTGGATGTTTAGTGTTATACTACTTCTCTAATATGGAAATCGTCTTGCATTATCATAAAAGATAATTTGTTTAAATAATAATTTTAATAAATTATTTTTTAAAAACAGAATTATTTTTTAATAACCGAGTTAAATTCTATATAAATGTAGATGCATTAATGAAACGAGAACTAATTATTTAAAACTCTTCCAAAGCCTAATTTGAATTGTTTAACATAGGTTTACATAACAATACTCGTTATCTTATCTCTTAATCTCCAACTTGTATTTATAGTATTAAATTTCAGGGTAAGAGAAAGTCGTGTGAGTGACACACCAGATTATTTCTTGAGTTATGCGGACAATATATTCATAGGCAGACAGACATACACCGCTGAAAACTCAACTTTCGACTTCAAGGTACTTCAAAACGGGTAAATACAGCAAAAACCTACTTTCGAAAATTTGACCCAAAAATAATACTTTTTCCAACCGTATACGGGTAAGAGAAAGTAATAAGGTGAACTAAATTTATTTAAATTATACGAAAATAATTTTTTTTCTAAACATAAAATGTTAGCTTTGATCCTTTCAACAGCCAATTTTATACGACCGCTTTTCCTTCACGCAAAATGCAGGTATATAATTTAGCATGTGCTGGTTCAAAATTTACTTTCAATCGGCGGACTGGGAGGTTCTTTTTGGGAGTCATTCGCCGACGGAAGACAGGTGCAATGAACTTCCGGTGGAAAAAAGAATAGGGTACGTAGTAATGATGGCTAGTTTACATTCAGGTTATCAAAAAGCCTTTTTCCTGCTTTGATATTTCTGAGAAATTCTGTATTCGCATGAAACGTTTCGTTTATTACTTTCTTCTATGTACATGAAAAGAAAGTATAGGATAGGAATTTTTTCGAATTCTGGTTTTCGATAGATTTACATGTTTTTAGACTTCCCCAATACAATTTGATCATTTTAAAGTAAATGTCTTTTTTGTATGTTTGTCTATACGTATGTATGTGTGTGTTACCAAATTTTGTGAATGATATATCTCACAAACTAATAAACGGAATTTAATGTAACTTTAAATTTGGTTGGACCTTAACCTAAATTGGTGCGGATTAGCTTTTGGTGCATTTCGTTCAACAAAAAACGCTGCCTTCCTGTTCTTTTTTTTTTTTTTTTTTTTTTTTTTCGAAATTTTTAATATGGTAAAGTACGACAAAATTTCTTACAAATGAAGATAATTAGGATTATTTTTAGCGGATCATTGGGAAATTAAAAAAACAATATATATTTTAATAAAAGTCAACCAGGATACAACTTTTGTATGCGTAGATAAAATCTACCCCCCCCCCCCCCCCTTTCCTGGGGGTAAGTACCTCCCCAGGCGGTGAAAATTTCCAGCATGATTATTTTTCAAAATAATTTGTCAATACTTTAAAAACGAATTTTTAAACCGCAAACAAAATTATCGATTTGTTTTACATTTTGAAGGGGGAAAAAAAGGGGGAGTGGAGGGTGATGCATCATTCTAAGACATTGCTTGAGTTTCTTTCGACATTTAACGTACTTTTCTGGTATGAAAATCGTCTGCACTCACAAATAGGAAATAATATTGAAAAATAATAATTTTAATAAAAAATTTACATTGCGGGAATTGTATAGGGGAATACAAAACAAGGTTTTGTGGTCGGCAGAACATACTAATTTTTTTAGGGGGGTGGGGGATGGAGGGGAGAAGCAGAAAGAAAATTTTGAAACATTATTTGAATATTAGGATTGGTTATTCATTATTGTTATTATTATTATTATTTTAATCTTATTATTTGCTGTCTCAAAGTGTATTGCGATTGCATACAAAACTTTTAGGTTTAGTTTTGAACACTGGTAATGTCTAAATAAATATTTCTTTATTTTGGATTATTTTTCTATTCTTTCTATTTTTTCTGTAATTCTTAACCCCCCCCCCCCCTTTTTTAAAAAAAAAAAAATCCTCATACGCTACATGTATATTATTGTTCCAAATATAGAAGTTTTCAAAATTTATTCTTATTTATTACTTGAAGTCGCGTACATATTACCTTTGCTTGTAAATTTATGCCTTTTCAAAAATCTTTTATTAAAAAAATAAGACTATTCAAAGTGTACTAAAAGAATAAAAATTAAAGCTATTAAAAATTGAAAAAATGAAACTATAATTAAGCAATTAAAAAATGTATTTTTCCTCAAGTTAGAGTTCTTTTTTTGTGCACTTTGAAAATTACATTTCAAACTTTGAAAACTTTAAACAAAAATTTGAAAGAAAGCAGAAAAAATTTGAAAGTGTTTTTAATTTAACTAAAAAAAAAAAAATAATAATAATAAATAAAAAATAAAAAAAAGCGATACATTTTTATAAAAATATTATTTCTTGAAAATTGATTACAAATATTTCTTTAATATGTAAAAGAAATTTTAATTGTATTTCTTTGGCTTAAACATTTTTTAATACGTAATTGAAAACTTTAATTAAGATTTTTCTTAATTTATAAAATACTAAAATGAATTTTGAATGTTAAAATAAAACAATGCCAGTAAATGAAACTAATATAAAATAAGAATTTTTTGGGTACTTTTACACATTTTTTGCCTTTAAAATAAAAAGGTTTTTTTTGAGATAATTTCTTTTTTTAGAGCGAAAGGAGTTAAATTTTATATTTTCAGCTTTATCTAAGAGCTAAAATGTACATTTTTTTTTTTTTTTTTTTTTAATTGAAAAGAAAAAAATACAGTGTAACTTGGTATTCAAAATGTTTTGTTTAAATGTGGCTGACAAATTAAGCTATTCTTTGCTTTTACATTTTAAGAAATTCATTTTTAACATAAATAGGAAATAACTATAAACTATTAGTAGTCATTATAAGAATGCATAAAAATACACTAAAATTTATATTGATTAAAATGATTTTAAATTTGATCAAAAGTCCGTTACAGTAATTCTTTTAATTTCCTTTTAGTTCATTACTTTAGGTTTTTTCTCAATAAATTTTGTTTTTGTACTAACCGTTGTAAGTAGTTGGATATATATAAGAGGTAATAGTATCAGTTATTTTCGTTGTTAACCTAAAGTCAGAAAAGGTTAACTTAATTTTGTTAAAATTAATTCTAACTGGTCTAAGTTATTCGGTGGCATTAAAAAGACCGAGAAAGAGATTATTGTTTCATTGGAGAGATGAAATTGTGAATTTTGGAAGAGCCAAACGGAGAAGAATTGCAGAAAACAGGGAAGGTTGGAATCACCTAGGAGAGGCCTTCATACTGAAGTGGATTGATAAAGGCTAAATTTGACGATGATTATATATGTGTACATATATATATATATATATATATATATATATATATATATATATATATATATATATATATATATTCTAATAATATTTTTTGCCTATGATACTTTCTATAATTTTAAACCAGCGAGTAATTTTGATATGTTTTGTCTTTTTATGGAGGAGGTAAGGAATGAAGGGAGATGAGGAATTAGGAAAGATCACAATCATACGTTTATCTGGGATCTAAAATACTTGCGCAATAATTAAAATTAATGATTAATAATTCCAAAAATTCATTTTTTGAACTATTTCTGTAAATTTAAATAGGGAATAAAAATGTTCTTAAATTTTATTTATTTTCAAGAAAAATAGACCGGGAAATAATTTTGAATATTTAGAATTCATTATGACATTAAATAAGAAATGTATTAAAATCCATATTAATTAAAAAAAAAATAAAATAAATAAATAAATAAAATTTTGTTCGAATGTCTTTATAAGTTGTTAAAAATGTGAATTTTCACTGAAATCATTAACTTTTTTTTTTTTTTTTCATGTACTAGCCGTAATAATTTATTTGAAAAAAAAAAAGAAAAAAGAAAGTAATAAAAATTTTTGCCTGTAATGCATTTTCTAAATTCAATTTTATTTATTTATTTATTTTTTATGGGGGTGGTGGGAGTTGGAAACCACTATATTTAGGTTTTTTTTTTTTTTTTTTCTTTTTTTTTTTCATGTAAGAGTTGAAATCTATCAGTAACAGAGTTTAAAAGAAAATTTAAATAACTCATAAATTTGATGTTTGAAACTTTTACGCAAATGCAACTGATAAATAAATTTGTTCTTTGATTATACTCGTTGAAAAAAAAAAAAAAGAAAAGAAAAGAAAAGAAAAGAAAAAAGAAAGTAATAAAAATTTTTGCCTGTAATGCATTTTCTAAATTCAATTTTATTTATTTATTTATTTTTTATGGGGGTGGTGGGAGTTGGAAACCACTATATTTAGTTTTTTTTTTTTTTTTTTTTTTTTTTTTTTATCTAAGAGTTGAAATCTATCAGTAACAGAGTTTAAAAGAAAATTTAAATAACTCAGAAATTTGATGTTTGAAACTTTTACGCAAATGCAACTGATAAATAAATTTGTTCTTTGATTATACTCGTTGAAAAAAAAAAAAAAAGAAAAGAAAAAAGAAAGTAATAAAAATTTTTGCCTGTAATGCATTTTCTAAATTCAATTTTATTTATTTATTTATTTTTTATGGGGGTGGTGGGAGTTGGAAACCACTATATTTAGTTTTTTTTTTTTTTAATCTAAGAGTTGAAATCTATCAGTAACAGAGTTTAAAAGAAAATTTAAATAACTCAGAAATTTGATGTTTGAAACTTTTACGCAAATGCAACTGATAAATAAATTTGTTCTTTGATTATACTCGTTAAAAAAAAAAAAAAAAGAAAAGAAAAAAGAAAGTAATAAAAATTTTTGCCTGTAATGCATTTTCTAAATTCAATTTTATTTATTTATTTATTTTTTATGGGGGTGGTGGGAGTTGGAAACCACTATATTTAGGTTTTTTTTTTTTTTTTTTTTTTTAATCTAAGAGTTGAAATCTATCAGTAACAGAGTTTAAAAGAAAATTTAAATAACTCAGAAATTTGATGTTTGAAACTTTTACGCAAATGCAACTGATAAATAAATTTGTTCTTTGATTATACTCGTTGAAAAAAAAAAAAAAAAAAGAAAAAGAAAAGAAAAGAAAAAAGAAAGTAATAAAAATTTTTGCCTGTAATGCATTTTCTAAATTCAATTTTATTTATTTATTTATTTTTTATGGGGGTGGTGGGAGTTGGAAACCACTATATTTAGTTTTTTTTTTTTTTTTTTTTTTTTTTTTTTTAATCTAAGAGTTGAAATCTATCAGTAACAGAGTTTAAAAGAAAATTTAAATAACTCAGAAATTTGATGTTTGAAACTTTTACGCAAATGCAACTGATAAATAAATTTGTTCTTTGATTATACTCGTTAAAACAACAAAAAAAAAAAAAAAAAGAAAAGAAAAAAGAAAGTAATAAAAATTTTTGCCTGTAATGCATTTTCTAAATTCAATTTTATTTATTTATTTATTTTTTATGGGGGTGGTGGGAGTTGGAAACCACTATATTTAGGTTTTTTTTTTTTTCTTTTTTTTTTTTTTTTCTAAGAGTTGAAATCTATCAGTAACAAAGTTTAAAAGAAAATTTAAATAACTCAGAAATTTGATGTTTGAAACTTTTACGCAAATGCAACTGATAAATAAATTTGTTCTTTGATTGTACTCGTTAAAAAAAAAAAAAAAAGGTAATAGAGTCATTATGTCAGTAAATAAAAATGTACGAAAATCCATATTTCTTAATGTATATATTTTGTGGAGATAATTTTCCCCTGAAGAGAAATATCTAAAGTTACGGGTGTTTTTAATTTTTTCTCCCCTGCAAAGTAACTAACTGGTCTTAAAATAATTTTAATTTCTCCTTTTGTTATTATTTTTTCGTTGCTTGATTTTAAATTTTATCTTGGTTCACTTTCATTTTCACGTCGTGTCTAGCGTTGTAATATGTAGAAAATATACGAGGAATAATGTTACGGTAAGTTTGTTGTGAATTAATTTAATATAGATTAGTTACTAAAGTTATTTGTTTCAACTCTTTTCATTAAAATTCTATTGTATTTACAGGATATTTAATTTAGTTATATATGAATTCTAATTGGTTATTTCGGCTTTCGATACCATTTCCTCTTCTGCTATTCTTTATTTTACAAAGTTTAATAAATAATTTTGTTTATTTATTTAAAAATGTTTTACGGTAAATTGTTCAAATATTAATTTTTTATGAGATCATAATTCGATTTTCCCCCTCTCTGTAAAGTTTGTTTTAGTACTAGTCATGCTATTTATTTTATTTATTTATTTTTATTTATTTATTTATTTATTTTTTGTGGGGGGGGGGATTTTTAACACGTTTCGACAAGGTTGAAAAGTATTAATAACTCGTCTATCTGTCTGTCTATCCGTCCGTCTGTCTGTCTGTCCGCGCTCGAACTCCCGTAAATATTCAATGAATTTTTTTATACTGATATATGTTATTTAAGTGCAGTATCTGATGATTTCTAAGGAAAATGGATTAAATACAACCACTGGTTTGCGTACAGGGACACTCGAAAGTATTCCAAAGCATTGTGTTGTATAAGAGGTATTTCTATAAACTAAATTTTAACAACTTTGCACAAATCTTAATGAAAATGAATTATGTTATTCATGTGTACAAAAGAATGCTTTCTATAGATTGATGAGCATTAATATTTACAAGGGCATACAAAAATATTCAGTTATTGGAAATTTGCTGGAATTTCGTTTACATTAAGCGTTTTTAACACTTTCTTGCAATTTTTAAGTGTGACTATGATTTCAATTCGTGTATCTGTCTGTCCGACTGTGCATCTATCTATCTGTCCGTCTATGCCCGCCTCCAGCGTCAATAAATGTTTTCACATTTAAAAAAAAAAATGATATATGTTATTCAAATTCATTGTGGAACGTTCCCTATTTAAAATGGCATTAATAGCTCCTGTACAACTAGTTTGTGCACACGGACACCCAAAAAATGCCAATTCGTTGCGTTTTATGATATTTTTTTTTTTTTTTATAAATCCCATTTAAATAACTTTCTACTGTAAAAAGTATAAAGAAATTGACATTTATTGTTAATATGCTGAAACAGTGTTTTGTATAGAATATACTATGGTTAACCTTCGGATTTACAGCGCTACACTAAAATATTCAGATAAATTAAAGTTTGCATTTTCTTTAACGGTAAGCATTTTTAACGCTTTCCAACAATATATAAGAGTGGTTATGAATTCAATTATACTATATGTATGCTTTTCAGTTCCGTCTGTCTGTTATGTGATAATGAAGGCAAAAAACATTGAAAGTTATACGATACAACAAGCACGTATAGTTGGAAAGTGTTAATAACCAATGCGTACCGCGTGATTTTTCGCTCTTGTTTTTCTTTTTCTTGTTTTTTTTTTTTTTTTTTTTTTTTTTCATTTAATATTTTCTGTAATTAACCAACGATTATTTCCGATATTTTTTTTTTTTTTTTTTTTTTTTTTTTTGCTTTTTCATGTGGGTTGTGGGGGCATGAAAACAAATATATTTACAGATTTATCTAAGAGCTAAAATCCAAGTGTAGCGGTGAAATAAAAAAAATAGTCAAATCGTCGTGTTCAGGAAATTTCAAAACGTCGAAAACCGTCGAAAACTGTTCGAAAATTTTCACGAATTTAATACTTTCTTCTTGTATATTTATAGAAGGAAGTAAAAATTAATAGTCAAAGGAACTGAAGAAACTGAACGTTTAGACCTTGAAAATTATTTTTTAATTGTATACTCATTTTCAAAAAAAAAAAAAAAAAAAAAAAAAAAAAACAGGAAAATAATTTTGTATAAACAGAATTATGACAGAAAGTAAAAACTCACTAAAATCCATATTATTTATAAGTATTATTTCAAGTGTTCAAAAGTCTTTTGCAGTGTAGTGTATTGTTCAAAAATATTAATTTTCTCTGGGGTCATTATTCGCTTTTTTTCCTCTCACTAGATTTTGTTCTGGTACTAGCCGTTCCAGTTGATATACCATGCGTGATTAAAAAAAGAGAATAAAAAAGTCGCACGCATGCGCTCTCTCTCATGTTGTAGTTTTATCGGTTAGAGAAACACGCTTATCAGGTTTATCACGCATTGTGTATATAGGTGTTTTCCTACTCTGACTGCCTAGAACAAAAGTCGCTATCCTGACGCCGGTATCAAATCTCTCTATTGAGGATTATTATGGCTTTCGTTTCTCCTTTGCCACGACCTTCTGAAAGTTCGTTTCCCGTGCGATATGAGTAACTTAAGGTTTTTATTATTTCAAAATTATTCATGTATAGTAGTTGTAAAATAGTGTATAGTAACTTAAGGCTTCAAAAGCTTCATATTTCTTTCTTTTTTCTTTCTTTTTCTTTTTCTTTCTTTCTTTTCTTTTCTTTTTTTTTTTTTTTTTTTTTTTTTAAGAATTTAATATTTACGTATATTTTATTAACCCATTATTTGACAAAACTATTTTTCGAATTTTCTCTTAATTGGTGAACTTTATAAGTTTTGGTAACTATAATTAAAGGATTACGAAAAATTTCAAGTCATTAAATGTGCTATTACAAATCGTCCCATTTTTGGGACAGTGGCAGAAAACACTGTCCAAAATATTGTCTAAAACAATAAAAAAAATGGAGCGTCCCAAATCAGGGACAATGGTAGATAATGGGTTAATAAGCACCTGAAATTGTGTCTTAGAGTTACACTTTTAAACGAAATTTATACCATTGAAGTAATTGTCATAGTTAAGTACTTTTATATTTATATATAAATTAATTAAAACATTAATTTATTGTAAATTAAATAGTTATCAATAATGTTTATTTACTTAAGACAAATGAAGAGGTTTTTTTTTTTTTTTTTTTTTTTTTAAATAAAATGCATACCTGTGAATACGCAATTTTCTGGAATTTTACTCTTAGACTAGATTCATAGAAATAATTACAGTAATTAAGTATTATTATTATTAATATTATTGTATCATTTTTATCTGAAATCCTATAGGTAAATTAATTATAATGTTAATTTGCTTTTAATTTATTATAAAAATTATCGATATTATTATTTGCTTGTTAAATATTATTAATCGAGAATTTTAGTAATTGTGTGTTTTTATTTTAAAATGAAGTGTTACAACAATACTTTTTTGTTTTTTATGCATATAGAATACGTAAATACGTCTATTATTATTAAGCAGTTCAATTTTTACTTGAATTTCAGAGCTTTCAGGGAAACTTCATAAAAATAATTTTCTGTAGTTAAGTTTCTCTTTAACTTTCATTTTTTCCATCGTAATAATGATTTGAAATCCATAAGTAAATTAACTAAAATTTCAGTTCACTTTAAATTAATCCAATTTAAAGTGAATTTATTAATCCTTTTCCAATTTAAAATTATTTATTGATAATTATTTATAAAATAATGCATAACTAAATCAAATGATGTATTTATGTATTTGTTTTTATTTTTAAAATAGAGATTCATGTACACACATGCATATACCTATTTCTAAGCAGATTTACTTATTCGCAGCATGATTTGAAATAATTTAAGAAAATAATTTAAATTGTTAATTCCCTTATTATTATTATTATTATTATGCTAGTTTAAAATTATTTTTTGATACTTATAATATGAAATAATGTATCGATTTTTAAGGTAAATGAGTGGTTAACTGGTTACTGTTAATTTTTAAAAGAACACATATAAATAGATGTGTACGTCTGATTCAGAATAGATATATTTATGTGATAAAGGTACATATAAATGTTTATACTTTTAAGAAGTTGTAATTAGAGTTTCGAGTTATACTTCTATGCAAAATTCATAGAAATATAACATAATTAATTTTTAATTAATTCTAACATTTATTCACATACTCTAATTAATCAATATGTTTTTGTTCTTTCAAAATTACTTGTAAGTTTACTTTCTGTTGCTTTTTTTTTCCCCCTTTGAATTTTATTTGTAGTTAAGAATAATATGTAGTTTCTTCAACCAATATTTTTCACTTTTAAAAAATATTATATATGCATTTATATGGATACGTTTAATTCTCAACAATTGTTTGAAGTTGTACATTGGCTTACAAAAATCATAAAAGTAATTACTGTAGTTAGTTAAATATTCTTATTCTTATACATTTATTAATTCAATTCCTTTAACTATGTTTTTAAATTTTTAAGTTCGATTAAAATTTAAAATTTTGATAAATAGTCATGTCTATTTAGTTTGCTCATTTTATAAATAATCTTTTTTGTATTTAATAATTCTATGTAGTTAATTATCCCTTTTTGAAAAAAAAAAAAAAAAAAAAAAAAAAAATCATTTTTAATTAATAATTCTATCTAAAATGTTTTTTTATTTAAATTTTTGTCAGGTTTATAAATTTATTTTAATTAACGCCGATGCTTTACGTTATAAAATTATAAGTATCAATTATTAAACAAAATAAGCCTTAAAAACAATATTTTTCTTGCGTACGACTATTTTTAAATATACTTTGCTATATATTTTTCTTTTTTATCTGTAAGATATGTTTTATTATTATTATTGTTGTTATTAAACTAAGTAAATTAATTTAATGATAATTAATATGTGTTCAATATTTAGCCAGTTTAAGATTGCTGAAATAGCGTATAAGTATAAATAGATTTCATAAAGCCAAAAGCTAATGATATATTATTTTAAATAAGATAAAAGTTATATTTAATTATTTATTATTTAACCAATTAAGTAATAATTAATATGTATTCAATATTTAGCCAGTTTAAGATTGCTAAAATAGCATGTAATGATACATAGATTATATAAAGTCAAAAAAGCTAATGATATATTATTTTAAATAAGATAAAAGTTATACTTAATTATTTATTATTTAACCAATTTAATTTAATAATAATTAATATGTATTAAATATTTAGCCAGCTTAAGATTGCTGAAATAGCATGTAATGATAAATAGATTACATAAAGTCAAAAAAGGTAATGATATATTAATTTAAATAAGATAAAAGTTATACTTAATTATTAATTATTTAACCAATTTAATTTAGTAATAATTAATATGTGTTCAATATTTAGCCAGTTTGAGATTGCTAAAATAGCATGTAATGATACATAGATTATATAAAGTCAAAAAAGCTAATGATATACTATTTTAAATAAGATAAAAGTTATGCTTAATTATGCATTATTTAACCAATTTAATTTAGCAATAATAAATATGTGTTCAATATTTAGCCAGCTTAAGATTGCTGAAATAGCATGTAATGAAAAATAGATTATATAAAGTCAAAAAAGCTAATGATATATTATTTTAAATAAGATAAAAGATATATTTTATTATATATTTTATTTTTTAGTAACTTAAAATCTATTTCAGTTTATAGTACTTTGAAATGAAAATTCAAGTTAAAATATTTTTAATGTTTTTAATATAAAATTTTTGTTTAATTATATAGATGATTAAAAAAAAAAAAAAAAAAAAAAAAAAAAAAAAAAACTTAAACTTAAACTAAGTTTGAAGTGTATCACAGATTAAGTTATACTTTTTTGTCAAGATAAATTAATTTAATTTTACAATAATGTCACAGAATTTGATATTGTTAGGATTAAAATAGTTTATTTTTGTGAAAAGACTAATATATAAATTTATAAACAATTTCTTGACAAAAAATTATACTAATATAAACTAAATTTCAAATATTTTTTAAATGCTTCTTAGATTTAGAGTTATAGATTTTACATTAATATAAATTACTTATTTTACAATAGGGCGGCAGATTTTGATATTGTTAATGCTTTATATTTTCTAAAGGCATTATAAAAACTTATAAACAATTTCTTGAGAGAAAAATTACGCGTATCTCACTACTGATAACTTTTTAAAATAAAAACCTTTTTTCAGTACATTAAGAAAAAATTAAAATAAATCGATTTAAGAACTGAATATTTATAACTTATTACTAATAAACTGTAAAAATCTGAAGAGATGTTGAAAAAAAAAAATTAACTTCTTAATTACATTGAGTTTCTTTTCTTCTTAATTTCGAATATCCACGCTTCTAAATTATTTTAAATTATATTGCCTTAATTTTGTTTTACATTTAAAGTTTTTTAAATAATTTTAATTCGCTTTTTCCATCTATATATCTATTTCTAACAAATACAGTATTGAAATATAATAGAAATAATAGGTTATGAAAATAAAGCCGAAAATATAACTAGAATATCTGAAGCACTTTTCAGATATCAAAATATACACACAGAAAAAAAAGTTGTCAGTTGACAATACAGAATTGACTAACCCAAACAGCTGACTAGAAAACTTCAGTTAAAAAGTGCACTAGCTGAACTGGTCTCCAAAACAAAACCCCAGACTAAGAAGGTTAATATTATCAGTTAAGACGGCTATATCTGATAATATTAACCTTCCTAGTCTGGGGTATTGTTTTGGAGACTAGTTCAGCTAGTACACTTTTTAACTGAAGTTTTCTAGACAGCTGTTTGGGTTGGTCAATTCTGTATTGTCAACTGACAACTTTTTTTTTTTCCTGTGTGACATGTACTTGTATTAACATTATCAAAATTGAACCTTTATCACGAAACATCATTAAAATATTTTTTATCTATATCTTTATATTATTGTGTTTTATCTAACATTTATTACTTCCTTAAGAGATAATCAGGATGTTGCAGCTGAAAGTCGTTGGTACAGACTCGTTGGTACAGCGTACTTACTATGGTCAGAAGAAGCGTTCCAAATCTTTCTCACTGATTTGGCACTTCTTTTGTAAATTGTAAGTATGCGAAATCATCAAGGATCATATGAAGAAATGTGTTGGAAAGAGTTTTTAGAAGAAAACTGGATTACAAGCTAAGATGTACAAGTTGTGTACAGATGACAAAGCTTTGCTGAGTGTAAACGCCAACTTAATGGAATTTTCAATTTGTTTCTTCGAAAATTGAGGTGCAAAAGTGAAATAATGAAATTCATTTAATAACAACTTGTTTTATAACGAAAGTGGATGGATTGAAGAATGAATATATTACATGGATTGAGAAACTGAATGCATATAATTGATTATTAATGAACTAAAATATTTTTGAACAATGCTGGTAAATTTTAAATTTCTTATTTGCATTGAGCTTGTTTCTTTTCAATTTCGAATGTCCAAGTTTCTATATTATCTATGGTCCAACTACCCTTTCATTTTTTTTTTTTTTTTTTTTTTCTGAAATTATTTTAATTGCTAAATGTATAGAAGACAAAGCTTAATTATCAAGTGTAAACGACAACTCAATAAAATTTTAGATTCCTTTTCTTTTCTTTTCTTTCCTTTTCTATTTTTTCTTTCCCGAAAAACCGAGATGCAAATTCGAGGAAGCAAAGGCGATATAATTAAATAAATTCAATAACAACTTCTTTTATAACGAAAATGAATCTATTAAAGAACTGAATATGTATAATTGATTATTAATAAACTAAAAAAATTTTTAGCTATGCTAATAAATTTCAAACAATTATATTGAACTTTATTTTTCTTTTTAATTTAGAATATTCATGTTTCTAACTTACCTTAGATTCAATTACCTTGAAAGAAAAATTAATCGCCATTATTTATACTTACTAAATGTACAGATTTTTTTTTTTTTTTTTTTTTCCGAAAATCGAGATACAAAGGCGAAAAAAATCACATTACTTAACTAAAAACATCTTTTAAAACAGCGAAGGTCAATTTAAGACTGACACATAAATTGAAAATGTCTAATTTTTAATATGATTGTGGTAACTCCCCCACTCCCACCCCTATTATTGTTATCATTTTCGTAATAACAAGAAATTAGGAAAGCATTCTTCTTTAAACAATTGAAGATCGAATGCTGCTATTTATGTTTCTATAAATCTAAATAAATCGCCTTATAAAAGTATCTTTAAAAATTGTGTATAACATTCTGTTAATTTCGAGGGGGGAAGAGAAATTCAGGTCCTGGCTATGTTTAATTTATTATTCATATCTGTATATATATATAAATTACGTGTCACGATGTTTGTCCGGGGTAAACTCCTAAACTAAGAAACCGATTTTAATGAAATTTTGCACACTGTGTGCAGTTTGGTCCAACTTGAGAGATAGGATAGTTTTTATCTCAATTTATTGTCACAATATTGTTTTATTGCAATTATTTGTTAATTATAGACCTTTATTAAAGTTGCTCCAAAATATCTGTGAGTTCCATTAATTTAATTGTTGCCAAAAATAATAATAATAATAATAATAATAATAATAAGAGTTCATTTTCTTTCGACATAAAAATAAATACATTTAATCAAACGTGAACGTTAAAAAAATATAAAAAGTTAAATTATGCATCTCACCAAAATTGACGTCATAATCAATTTAAAGATTTTATACACATTGATAAAGTGCTAATGTAGTTCTGTCATAGATATAGTAATGTATATAGATTCCCCATGTTTCCCCTCTCATCCCCATGTTATCGTACAAAGATTTTTGGTGCCGAAAAAAAAATAAATAAATAAAAGCTTTGTAAACAGCCATTAAGTGGTATTGAAAAAGAAAAAAAAAAAAAGAAAGAAATATGAATTTGAAACTGTATCTGGAGTCTTCCATTCCCTTTTAGCAAATAAATTATTCATAAATTTTATTTGCTAAAATATTAGTATGTATTCCCGTGTGTATTCACTCGGGGAAAGACGGCCATATTTTGGTAAAAACGTGGTCTTTTCCCAAATGAAAAGGAATAACTTTTTTCTCCCCAATGATCACTCTATTCTATATATGCTATACTATATCTATGAGTTCTATACGCAAGCGAAGTGTGACTCACTGACCGTCTGTGCAGCCAAGAAAAAGATTTCCTATGTTAATTGCCCACTGGATTTTTTGTAAGAAATTATTAAAAATCGAGGAAATTTATTTCCCGATTTTAATCCTTATATTTGGGTATAGATATGTATTAGTTATCGCGGGTGTTAGATTGAATTATTTTGCTGTCAAATTGACAAAATTTTAATTTTAAATTTCAAAACTCTGTCGCCCTTGGCTTTTATTATTATTATTATTTGGCGATCAAAAGCGTAACACGAAAATATACATGCCAGATGTATACATTGTACGAAATGTAATATGTATTATTCATTGTACGTATGTATGACATGTAATATGTATTGTACGAAATATTGTTTCATATTATTCATTACTCTTTTAATATAAGTTGTTAAAATAACCATGATTTTTGAAAGGAATTAAATATTTTCGCCAGATAATTTCGCGATATTCTTTTTTTTTTCGCCAAGGATGACAGAAATGAAATCTATTCCGCTGCAAAATATTAGTATCTTACATCAGATATTTTATTTAGACATTTGAAAACAAATTTGACTTCAAACTATGATAGAATATTTATCATTTTCCTTTTAATTAGTATATTATTAGTATATTAAAATTTAAAAGCATGGTATATAAAAAGTTTTTTTTTTTTTTTTTAATCTTATAATTATTCTTATCTTAATCCTCAGTGTTTCCCATCTTTATTAACTTGAATTTACTATTTAAATTTTAACATACTCAAAAACTTCTCATCACTTCGTTAAAATACACTAAACTTTTCCAAAATCTTTTTCTATTTAAAATGATACGTGTATTTACTTTAAATGTCCAATATTTCATAAGATTTCCAATTTTAAAGTTTTAAAATATTTATCAAATTTACTTATTTTTCTGGTTTAGCCTTATTGTTTTCCTTTTTATAACTACAGCTGTTGCCCTCTTTAAAATATTTAAAATGATGAGGTCATTTTATAGTAAAATTATCCATTATAGCATATATTATATTTCACTCCTCCATAAAAATTGATTTTAAAATCGTCTGTTTCTTTTATACTTTTATTTTAATAGAATTTAATTTATATATTAGTCATTTTAGCAATTTTATCCAAAGTAGCATTAGAAATAATATATATCACTTCTCCATTAAAATTTATAGGACCCTACAATAAAATTAATTTGTGCTTAATATCAACACTACGAAAATTTTTATCAATCGCTTCCAAAATTTTGACCTAAGTTTCAAATCTCAACCCTGTGGGTTTTTGCATCGGCTACAACGTTTTCGTCTTTGTTCGTAAATAATAATTTGACTGTACTAAATAGTTTACAGCCGTATAATTCAACGTATAACTTAGTCACAGCAACGCGTGGCCGGGTCTGCTAGTGATAATATAAATTGTTTTCTTCAAATTTAATTTCTGATGACAATTTATTCCAGATACCCCCTGAGGTGTGTATTAAATTTGTTAAACAATTATAAGAATCAAGTTAAAAAATTTTAAAATACAAATCTGTAAATTTTAGCTTTCATTCCAATAATTTAGCAAACGATTATAAGAATTTTTGTAATATTCTGTTAGAGCATATAAATATCTAACTTAACATGACTAATAATGCTTACAAATTTATTTTTATTTAATTTCTTGTTATGATCGAAAGCGTAAAAAATTAATTACACTGCTCTGAAAAAAAAAAAAAAATTTTTTTTTCAAGATCTGATACATTTTTGCTGATTCTTATGTAAAATGACCTCCTGAATCCGAATATGACTCCCATTTTGCCCACTGTTTTCTAAATACACCACCCTCTCCCTCAATTTCTTTCCCTGTTCGATAATTTTATGACCATGAATTTGATTTGAAGAATGGAAAATAATTAATTTAGCGTCTAAAAACAAAAAATATATAAAGTTTAAAAAATAACTTTAATAACAGATTAAAAAATTATAAGATATGTAATGTATAATTTCAGTGGCAAATCCCCCCCCTCCCCCCCCCCCCCAAAAAAAAAAAAAAAAAAAAAAAAAAAAAAAAAAAAAAAAATTCCTTGTCGCAAATGTCCATGTTTTAGAATTTTCCAACTCTGTCGCCCCTCAGAGGATATTTAACTGTTAAAATAATCCTCCCCCTCCTAAAAATCTATTTTATAGCCATAAAATCACCGAAAAAATGATAAAAAATAGGAGGCCATTCCTAAAAAACGATGGGTGATAGGGCAAAATGGGCATCCTATTCGGATTCAGGAGGTCATTTTACATAAGAATATGCTGAAATGGTGTTAGAGGCGATTTTCATGCCGAGCAGTGTTATTTTTATCAAGAATGTAATAAGCAAGTTCCTTATTTTATTTATTCAATTGCATCTTATTTGTCATGTGTTTCAAGTATTTATGACTTCAGTTCGTCTATCTGTCCACATTTTTATTTCAATGAATATTTTTTAAATTCTATAAAACTGATACATGCTACTCAAGTTCAGTTATTAACAGTGCAAGGACTCAAAAAATAATTCGGACACATTATGGTCTATGAGACGTATTTTTTTACAAGCATATTTTAACATATTTGTAGTGTTCTAAACATACGAAATCAACATACATTTTTCAGATACAATAAAAGATATTTTCTATAAAAATGATGTGGTTATCATTGGTGATTTATTTACAGAGCCACATAAAAATATTCGTATTCATTACTGTAAATTGCTATAAGTGAATTTTCTTTAATTGTTTTGCGTTTTTTATAATTTCCAATAATATTTAAAAATATTTATGACTTAGTATTTGTAACATGCCTTGTTAAAAGTGTTTCATAGAATTCAAAAAATATTTATGGAAATTTAAATGCAAAAAGGTACGCAGCAGAAAATCATAAATACATTTAAAATTTCTTGTAAATGAAAAATTATTTTCTAAACTATTCTTAACCCTTTATCTACTGATGGAAGTATCATAAGAGAAAAAAGTATATAAAATTTGGGGGGAAATTATGGAAGAAATATTAAAGGTATTTATATGAACACGATGTATATACTTCCCTTTAATTTCACTACATGGCACCAGATGTTATATGTAGCCGTTTTTTGTTCAAGAAAAGGATTTTATAGAGTTCTGTCAATGATTTTGCTTGGAATTTTTTATGATCTTCACATGCGCTATAATTAATTTATATGTAACTTGAAGAATCTACCATCAATATAAAGAATAAAGAAAAGTAAAAGTAAAAGTAAATACAATTTTACACTTTTTGAAAGCCCTTGAATTATTATTATTATTATTTTACCTTTATGTACCAATGGTACGCTAAAGTGCCACCTCACTAAATCATCATTAATTACTATGATGCATATTTGCCAACCATCTCATTATGAACCGTACAATTTTTAGTAACCCCCCCCCCTTTTTTTTTTCACACCAGTCATTTTTAGAGTAATTTTATTCTTATTTAATCGTAACAACATTTGGAGAGAATTATTCAAAAAATAAAGTGGTGTGAAAAATGGGGCGTTTTTTCAAGGGGCGTTAACAATTGTACGATTATTAATGAGATGGTTGGCAAGTATGCTATGATGCATAATTTTTATTGCTCATATAAATACAAATTATACTTAATTAACTAAAAATATATGTTTCAATTGCGTTTTTTGTCTGTATTATAACACAATTCATAGATTAAAAATAATAATAATAAATAATTCACAATTATTTTGACAATTATTACACATATAGTATATTGAAAGATTCAAAAAATTTATTAAATATCTAGAAACATCCGTTTGAATTACTAAAACCTTTTTCTGATAATATTTGTGTCATTATAGCATTTTTTATGTTTTTGTAACATATACTGGAATAAGCATAACTTTTGAATGCTTTGGTTTTGTTTAATATATATATATATATATATATATATATATTGCGAAAGCATAGTTCGTACAGTCTTTGAATTCCATTGATTTTCTGCACCAATAATATTATATAGTAATTTTTGATATGACGGAAGTCTTAAAACTTCAAAGAAAATATATCATATAAAAATGTTGGTGGAACAGTCCTTCAAAAAAGGCGTGGCCGTAAGAAAGGTAGTTTAAAAATATTTCTTTATAAATTTTATTATGATGGTTGAAAAATTTAAATTTATCTCTCTATCTGTGCGTCTATCTAACATTATAATCTCTGGAAAAAAACAGAGTAATCTATAAAAAGCAGGGCTCGAAATTAAAAGTAGTCCGTTGGACAGAGAGCGCAAAAATATTCAACTAACCAACAAAATTTAAATTCTAGTGGTCCACTGGACAGTAAAGCTTCTCATTTTTTTTTTTTTTTTTTGTATATTTTACTTTTCTCTAAATTACCCGCATATAGTATATTTTAACAACACTATGTGCATTTCTTTATAATTTTCAATATAACCTATTCTCTGTAATTTTTCCTTTAATTTCACTTTCATAATCTTTTTTAATTCTTAATAGTAAATATGTTTGTAGTATTATACTCGTTTATTAAAGTATAATTTTTTTATTTATGTAAGATTTCATTTGTATTTTAAAATTAATTTATAAAAATTTATCATATTTGACTTGTAAATTTATAAATAAACAAAGCCTTAGTTTGTAAACAGTTTACAAATTTTTAAATATTTTTTTAAATATAATAGAATGGATGAACGGATCAGTAATTTTATATTCTTAATTTCAACCTGTGAAAAGTATGAGTATATTCTCACGTGACTAAAGATTTTACGTACTAAAAATAACTATTGTATTGTGTGCATGTATTTTTTACAGATTAAAAAATACTAATATAAAAATTTAATATTCATTTTCATTTTATGTTTTTTAAAAGTTGCGAATCGCCACGAAATTTGAATGCTATTGTATGTAAGTATAATAATTTTTTTTTTTTTTTTTTTTTTTTTTTTTTTAGTATAATATTAAGCATTTTTTTTTCATTACAAAATGTCAAAATTTTATTCTTTACTGTTTTCACAAAATATTTATAATGATTACGTAAACTGGACATGCTTCAAATATAAAATTGCACCATAATTTCAATTTAAAATGCTAACTGTTTTGTATATTTTGCGTAAATTATTTTTATAATGATCAGGGTCAATTTCTATTTCATTATACTTATGTGTTACAATTCGATATAAAAGATGTAGGTGTTGTACTAAATTATGGAGTACGTTTTCGTGTTTGGTTCGTTACTATAGCAACCGTTAACAGAAAACCGTCTGTGGATTATTTTATGATATGCTTCATGGCTTGAAGCCGAAAATCCAAATGTAAAATTAATAATTTCTTTTATATTAAAAATAATTAAAATTAACAATTGACTTTTTTCTATGTTTTTTTATTTGTGTTATACGTTTCAGAAAAAGCTAAAAAAAAAATATTTATAATTTAGAAATTATTGATTATTAAATCTGTTTATACTCTCGTATATTGTGCATAAAAAATGTACTCCAGCTTTATTTAAAAGACGAGGAAATTTTTTCCAATAAAAACTGAAACAATATCAATATGTTAGAAGCGTTTTTTTTTTTTTCTCTCTGAAAAACATCTTTCCTTTCAACCTGAAGCAGATGTCACTTCAGCTATCAGAAACAAGCACAGCTTCATATGTTGTTAGAAACAGCTGTCTGTTTTGAACATTTGGTAGACCACGTAGTAGAAGTTAGGGAAGCTCCAGACAAATGAAACGGAAAATTAAGTAGTGTTATTAAATTTCATTGCTTATTAAATTCCCACTCAGAATAAATTTTGTTCCCTAACTTCATAACTGCAATCATCTGAAAACAATATACATCTGCACGGAATTGTATTATTCTAACACAATATTATTTATATGCTTTTATGTAAAAAATATTTTAATTCAAATTTAGATTCCAAGTATGAATATCAATTAATTATTTTTGTTAATTTTATTCATCTTATATTTGTCTTTTGTAGATTAAATAATGTTTAAATAATTTGCACAGGAAATTAAAATACTATTTAACAATAATTGAGGTAAAAATTAATAGTAATCTTATAGTTGTAATAGTTATTTTTGTCAGTGTAATAAAATTCACAAAAGTGGGGAAGAAGTGCAGGTAGGAGAATAATTATAAAAATGGCAATAATTTAATAATGGTAGTGGTTTAATGGTAACATAATAGTTGTTTTTGTTGTTATATTCGAAGGTATAAAAGTGAAGGAGGAATAATAATAAAAATAGTAGCAACGTTATAATAATGGTATTAAGTGTAGTTGTAAGTTATAATAGTTTAAAAAACAGTTATTTTTGTCGTTAAAATAGAAATCATAAAAGAGATGGGGAAATAATATGAAAATTGCAATTCTGTAGTAGTGGCAGATATAGTAGTAAGGAGTTATTTTTGAGGTGAAGAAATAATGAAAATTTAAAACTATTTTAGTAGTTGTAGTAAAAATAAAAATAATAGTAACAGTCATGTCATAATAGTAAGTGAAGTAGTTATTTTGCCGTCGTAATAGAATCCATAAAAGGAGAAAAAGAAATGCAGGTGAAGAAATAATAGGTGGAATTGGTAATCTTACAGTAACAGTAGTGTTGTAGCATAATAGAAATAGTTATTTTTGTCGTTATAGTGGAAATTCTGAAAGATAAGGAAGAGGAGGAAATTGAGGTGGCGGAATGATAATAAAAACAGTAATATTTTTAGTAGTAGTAATAAAAAAAGTAATAGTAGGAAGTAGTTTTTTTAGTTATGGTAGAAAACAGTAAAGAGGGGGAGGAGGAAATAGTGGTAGAGGAAGTTATCTTATAGTAATAGTAGCAAAAATAGTAGTAATAGTGTGGAGCTTTTTTTGTCATTAGAGTAAAAATCATAAAAGAGAGGGCGGAGGAAATGGAGGTAGAGGAAAAATATAAAAACTGTTATCTTACAGTAGCAGCAAAAATAGTAGTAGTAGTTATTTATAGTAGTAATAAAAGTAGTTATAAAAATAGCAATCTTCTAATAGAAGTAAAAGTGGTACTAGTATTATTACTAGTGATACTAATAATAGAAATCATAGTAGCAACAGAAGCAGTTATTTTTGTCGTTATAATAAAAATCATAAAGGGAGAGGGGAGGAAGAAATGGAGGTGGAGAAAATATAATTAAAAAAAAAAAAAAAAAATGTTATATTGTACTACTAGTTTAAAATAGTTGTAGCTATGTTATTAACTGATTACAACTTTTTTTTTTCTTTATAATAAGATATGTAAAAGAGGAGGTGGGGCAAAAGAGGTGGAGGAATAAAAATAAATTAATAAACTTATAGTAATTAATAGTACTAACAGCGCAG
Source organism: Salticus scenicus (assembly GCA_963930645.1). NCBI lineage: Eukaryota > Metazoa > Arthropoda > Arachnida > Araneae > Salticidae > Salticus > Salticus scenicus. Next base: position 183,376,214 of record OZ005656.1, on the reverse strand, counting down.
TAGTAATATAAATAATAATTTTTGTCGTTGTAGTAAAAATTCTAAAAGAAAAAAAAAAAAAAAAAAAAAAAAAGAAATAAAGAAAGAGAAAGAGGAAATAAAGAAAGAAGAACAATCTAAAAGTAGTAATCTTATAGTGTCAGTAACAATAGTAGTTGTTGTTATAATAGTAATAGAATCCGTTATTTTTCCTTTATAATAGAAGTTCTAAAAGGAAAAGAGAATTAAAAAATGGAGGTGGAGGAATAATGTAAACAGTAGTAATATCGTGTTAGTGGTAAAAATAGTAGTTGTAATAGTAATAGAAATCATAATAGCAATAGAAGCAGATATTTTTGTAGTTATAATAGAAATCATAAAAGAGGAAGAGGAGGAAGTGGAATTGGAGGTAGAGAAAAATAACAAAAATAATAAACTTATTTTAGTAATAGTAGTAGAAAACACTAATTGTCGTAGTGATATATGTAATTGTTTTTGTCTTTATAATAGAAATAATAAGTGGAGAGGACGAGGAAATAATAATAAAATTTGTAATTTTAATCATTATTTTAATAACAGATATAACAGTGGTACTGAAAATAATAGTAATGAAAGTTTCAAAATATAGTAAACTGTATTGTAGACGAAACATTATTATGTATGTAGGAAAAGTGCACCAGTGACTGACACTTTTAGAGCAACCTCTGACGTTTTTTATGTTCTAGTCATCAGAAAATATTTTTTAGAATTCTTAAGTTTGTACGTATGGCATGAAAGACATCCAGAACCACATATATGTTAAAATATATACATTTGATAACAATTATTATTATTTTTTTTTAATGAATTTTTATTTGACACCCACTCAATGTTCCAGTAATTGACACTACCAATTTTTCATTTTATCAGCAATCAGCACCCTATGTCCCAGTGTTTGACACTGCTAGTGCTAATTATTCATTTTGCTAGTTATTAGCGCACTTTATTCAGTTTGCAAGTTATTAGCGCACTATGCTCCAGTGTTTGACATAAAATGTTAAAATTCTTATATATAAAATATATTATTTTCTTATTTTTCTTATTTATTATTTTTTTTCGGGATAGATGTCAATTACTGGAGCATGCCAATCACTGAAGCACCTACCCTATAGTAGTTTTAGGAGAAAGAAAAAAAGTGGTTGGTGCAAAAATTGAAATAATAACAACATTATTAATAGTTTTAATACTTATTTTAATGAAAATTTTAGAAATTAAAATAAATTATTAATAATATTACATTTTCTAGACAGTGAAAGATTTTATACATTTTTTGCTGAGTAATGTTTCTTATGTAATATTCGGTTAAATATATTTTCTGTTGGTTGGTTGGTTGATTACATTTTGTTCATCTATTTTGCAGAAGTCGATGCAATTGATCTTATAATGATACATTACTGTACTCCCAATATTTCATTTTAAAAAAGGAAGAAATACCAGATAAAAAAAATATACACATTTGGAAATCGATTTATATCAAATATTCATTCACGATGTAGCTAGGATACTTCTAATAGAAAACATATAAAAAGGTATATTCAATTTCTAAAACATCTTGTTGTAAAGATAAAGGAAATCAATATATATGCACGTACATTAAAAATATGATTTTTTTTTTTTTTTTTTTTCCTGTGTCCATATTACTTGAGTCATATTACTAATACAGTGTTATCCTTGAAAAAAAAAAATCTTTAAAAATAAACTGATGCTGTTTATTTTTTAATATAATTTTGAATACTTATCAATTTTAAAGCCTGAAAATATCAGAAAGAATAGAATATATATGATAATATCATATTATAGGTATTAGGAAATTAAGTAATCGTAAAAAATTTTCAACTTCGATTTATTTATTTATTTATTTATTTATTTTAACGTTTTGAGGTCTGAGGAATCCGGTAGTCACAAAACAGATACATGGTGTCCGTCCGTAGGTTAGTTTGCTAGTTAGTTAGTATGTTAGTCTGTGTACATATTATCTCCAGAACAAATATTTGCAGAAAGGTATGACAAATACAAAATATTACTTTTTAATATCGTAAGAATCTTATTCATTGGTTGGTTAGTTGTGTTTAATATCGCACTAATACTGCAATATGGGTAATTAGAACCTTATTGATTCAACACTCTAATTTTAAAACTTTGTAAGTTATTCAAAATTTACGATTTTCTTAACTTGATAGAATAGGGCAAATTTTCACTTAAACATGCATTAAAAGAAACGTTTTTATCGTTGCCAGATCAGCTTTAAAATATCGGTTACGATTCTGGCAAGAACAACATTCAATGAATATTCCAATTTCTAATTTAAAAACTTCGTAAGTTACTCAAAATTTAGGAATTTCTTGACATGACAATATAAGGCAAAATGTCTACATCCAATCTGAAAAATATTTTCAGGATAAAGATGTCATAATCCTTTTTAGATATCATTTATAACACTGGCTTAAACATCATTGTCAATTAATGTTCTGATTTGGAAACTTCATACGTTATTCGAAGTTTAAGATTTTCTTAATAATTGTACCAAGTAACTTAAATACAATAATATAAAATGTTTTATATAAAAAAAAGTGTTATTATCTGCATTTTGTTGTAAGGGTCTTTATTTATAGACTTAAATAAATGGGTTAATACGACCACGGCGAGAGGAATAATATTATAAATTAAACTAAGAAACAATAAAAAAGATTAAAGGTAACTTAAATAAAAAGATGGAATGTATATCGGTGTAACAATTAACAGTATCATTGCATTGGAAATAGTATGAAATTGCATGAAAACTGAAATACAAAACAGGCCTAATAAAATTAATCAGCACATTAAAATAAAGTAAATGTATCGAATTGAACAGTGGGTAAATTAGTAGGTGGGGCATTTCAGTCTCCGACCGTGTCGAGCAAATCGATCAAATCCATGTCTCTTAACATGAATACAGTACGCCCTGTAGTAGAAATATATGAAAACATATCTATGATAGGAACTGAGCAAAATCCTTCTATGCCAACTATTAAAAATGAGTGATGGTTTTCTTTTTTATAAATGTTATTATTTTTTTTTCAATGAGAATGTCCTTAATATAGCTTGTATGCGGATGTCGAGAATTCGTTGCAACTCAAAGAATACTCTACTAGTAGTTAGTAAAACAGAAACCTTCATTCGATTCTCCATCATGGTAATAAAAATATAGGCAAATTTCTAAAAGACTTTTATTAATCAACGGAAATTTTCGCTACTTTTTTTTTTTTTCCAGACTACTTTTAAGACTTGTAAGTGGTATATAGGAGGATACTGTAAAGTGTATAAACCTTTAAAAAGTAGAATATACAGAGCGCACACTAAAAGTACTTTCCAACTCTTTTCACTGCTGAATAGTCGCAGTTGTAGTCATAAAAGTAGTGTCAAGTTATAGTAATGCAGTAGATGGTATCAGATATGATCGCTTACAGATCCACCTGGTAGTAAACGGTGTAGTTAGCGTTCCTATCCCATAAATACAGAGATGAGAGTAGGAAATTGACAAAAAGGTTGAAAAATACATACAAAACTCAAAGATAATTTTTGCAATTAAAGGAGGGAAATACGCAAAATCACCTTTTTATAAACAAAAATGGAGAATATATGAAAATGAATTGTTTAAAAACATATAAAAAGAAAGAAAATTAAACAAAATGAAAATAGTTAGAAAGAAAATAATCTGAAAATTATTTATTTATTTATTTATTTTTGAGAAAAGTCTGAAATTCCTGCAAAAGTCTGAAAACTCTCATCTCTGTAAATAATACGATTTAGGGAAAATAATAAATTATAAAGTTGTAGAGCATCATCGATATAATACAAAAATACACTTTCTAGACATGAATGCTAAAAACACAACGTTTAAAATGTGCATTTGTTTTCCGCAATTTCTTACACAGTGACATGCCAAAACGAGCTTAGAAAAAAAAAAAAAAAACTATTCATCATAAAATACCTTTATTTTTGATTTTATACACTGTGATGTATGAGGAAACAATCTTAGAAAAAAAATTACTAATTATCAGAAGATAGCTTTATTTTCGATTTTTAAACATCTGTTTAAAAATCGAATAAAATATGTTTAAAAGCTGCAAAGCAAATCACACCAGGACTCTTGTTTAAATTTTACGTAGCACGTGTGTCACCAGCTACGCTAAAACGTCAAGTTCAAACAAGGTTCTAGAACTACGTAGATGTGCATTGCAGCTGACGGACAAATATTCGAACATCGAAAAATAAAGGTATTTGGTGATAAATAGTTGTCTCTTTCTTTCTCAAATGCACGTTTTAAACATTCTGTTTTTAGCATTTATCTCTACAAAGTGTCTCTTTGTACTAAATATATTAGGCTCTACAACTTTTTAATTCTCATTTTTCCCCTATCTCGCCCCGCTTACGAGATAGACTCCCTAACTCCATTATTTCTACCAGGTGGCACTGTGGTCAATTGCAACTAATAGTATATAGTCTTATTACTATAAACACCACTTTTATTTTTTTTTTCACTATAGCTACAGCTGTTCATTAGTGAAAAGGGGGGAACAGCAGATTTTCGAGGGAACCCAGTATATTCGGCTTCTTGAAGATTTATATACCTTATTAATTCAGCTGTAAAAGAAAAGTTGAAATTAAACAATACATCTCTCTCTCTCTCTCTCTCTCTCTCTCTCTATATATATATATATATATATATATATATATATATATATTGAACGTAAAATATGAATCAATATTTTTAGTAACAATATTCTGTTGTAATATCGTCTGCTATAGCTAGAAAAAAAAATACTAACAAATATAATACAATAAACAATGCATTTCTGTTGTCTGTGGAGTTTCCTGAACGTGGAAAAGGGAAACGCAGATGCCCTTAGAATAAACCTGACAGGTGACAATTGATTTTGCGGTTTATGCAGGTATGAAAATAAGACATCCGGTGAAAGAACAAGTTAACACAAACAATGCGTACTCATGACATGCAAGTTTGCTAAGATAGCAAATGTGGATGGTTTCTGATTCATTTATTTAATGTTGTTCTTCCTGTCCCATTCATTGTTTTCCAGGTAACCTCTGAATGGCAAAAGTCGCAGTATGTAATATACACGTACGCCTCGTACGTTAACGAGAAATCTCCTTTTGTTTTGAATTCTCATTTCCTTGTAAAGGTTAAAGTTCATTTTATGATAGTCTTTTAAAAATACATAACAGATTTAACTCTTTAAAGTTCTTTTTTTTTTTTTTTTTTTTACTCAAAAAGAACATTTAACAATTTTTGATGCAACTTTTTTTAAAATATTTCTTCTACATTCGATCGAAGATATATTGAACTCGTGAAAATATTCGTCATGTGGTTTTCGATGTATTTACACGTTTTGAGAAGTTCAGAACACGATTTGACCATTTTTAGAAAACTGACAAAAATTTTGTGGCAACTATATCTCAAGAACTACTGCACAGAATTTCATATAAATTTATATGTAGGTATACTTTGGCATATATTAGTGCCTATCAACTTTTAGCGCAAATCTCTCAGTAGGTGGCGTTGTTACACTGCAATTTATTCCATTTAAGGGAAGGCTATATTTAAGGTTATGTTGTACATATTCAAACAAATTTTAATATGTGAGAGGCACATTATGAAACATTATGCTGGTTAATTTGGGTGCAAATTGACCGATAGTTGGCGCTGCTATAGTGCAGTTTTCCCCGTGAACGGTAAGGGTCTATCGCATATTCTATTCTACATAATTGCACAAAACTTTGTATATGAGAGACACTATGTTCACTGAATTTGGGTTTGTATCGAGTGATAGGTAGCGTTGCTGTGGTACAACTTATCCTCTGAATTAGAATGCTAAATTGAATATATATGTCCTAATTTGATATGTGAGATAACCATTATCAAAAGAAAATCTAACTTATTTTTTGTATGTATCAGCCTTACAAATTGTCTGCTATAACTCACCACCTGTGATATTCCACATGGCTACATCAAAACATCTGTTGATTAAAATTGCACCAAACTCTATCTGTAAAATCTCTATTGTGAGAAGCTATGATTAAACTTTAGTGCATGACAAACAGTAATGGCTCTGTTATATAAAATGAAGCACAAGAGTATTTTGTGATCCATCACATATTATTTTTCTCCCTTGTTTTAATAGTTTTTGTAAACTTTTGTTCTGATGGACAGGAAAGATTGAAAATTTAAAATAAGATTAAAACAAAGAAAAATTGTGAAAAATTGTTCAATGAAAAAATGTTAAAAGTTTTGTTTCAGTACAAAACCAATGAACGTTAACGTGTTAAACAACGAAAATTTAATGCGGTGTATTATGTATATTTTAACCCTTTAATGTTCATTAGTTTGGCAATGAAACAAAATATTTATTATTTTTATTATTATTATTATTATTTGTAATTTTTTTTTTTTCATAATGATTAATGTGGAAGTATATGGCAAAATATGTACAAAATGAAGAAAATATTTTTTTACAATTAATTGGTAAATTGAACGTGCAACAACTTTAAATCGGGTAATTTTCGTTGGACAAAAATAGATTTATTATTTTTATCATTATTATTATTCTACATGTTGCTATACAAAGTATTTTCACTAATTGTACATTACATTACTTAGAGATCATATAAACATTCATATTTCATACTTTTACAAATATACATTGACTGCCATAAACTGTTTTTCTTAAGATAATAAATGATAAAATTTAAATATTAATGAAAATAATGAAGTTTTAGAAATAAATTATTGGGCACTAGTAATCATGGACATCTTCTTTAAACTAGTATGCTGTGGTCACCACAAGACTTTCTTCTATGTAATTTTACGCAAATTCATGCGGTACAAATTATTTATTAAATCATTTATGAAAAATATTTCCCATGATAAATGCAAACTTTTTTATCTGACTGAATTATAACACTAAATGCCAAAAGAAAATCAGTTTTAGACCAACATCAGAAAAAAATGCGTTTTTTTTTTTTTTTTTTTTTTTGGGGGGGGGGGGGGGTAAAAAGGAAAAAAAAAAGAAATCGAAAACTTTCTTTGTTTTAAATTATTACATGTATATGGCTCAACCATTCATTTTAAACGTATTCACGAGATCTTTCGAAAGTTACCTACATTGAAAATTTACAACCCTCCGGGGAGGGGGACTTTTTTCCCTATCTTACTACTACTATTATCAATAATTCATACTAATTTTACAATCATACATTAAAAATAACTCTCTTTATGTGCATTTATATGAAATTTTGTCCTATACTACCACGTTAAAAATTTAGGAAAAAAATGGGATCACAGCGCCACCTGTTGAGCGACTGGCCATCAAATCTAATCAGCACCAGTTTATGTCATGGTCCAACAAAATACCAAGTTAGGTTAAATTTCGTTCATTAGTTCGTGTCACACAGACAGATATTTTCTAAAAACAGTTAAATCGTGTTTAGGACATCCCAAAACGTCTAAATCCATTAACCCATATTTCACCATCGTCCTAAAAATAGGACACTGTGTATAAGTGGTATTTTTATAAATTCTTTTGAATATTATAATTCAAATTAAAGGCGATATATTATATAAAAGTCCAATAAATACATATGTGCCTTTATCGTTAGTTTAAATTAACGTTTAATATATTTTTTTTAATTTTAAAACGACGATTCTTGAAGATTTATTCATTACATTTTCAACACATTATTACTTAAAAAGGTTTTAAGTTCAAGAATAACGGGCATAAAAATTTATTGATGTTATATTCTACACTTTTGTACTGGTAAATCAATTATATAAAAATATATTTATAGATGGTCTGTTTTCCTTATATTTCCGACTGTCCTAAACCATTGTCCTATTTTTTAGGACAGCCTGTACCGATTAAGCTATTGAAAGGTTGGTACGTTTTATGATTTTGTGTGTATACATAGGCTTAAAGAAACATATATTTAAGATTTTATAAAGAAAAAAAAAAAAAAAAAAAATATGCTTGGTACGATATGGGTTAAGCACTGGAGTTCGAAAATTTTCACGGATCCAATATTTTTTTTTTTTTTTTTTTTTTTTTTTTGTATATATATATATAGAAGAAAGTAAAAATTGAGCATAATTTGTCTTTTATATTATGCACAGAAACCTGTAATACCAAAAAAATTGAATTGCAACATTCTACCAAAAGCATGGCACTAATTTAAGTCAAATTAGATGAAATCAAATATGTTAAATGTGTAGTAAGCACATACTACGGAATAATATGTTTCAATTTAACATATTATTTGATCTAAAAACATGTTGATTTTTTTCATTTGTTTTATTATTCTTCTTATTTATTTATTTATTTTTATTTTTTATTTGACTCCATTTCAGTAGTAAGCGCATAATATTGAAGAATATGTTTCTATTTAACATATTATTTGAAATGAAACAATATGTTAAATCTGGGGCTAACAAGGAAACATTCAAAAGGCGTCATCTTCAAAAAGTATTGAAAAAAATGTATTTGATTCTACTCTTCATAAAACACCAGAAAATGAAAAAATTATCGGCTGAAATTAATTACAGCGACCACAAAAAATTATCGAAATTAAGCATATTTGGCGATTTCACACTGCTATGCGATTGATTTTGAGTACTTGGCGGAAAAGCAAAACACGGTTCTGTTCGTACACGGTAAACTCGGTGCTAGCAAACGTATCGCCTAACAGCGCTAAATCGCCAAATATGCTTATTTTGATAATTTTTTGTGGTCGCTGTAATTAATTTCAGCCGATAGTTTTTTCATTTTCTGGTGTTTTATAAAGAGTAGAATCACATATATTCTTTTCAATACTTTTTGAAGATGACACCTTTTGAATGTTTCCTTGTAAATTTCATTATTTTAGTAATTTAATTTCAGTAGAAAGCACATATTGCTGAATAACGTGTTTCAATTTAGCATATTATTTAAAATCAAATAATATGTTAAATTTGATACTAAATTTCAGTATTTTTGGTATTAAATTTCACTATTTTAGTAATTCCATTTCAGTAGTAAGCACTACTAAAACGATGAATGTTAGCATAGCAAATTTCTAAAAATATTGGTTGCAGCTGAATTAATATAAATTGGCACTAGGACTTTCGTGAACGTTGAACTTTATTTTTAGCGAAATAATATTAATAAACATTACAATTTCTTCTTACCAATAAATAAATGAATAAATAAATACTTAAATGTCCATGCACATAATAAAATAATTTGTTTAAATATAATATATGAAAATTTAACTTCAGAGTCTTATCCGAAGCAAATCTTATACAGAGTTGCCAATATTTTAATTTATTCCGGATCAGTTTCAGCCGCACCTATATTTTCATACCACTTTTTTTCTTTTTAATCGCAGTTTTATATCGGAGAATTATTCTAGGAATAAACTGGTGTGAAATAAAAGTGAAGCTAAAAATGCTCCGGAATAAATTAAAATGTTGGCAACTCGGGTTAAATATACTGTTGAAAATAAAGTCCTAGATTTCACCAAAAAATTGGGTGCCAATTTAGCTGCAAGTAATATTTTTTAGCAATATAGTGGGCTGTTTTACGAATTTAGTAGTGGCACTACTTAGGTGGTGAGACTTAGCGAGCCAAAAATTAAAAATATATAAATACAGGATGGTCATAATTAAACTGACAATGGAAAGAATAAAAAAAAAAAAAAAAAAAAAAAAAGAAGAAGAAGAAGAAGAAGAAATAAATAAATAAAAATAAATTTAAAATTTACCGCTAGGGAAATATGTGGCGCAGTTTTTCATAAACAAATCTTCATTCACAATTTATAATTTAAAATTGATGATTACACATTTTTTTTTTTTTTTTTTTTTTTTTTAAGCAATGCTTCTGTTTCATTTATTATTTTGAAATTGGAGACACTGCGCTACTTTGTCTAAGAGAAAAGCTTTACTTAGAAAAACAGTTCCACATATTCCCCTATTGGTAAATTTTTGAATTTATTTATTTTTATTTTATTTATTTATTTTGGAATTCATCGTCCTCCGTCTTTTTTAATCTTCCTATACAATTTGAGGCTATATTAGATAGCGCTACGAACACTGTAAGTACGTTCAGTTTAATTATGTCCACTCTATATATTGGCTGCAGTGAAACTAACACAGTTTTTTCTTTTCTTTTTAATAAAACACAGGATATTTGTTTAACCATAGCCTCGTAAACTTTACGCGTGGCTCGGAAACTTGGCAACAGTTTAAGTAGAAATCCTTCAGTAAACCAGAGATACGACAATGCTGGCAATGAATCCTGATTCGTCCAAAGCTACTTTCGACCGCCTGAGGGAAAACTGCATCGCCAACATAGACTTGGCGACCACTGCACTAGAACACCTTCATACAAACCCACTTATGAAAAATACAAATAAATAGCCCATACTGCGCTTATGCGCCAAGGTTAGGAATCCAGGTTGCCATAGTTTGGACGAAATTTAATCAGCCCGCCATTTTTTTCCGTCCACTGCGCAAGCGCACTAAGCTCTTGTCTTATCTCTGGTTTACTGAAGGATTTCTAGTTTAAGCGGTAGACAGCGCCACCTGATCTAGATTGCGCGACTTTTTTATTCAACTCTCACCAATAATATTAAGAAGTGATTTATGATATATATAATCGACGTTTCTTCGATTGTATTCGCCTTTTATGTATATCAAATCCCACTTTAAAAAAAAAAATGTGGCTGTTGAATAAAAAAAGTCGCGCAATCTGTACCAAGTGGCGCTGTCTACCGCCAAGTTTCCGAGCCACGCGAAAGGCATCTAGTTTAGGAGGCTATGGTTTAGTGCTATAAAAGAATCAATCGAATGACATTAAAAAAGAAAGAAAGAAAACTTGAAAATCAATCGAAGGTTATACATGATACTATGAGGTTAGTTAAAATGCTCACAAAAACATCTAATACAGTTAAAGTTCACTCTAAGTTGAGAATTTGTCATTTTAAAAGTTATTTCCAGGGATGAAACATTTGCGCAGAACTTATACTAAGAATGAATGAAAAAAAAATTTCCTTCTTCTTAACCGTGTCAGGGGCGGGGGTTGCATAGTGCAACCATAAAGTTTAATTGAAAATTGCGAAAACTGTCTCCGGAATTTTTTTTTTATAATTTTTTTCTTTTATAACTTAGACGAATATCTTCATTTATTTCTTATCTTTTAATATTGTTGGGGATTTATGGTGGCTGTTGGTTTTAAATGAGGAAATTTTGCTTGCCCCTGAAAGGGTTAAACCAATGATTTTATAGGTAGAGATATTTTTTAAACAAATACTGATATGAATTCTGCAACAATGTTTCATTACTGTAATTCCTGACTTTATTTTCATTTTCATTTTTATTTATTTATTTATATTTTTATTGACAAAGAGGTCTTAGCTGCAATTTTAAAAGAATGGTAAGAAAACTGATTGAAATTACGTAGTCCCAAAGCAATAAAAGAAGGAGTCAAAACGTCTTAATTTTTTTTCTTTTCATACCACTGTTTTTTACAATATTTTTTTTTCTTGATTTAATCGCAGATTAACGAAGAAATCCAACGATTAATCAAATCAACATTTATTGTTAAAAAATAATGGTATGAAAAGAGTATAACGCTATGACCCCTGTATACGTAGTGTGAAAATTCTTCGTTGATTGTTCTGAAAAATATTTTTATTCATCCGAAGGGTTGAGATTTTTATGTGATAATTTTTCATAAAATTATTGCTAATTTTATAAAAAATACTCTAGAAATAGGAATTTACCCTGCATAATTAACAAAATTTAGTAAATAATTTAAAAATCAGTTTTTTTAAATAAACTGAGCTGCAACTGGCTCGAGCTTCACTCCAAAAGCTGATCAGATATTTATGGCCTAGTAGACTTTTGTCAATCCTCATTCTATGCTTTAATTATTTCTCTAAAGTTTTCAGAAATTGATTTTATGTTACTTGAGGAAATACTGCTGGATTTAAGTAGCCCGCCGAGCTTATTAGCCCTGTGAAAATAAACAAAAAGTTATTTACTGTAAAGTTACAAAAGATACACTTTGTGTACTACTTCACAAGTATAAGTGGAAAATGTAATATTTTTACAATAAAAATTTTCAATTTCTTTATTCATTCCATTTTTCTTTTCTTTAAAAAAATTTCTTGTGTGTCTCTGTACATTTAAATAAAAATCGATGATTTTATTGTCTGATTTTAACTATATTTAATTTTCATATTTACATTTAGTACATAACATAACACTAAAGAATTTATGGTGAGGTAGAAGGGGGTCCGAATTAATTCATGGATGCTTTGAGTTCATGGATATGTAGGGAAGAGTGGGGATGAATGGGACATTTTCCCTGTTTTTACTGATAACGTCGGCCATATGTAATTCAGATTTTTGCAACATTGCTCATAAGTACACTTTAGTAATCAGTCACATATAAACATACTAACTTCAATAAAAAGTTATCAACTTTAATTAATATTTTTTTTCTTTACATGCATGTGCATTGTCCCATTCATCCCCACCTATGAGGATGAATGAGACTGGACTGGAGTTAATAAAGAAAAGAAGACAAAATGGAAAGTATATAAATAAATAACGTTAAATTGGTTTATGTGATTTTATTACACACTATGAATTCACTGAAATTAACATAAACTGATGTATTGACTCAAATTAACATCAAAAGAAAAAAATCCTTTGGTTCATGCAGTTCCTAGTGCTCTAGGCTTTGGTAATATAATCTAACTAGCAGGCAACGCCCGCTTCGCTGGTCCCTATTTTTAAATGAATCACTATAATGAATTCTCAAAATTGCATTAATTTTTATCACGTGAAAAAAAAGAGAAACAAAATCTGAGTAGGAAAAATGTCGCACCGAGTTCTCACTGCCTTCGGAAAAAATTCCCAAAATGCTCTAACCCTTATTTCTATTATTTTCCCACTTCGCCCCCCCCCTCCTGTCTATCCTAATAATTTTACAAATTTGAAAATATCCGCAATCGATTTGTAAGTATCAAAAACCTCTATGCACCAGATTTGAACGATATATCTCTATTTTTATTTTTTTGCCGCTCTTCTCCCCCCCCTTCCCGCCCTCCCAATAATTTTAAAAATTCGAAAATATCCGCAATCGATTTGTAGGTATTGGAAACCTCTATGTACCAATTTTGAATGATCTAACTCTATTTTTTTTTTTTTTTTTTTTTTTTTTTTTTTTGCCCCTCTGCCCACCCTTCCCGGCCCTCCTAATAACTTTACAAATTCGAAAATATCCGCAATCGATTTGTAAATATCAAAAACCTCTAAGAACCAGTTTTGAACAATCTATCTCTATTTTTATTTTTTTGCCGCTCTTCTCCCCCCCTTCCCGCCCTCCCAATAATTTTAAAAATTCGAAAATATCCGCAATCGATTTGTAAGTATCGAAAACATCTATATACCAGTTTTGAACGATCTAACTCTATTTTTATTTTTTTGCCCCCCCCCCCTCTCCACTCCCCCTTTCACGGCCCTCCTAATAACTTTACGCTTTCGAAAATATCCCCATTCGACTTGCAGGCATCTAAAACCTGTCTGTACCAATTTTGAACGGCCTAACTGTATTTCTATTTGTTTTTGCCCCATAGGCCCCCCCCTTCCCGCCCCTCCTAATAATTTTACAAATTCGAAAATATCCGAAATCGATTTGTAGGTATCGAAAACCTCTATATACCAATTTTGAACGATCTAACTCTATTTTTATTTTTTGCCCCCACTCTCCCCTCCCCCCTTCCTGCCCCTCCTAATAACTTTACACAATCGAAAATATCCTCATTCGACTTGCAGGCCTCTAAAACCTATCTGTATCAATTTTGAACGCCCTAACTGTATTTCTATTTGTTTTTGCCCCTTAGCCCCTCCCCCCCCCTGCTGCCCCACCTGGGAGCTGAATTTCTAAAATTCCAGAAATTGGTTTTTATATATTTGCATTAGCTATATTTTAGAGCAAAAAATTCACGCATATCTATTTTTTTGTTTGAGATATATAGGATTATGCGAAATCACGTTTTACGCATGTGAAATCACGTTTTGCCCCCCCCCCCCCCGCCCCCCTTGGGGACCGAATTTTGAAAATTCCAGAAATTGGTTTTTTGACATTTGTATTAGCTATATTTTAAAGCAAAAATTTTACGAATATCTGTTTTTTTTGTTTGAGATATGAAGGATTTTGAGAAATCACGTTTTGCCCCCCCTCCCCCCCCCCTTGGGGGGCGAATTTTGTAAAATCGCTTCTTAGTGGATGCCTACGTCATAGAAAGAACATTGTCACAAAATTTCATGCTTCTAGGTCCAGGGGTTTGGTCTGGGCGTTGATAGATCACCCCCTCACTCACTCAGGAAGTGTTCTTTTATATATATAGATAAGGCCTAATCTAAAAAGAAATAAATAAGTGAGACACTAGAAAGAGATAAATCATTATAATAGAGTACAAATTATCCAGATAAATTTTTGTTTCCGACTGATCGGGAAAATCAACATTCTATTCTGTATTGCATTAATAATCACCAGAATTTATTTAATTAGCTTGATTGAAATTATGATTTTAATCACATTATTATTAGTTTATTTATTTATTTATTTATTTTAATTATTGATTTAATTTGCACTGAATATTTTAACTTATAATTTTTTTAATCATAATTATTATTAACAAAAATCAGAACAATTGATTTCCATTTTTTTTTTAAGTCCACAAAATTAAGAATCCTGATAATCAATACGGCTAATTCACGTTTTTGTGTAACATTTTAAATTAGTGCACAGAGGGGAATGTCCCATTCATCCCCATTCAAACTGTCCCAATCATCCCAACCATCACATAATCATATAAAACAGGGAATAGGCTTAATGGACAATTGTCAATATTCTTCTTGAATATCATAAACACAATAAAAGATTATGCCTTTTCACCATATAAGAGTTATATTAACTTTAAGCAAATAGTTAATTTCTTAACTACTACCTAACTGAATCAGTAAAGACTTACTTTGGCAGCTAAAACAAGACACTTTAATTTTTTTTCTGCCTTTCTATGAATAGCTAGCACAATTCTGAAACTACATTTGATGAATGACCTCAGTACTGCCATATATCAGAAAAAATGTCAAGTTTCCGGTGCTTTCAAAACATAAAAATTTTGCTATTGCCCCATTTATCCTGCGTCCCATTCAACAGCACTCTCCCCAACCTATGACACATAATTAAAATTTGCTTTGCTTTATCTGTAAAGCGAACCAAAATATCGGTAAAGAATGATTATAAATGAAAACTAGTAAGCAAGTACCATAAATTACAAAAACATTCAACAACTGTTTTAGTTAAAAACAAATAGGTTCAATCCGTCATCAAACGAAAATTGAAGGCACAATGTGGCATAATGCTTTTTCATTAAAAGTATTAAATTTTCACTTTAACTAAAATTCTTTAATCATTGTGTAATATGCATAATTTTTTTTTATATATATATATAATTACAAATAAAAAAACTTACTTGTAATGACATTTTGCATTCACGTTGCACTCAAATGTACTTTATCGCACGTAATGCAAAGCCGTGATAAATAATTTCAACTCGACACAAGTATTCCGTGGTTTTTCAATTTATGACGTTCCTTTCAATGTTTATATTCTTTATCATTTAATAGCAGTGAGCAGTTTTTAGATATATTTAGTTCAATAATTATTTATTGTCACATATTGATAATACTGGGTGTCCCATAAGTCTGTAAACATCTTAAAAATTCATTAAAAAAAAATTGTAGGAATACGTAGAATTGAATGTGTTTTGCGAAAAAGTTATTCTCGTGAAGGGGGATTTTTTCTTTTTCTTTCTTTTCTTTTTTGTAAAGAAACAAATAATAGTTAAATTTTCGTCAATAGATGGCGCTGTACATGAGCAAATCCCAAATGTTCATGAAAAACTATATTTATTTCCATGCAAATCCTTACAGTCAAATAAATTCTGTCTTACGTGTTCGTTATCACCACAAATTACAGTTTGCAAACCAGTTACATCACCGCTAATTACAACTTCAGTCGGCGATTCTTAGCTCAGGGAGAACATCTTCACCAAAAACGCTGTATCTACCAAGACAACATTTCAGTTAAAACTTCATGTATCCACAAGTAGGAAGCAAAATAAGAAATAAGCTGTATTAATTGTAAAACCGTGCAATTTATTCGACTCTGATTTGCATATTTCTCGTTACGCGTTCGTGCGGCGCCCTCTATCGACGAAAAATTGAACTTTTTTTTTTTCTTTTCCAAAAAAAAAAAAAAAAAAAAAAAAAAAAAATCCCCTTTGAGGAGACTAATTTTATGCAAACCGCGTTCAATTTTATCAATTCCTTCAGTTTTTATGAATTTTTAAAATGTCTGCAACATGGGACAGCTGGTATTTTAGAATTTAGATAATACTAGAGATCTGCACGAGCTTGGGCTTCGGTCAGGAAATTTTGTTTCCCCCATTTTCTTCGTTAATTAACAAAGAAGATGAATGACGAAACGTCTCTTTAATCATTTAATTTACATAATTTTATATGCTAGTATGTGGCATGAAATTTCGTTAAATAGTGTTTGTAATTTTAAAGTGATTGTATAAATGCCTGTCTGTTTACTTTCTGATTTCCGTAAATATTTTTATCATGTGTCGAAATTGATATATGTTATTGAAAGATACAATAGCAAATTTCCCATTCAAAATAGTATATTTATGTCGCCACCAGTTTACGCACATGTACAAACAAAAGAAATTAGATGCGTTGCTGTTTATGAAGCGTTATGCCATACTCCTATGGTCTGAGCAGTCTAGAGCAATGACGACGAAAGTTTAGTGGTCCGCAGAAAAAACTTGATATTGTTTGCATATTTTAATAATCTAAAAATATGATATCGATATTACTAGATTTAGTAAATACATTTTTGTATATGGAAATAACAATTTATCACTGCAGTTAAATGTATAAAACAGGTTTATTTCATTTTTATAAAATGGACCTTTTCTGATTATTATTCGAGAAATATACCACTCCCCGGCAAGAAAGGTGACATAATTCAAAAATGCAGTATTTGAGAAAAATCAACTTAAAGAATACGATAAAACATTGTCGGACACTGTAAAACGGATACAATTATGTTTCATTAATTGCGTGGCAAATATGTGTTTTTTTTTTTTTTTTTGTGCGCATTAGGGTACTTTATATGCTTTTTTACGTGACATAAACTCAAAATTTCCATTTTTTTTTTACTTGTGTCACTTTGGTTGCCGGGGAGCAATATTTATGTTTCTTAATCAGTAACATTAGTTGCCCGTGGAATTTTTAGATTAGGAATTTAGTGGTCCATGGGATTTTAAATTGTCAATCTAGTAGTCCATGAAGTCAAAAAGATTGGCGACCACTGGTACAGAGAATATTACGGTTATTTTTAAACACTTTCCAGGGCACTAAATGTAATGAACTTCGCATCTTTTTCCAAATGCACAAAAGCATCTTTTCCATTGAATATGGCTACATTAGGTTTTGTTTACAGGTCGCATAAAAGAATTCGGATACATTACCAAATATAAATGTCAATGGATGAAAGTTGATTTTTAGTAGCATTAACCATTTTTAATAACTTCTTACATCGTTTGATGAATACTAGTATTTTATATTTTCTTCTGAAATATCAGTAGTTTTAATCATGAATATTCTATTACTTTTCTATATGAAAACTCTGGGAAGCATAGGTACTAAAAATTTTTTCCAGGAATTACCTTTTTTTTTTTTTAAGTTTTTTGGATCAGGGCGGGCTAATTTTATCGGTTTTTGTCACGGCCGGACCAAGCCATACATTGCAATAAATAAATAATTAAATAAATAAACGAGCCGGGTCGACCTGGTGTCTTTTCGATGTCATACCGGGTAGGCTAAATTAAGCTTTCGTACGGGCTGAACCGGGTTCGGGCCTTAAAATTTCGGCCTGTGCAGACCTCTATATGACATCACATGACTTAATTGTATGCCATTTACACAATACATATTATCTTAATAAATAAAATTAAAAATATTACATTCTGTAGCTGTAAAAAAAAGAAAAGAAAAAAAAAGAAAAATATCAGCATAAATACTGTAAATTTTACGGTAATTGTGTTGTCTTGATCCTTTGCGGTATAAACACAGTATTTTTACGATATATTAAAGAAGAAATACGGCAAGTGTTCCTCTTCATACATAAACGGCATTTATACTGTAAAATAAAAATGAGTAAATGTGAGTTTTATGATAGTGTTGATAGTTAGTTTACTACAGTGTTGGTCGGTTGGGCAGTTGACGATTAATCAATCATTTTCTGCAACTTTTTGCGATTAAAGATTAATTATTCATGATAATGCAAATAATGATTGATCAATCAGTAATCAGGAAAATACAATTAATTATTGAACAATCATTAATCTTCATATTAAGGGATTGAAGAAATCGACGATTAAGACTAGTTAGACCAGGGGTGGCCAACCAGCGGCCCGCGAGGAAACTAACGATATTTAAAGTTTCACAATTTGTTCTAATACATTAAGAATTAATAAATCCGTCTGATTTTTGAAAGTGAAAATACCTTTCAATGGTTATGGGAGATAAGGAATCATATTGTTGTAATGAAATATTATTAGATCCATTATTCACTAGCCCGCACACTTTTAAAATTACGAAATTCATTTACATCATTCGAGAAATACTCCGTTAGTACTGACACCAGTACCAAGTACTGAAGAGTATAAAAATTCGGTTTGGTGAAATGATAACCCGCACACTTTTGAAATATGAAATTTCAACGATGTCATTCGAAAGTACTTTGTTAGTACTGGTTAATACAGCAAAAATTTCGTTAGTACCGACACCAGTACCAAGTACTGAAGAGAACGAAAATTTATTCTGATGAAATAGTAACCCACGCACTTTTGAAATATCAGATTTCAACGATGTCTTTCGAAAGTACTTCGTTAGTACTGGTTAGTACTGCAAAATGTTTGTTAGTACCGACACCATTGAAAGTACTAAAGAGTACGAAAATTCAGGCTGATAAAATGATAGCCTGTGCACTTTTGATATATCAGATTTCAACGATGACATTCGAGAGTACTTCGTTAGTACCAGTTTGTACTGCAAAAATTTTCGTTAGTAACGACACCAGTATCAAGTACTGAAGAGTACAATAATTCAGGCTGATAAAATGTTAGCATGTGCAATTTTGAAATATTAAATTTCAACGATGTCATTCGAATGAACTTCATTAGTACAGGTTAGTAACGGAAATAAAATTCGTTACTACCAATCGACAACACTACCGAGTACTGAAGAGTACAAAATTTAGAGCTGGTGAAATGATAGCCAGCGTACTTTTGAAATATATAATTTCTATGATGTCAGTTGAAAGTACTTTGTTTGTACCGGTTAATACCGAAAAAATTTCGTTAATACCGACAACAGAATTATTCCCCAGTGGCACTGTTAAAATTTAATTTTTGAAATCAGCGCAAGTCACCGTATAATAAGCTCTCAGTTTCCTTTTTGCAGTACGCCAGTATTTGTTGCTGCTGTCTTTAGAAATGAAAAATTTACTTCAATAATTGTAAACAACGAAGTACTTTAAAATGATAGTGCTGAAATTTTATATTTAAAAAATACGTAGACCAATCTGCTGAACTTTATGTTCCAGTTCTTGGTACTAGTGTCAGTACAAACGAAAGTTTTGGCGGCGTTAACCAGTACTAAAAAAGAACTTTCAAATGGCATCGTTAAAATTTGATTTTTCAAAAAAGTCCGTGGAGAACCACTTCATAAGCCAAAATTTTTGTCCTCTTCAGTACTTGGTGCTGGTGTTTGTACTAAATAATTTTTTTCAGGACTAACCGGCATTAATGAAGTACTTTTAAATGGCATCTTTAAAATTTGATTTTACAAAAGTACGCAGGCTACCATTTCATCAGCCTGAACTTTTGTAGTCTCCAGTATTTTGTACTGGTGTCGGTACGAACGATAATTTTTGCGGTACTAACCGGTACTAAAGAGTACTTTCGAATGGCATCTTTGAATTCTGATATTTCAAAAATGCGTGAGTACCATGTCACCAGTCCGAAATTTCGCACTCTTCAGAACATAGTAATGGTGTCGATACTAATGAAATTTTTTGCGGTATTAACCGTTATTAACGGTGTACTTTCGAATTATATAATTTTTCGTAATTTCAAAGGTGTGCAGGTTAGTAAAACGCACTAACCTTGAAATGGACGAACCCTGTTGAGGAAATCTCAAAACGTGTAAATCCACCAAAAACCGGAGGTTGAAAACTTTTACGATTCCAATACTTTCTTCTTATATGTATAGGAAAAGGTAAAAATAAATAAAATCCACAGACTGCTCTGCGAAAAACCATGTAAAAGAAATAATAATAATAAAACTCTGTAAAAGAAATAATAATAATAATAATTCCTATTTGAGTTGCTTAAAACTCAACCAGACTTTCCTTTTTTCGAAGAAATATTTTCAATTTCAACTGCGCCATAAATTTGCGTTCAATTCCGCGAATATGTTTACATCTCTTAAGTGTGGAAAGATTTGGCAACGCAATGTTTCAATCTGGAGTGTATAGTTGAAATTAATTGCTGTCAAATAAATCAACTTTGAGAGTGATTTGTTTATATCACCGTTACAGTTAGGGTTTCGCTTTCGATCCTCAACAGGCACGTGTACCACAATTTCTTTATAACGCAATGAGGCAAGCACTTCGTGTGATATATGACAGTGAAAAATTATGATCGTTTATACCAATTTATAGTGTTTTGAAAGATTCCTCTTGAGTATTAGGACCGGAATGCTGAATTTGCCCTTTTGTAACGAACTTTATTCCTTTAGTTGTATGAACAGTCTGGTTAATGGTAAGGCTGCTTTGGGCTAAGTTCTAAAACTTTGCATTATACGGAAGGCCGCTCCGAGAATTTGCCGTATTGCTCCGTGAATTCGAAAGGTATGTATGTATACATTTTTTGGAAATTTATATAAATACACCTAAATATGATGATGAGATGTGCAAATGTATGATTTCGAAATCAGCTTTTCCGAAATTTTCAATGTCTGGTCTAGAATTTCACAGTTAATCGAGTTTTGAGTCTGTTAATTATGTACTACATACTTTAAATATAAGGAGAAAATATTGCATTCGTGAAAATTTTTAACTTTTGGTTTTCAATGGATTTAAAATTTGACGATATCCTTAACATGATTTGGCTATTTTTAGAAAATATTTGTCTGTCTGCATTATCAAAATGTTATGGGCGCTGTATCTTACGAACCAATGGATGGAATACAATGTAAATTTATATTTAGTTGAATCTCGTCTTAAATTGGCGTTCATTAATTAACTTCAGGTAAACATCGTTCAACAGGTGGTGCTGTCGTCTCTTTCTATTTTAATTTTTAAAGTGGCAGAAAAGACAAAATCAAAATGTGCCATATTTTCCAATTTTTTTTTTTTTTTTTTTTTTTTATTTATAATATTAATTATTGACCAAGAAATTTTTTTATATATGTTTGAGCACCGCTCCCCCCCCCTCCCCCCACAACTTCTCAGGAGACGAAAATTTTGAATATGAGCATTTTCTCGAGAATATTTTGAAAACGAATAATTGAAACACAGATCTGTGATAATCTAAAACCTAGTTGTCGATTTTTTTTTTTTTTTTTTTTTTTTAAGCAATAAAGAAATGTGAAAAAAAAAAAAAATGAATTTTCTAAGACATCGCCTGTTGGGCATAAAATTGACATTCTTTTGACATTTAGTGTTATACATTTCTAAGACAAAAATCTTCTGTATTCACCATGGAAAATAGTTTTGATAAATAATAACTTTAATAAGTAATTTGCACTGCGGGAATTTGTGTAGAAAAATATAGAAGAAAGTTTTGTGATAGTCACAATATATAAATTTCATTTATGATAAACAGTCAAATTTAAATAATTAAAACCACAGCTCAACTTTTTTTATGTTATTTAAGATTTTTTGCAATTTACTTATTCATGAAGAAGCACTATTTAAATTATTTTTTGTGATTATTCAAGTGCGATTATATAATTATAATTGTACTAGTCGGGTCTGCGCCCACCTAGCGCTTGATTACACATGTATTACAGTATTTATTTCTTTTTGCCAGATAAAATTACTAAACATTAGCTTATATTAAAAGATATATATATATATGGCTTCATCTTTTTATATGATGATATTTATATGTTTTGAATATTTATATGTTGTCCAAACGTCTCCAAGAAATTAAAAATCACATAATAATCCTTTAACTCGTATTTTATAACCACGTGTCTATTTATTTATTTATTTATTTAAATTATTAATTTCCCATGGCGTAATTAAATTTTACACTTTTAATTTATTATTATAGTCCCTTGGCGTATTAAAATTTCGCATAGCAAAGAAAATAATTTAATTTAAAAATATAAATTATTTTGTGTTATTTAAGCTTTGCATTCATGGATGAACAAATCCTGGCTAATCAAGTTTTGTTTTCTGTGAATTATCATACTCTTTGAAATACTTTTTTCAAAATATCTTTTCCTATATGGACCAATAGATTTTGTATGTATAATTTATTAATTGAATCAATGAATGAAGCTTCTAATATCATGCTAACCAGGGATAAAATTTTATTTCATTTACCTCAATACATTCTTGCGATTGTGATGTGTTTCCGTGAAATTATCCTTTTTCATTATTTTATTCAGTTGAAATGCAGACATGGAAACCGTGAATAAAATTTTACTTTCTTTATTCCAATACATTTTTTAGCTATGACATCATTTTCAGTGTTAGTTTCGGGAAACTTGAACTTTTATTATTAAAAAGGTAATTTCGTTAAAATAAAAAGCCTATAGGGTTGGTGCTCCAGTGATTGGCATGCTCCAGTAATTGACATCTATCCCGAAATAATTGATAAATAAGAAAAATAATAAAATCATATATTTTTCATTTTAGAATTTTAACATTTTATGTCAAACACTGGAACATAGCTGGTAAAATGAATAACTTAGCTGGTAAAATGAATAACTAGCAGTGTTAAACACTGGAATGTAGGGTGCCAATTACTAATAAAATGAAAAACTGGTAGTGTCAATTACTGGAACATTGAGTAGGTGTCAAATAAAAATTCATAAAAAAAAAAAAAAAAAAAAAGTTATCAAATGTATATATTTTAACATTATATGTGGTTCTGAATGTCTTTCATATCATATGCACTAACTTAAGATTTCTAAAAATATTTTCTGATGACTAGAACATTAAAAACATCAGAGATTGCTCTAAAAGTGTCAATCACTGGTGCGCTTACGCTATATTTAGATCGATAGGTCGTGTAATACGTAAGGTCACTATTATAATTAACCCGGTCAGGCTATCGCTTTTTTGGCACCTTGTCAGGTTAAAAAATGGCTCGGCTCTCCAACGACACACGATAACCTGATTGGGTTAATTTAAAATAATAATGCATTATATGATTGTATCCATCTTAAACACATTTTATTAATTACAGTAAAATGCATGTTTTGAGTGAAGAACGGAAAAGCACAGTAAATAAACACCATATAATTTGAAAAAAAGCTCTTAAAAATTACCTCTGATCGAAATAATTAAGTACGATCTTTCATCAAATGGAGAAAAAATCATAACAAAAGATCAAAATGAAAGCAGCGTTTTAAAAATGTGTAACAGTTGTTTCGGTTTTGGGTCGAAATAATTAACCACTGTCCTTCCTCAGACGAAAAAAAAATATATGTGTTGTGATGACGCTGTAGCAGGAGTAATTGTGTATTCAAATAATTGAGAGAAACCAAGTATGTATTTTAGTAAAGACACATATCTATATTATATTACACAACTAAGAGATACACTTAATACTTAGTTTATAAACAACTCGTGATTTCCAGTGCTCGACAGAACTGGATATTTTATCTAAATGTAATATGGAAAATATGTGACCTCTGTACAGTGTGAATGTAGCTTGATGTTTATGTGCAGTACTTGTACATAGTTATTTATTTATTTATTTATTTATTTTTTTTTTTTTTTTCGCACTGTATAAAAAGATTATGCTTAATATTTTCGATCCGAAACAAATGTCGAGCTTGTTTGCATCTTATGGTGTTTATGCACAGTTTTTTTCTTCATATCTCACCAATGTTTGAACATTAGTTCCTTATTACCTAACGAGTGTTGGGTGTCACACCTGCTAGAAAAATTTCTTCTCGGAGTATTTGAATGGTGATTAACTTAAAAAAAAGGTTTAATTTTTATTGTAGTTCATTTTTGAAATATTATTATAAGATTATTATTGCAAATATTATTATGAGTACTATTACAAATTTTAATACAATTTCTTTTTTAATAAGAAATATTGAAATTCTAATTCTAATTTTTTTGCACCATTTTATTATAATCTGTGGTATCAACGCAAATGTTTTAAGGCTATCACTGAACACTAATTCTAACAAAA
Source organism: Salticus scenicus (assembly GCA_963930645.1). Classification (NCBI taxonomy): domain Eukaryota; kingdom Metazoa; phylum Arthropoda; class Arachnida; order Araneae; family Salticidae; genus Salticus; species Salticus scenicus. The sequence continues at coordinate 183,351,575 of OZ005656.1, read as the reverse complement.
ATTCTCGAAATTATATTTCGTCTTTTAGAAAAATGAAATAGTCTCGACCATTTTCAACATAAATAACCTTCCTAATATTATGAGCGATACTTTGTCAAAATTGGATGGCTTTTGAATTGGATATAATAATACATGGGAATGCTTTTAACCCTTGTCATTGTACTATTTTTTTAGTTACACATTCCTAAAATAAACGTGAAAAATTGTACCAAATGTAATTGATATCAGTTACAGCAGAAAAGAAGAGGGAGAGAAGAGAGAATAAAGCAATTTTTTACTCTTACCTATACATGATAGATTTTTTTTTAATAAAATTTTTTAATTTAATTTTTTTGCTATATTTATACGTTTTTAGGTGTTCTGAATAAGGATATCCAGTTTTTAGCGGTTGATCTTTTCGCCTATTATCAGCGCAAAACGAGACAAATGAAGATTAAATTTGATATTTTTAAGGTTGTATGGCATGGCAGTTCCTTGAAAATGTTTACTAAGGTTCGTGGAGTGCAGTTAAAAGTTCTTTGAACTTTTTTTTTTTTTTTTTAATTGATTAATAAACTTAAACATTTTGCGAATGCAGATACTCTTCCAACAGAAATATGTACCAAATAAATAACTAGTGGGTTAAGAAAAAGTTGAGTGCACAACCAAGTTATTTTGTTTATTTATTTATTTATTCTGATTTACCGAAACAAAATAATATAGAAAATGGTATTAAAAGCAAAAACTGTTTTATTTAAGAGACAAAAATTTAAGTTAAAATACATTTAAAAAACAAAAAATACATATAAAAACAATTAAAATCTGGACGTTTCGAAACCCGTCCGGGTTTCCTCATCAGTAATTACAACACAATATGCAAACATTACATGAACACTCAAGGAATTTAAAGGAGTACCGAATATTGAGGAGGCAGTGCGCATGCTTCATTGATAGTGTGGAGATGCTTGGCAGTGTGCCAGCTCTCAAGGAAAATACGCGATTTATAATTATGAAAAAAATTGTTTGTGTACGTTATAGAAAATGGTAGTTTGATATTAAAAAAATAATATTTTTGTAAAATAAGGTCTAACAAACTAATTAGCCAACTAATTATATGTGTTTTGGGAGTACGGTCGTTTGACTACTCTAAAATCCTAGGCCTGAGGGGGAGTGTCCTTCTGAGAAGTTCTAGCCCGTATTTACGAAAGTTTCGGAGAAAACCACAGGAAACTCCAAACGGCTAGTTCGACAAGCGCGACCTGGGATCGAACCTGGCACCTCACGTCTACCAGCTTTGAGCGCAGAACCGCTCGGCCGCTGGTGGACCACCAACTAATTATGAAAATGACTAACGATAGCCTTTGAATTTTGTAATTTTCAGATTCTTGATTTCTCAAACGCATAAAAATATCAAAAAATCGAGTTTGAATATTTTCCCGAATATCAGAGTTCGTCATACCTAATGTATGATGGGGAACTGAAAATATCAATAATATGAAAAGGGGGGGGGATTGTAAGAAGAAAAGAAAAAAAAAATTATATATATTGCCTTCTCATGTGAAAAAAACTGTTTTCCCACGATCAAAAGAGATTTTTCTCAAGACAAAAATGGGAAAAAGAATAAATAAAATGTATTAAATAGTGATTCATACACATCTGGATGAGGTAATACATTTTTATGTCTAGACAGAGTTATTTATGATGTCTGAAAATGATTGCCGATATTTTTATCTTAGAATTTTTGTTCTTTTATTTTATTTATTTATTTATTCAATTTTTATTTTCTCTATATAAAAGAAAGTAGTAATGGATTCATGAAAATTTTCAACTTTCTACAGTAGAAAGGGACCAGAGAAAAATTCGAAATATCCAAAAATTCGAATTACATATACTATTTTGTCAAAAAGAAGAGATAAATTAAAAATATAAATTTCTATGATCAAAGATTTAACACATACACTTTATATCCAAGAATACTGCATCATTAACCCCCTCCCATTAAATCAATATTTTTTTATGAGCTTAATTAGTCAACACATTTTTTAAATGGTCAGATATTTTTGATTGCTTCTTAAAGTACTATCTTTGTGTCATAGCATATGACTTCAACCCATCAATTGATACAAAAACAGAATTTTTTACATTAGACATGACTTTCAATCAAAACAAACAAAAAAAAAAAAAAAAAAACTCGAAGTTCATGTATATGGACCATATTTTTTGATGCACTACACAGTAAAAAATATGTCCTATTTGCTGCAAGAAATTCTCTGTAATTTGAGAAAATACGTTCTGACAATGTAACTTTTTTGTAAATTACGCGTATTTTCTGAAATTACAGAGAATTTCTCGCAGCAAATAGGACATATTTTTTACAGTGTAGGCTCGTGTCCTTCTTTTGAAAGACTGTTAAAAAAAAATAATGCACTTTAACTGGGAAAAATCTCGAGAACAAATTTCACTGTGATGTTTTTAAAGGTAATCGTATGAAAAATTTGAATTATCCAAAATAGAATTCGAATTATCCATGATTTTTTAACATTATTTTAATATAAAATTTAAGGGACCGACTAAATAATTCTAATTATACAGAATTTCGAATTAAACAAGTTCGAATTATTCAAGTTTCACTGTATTTTCGATTTATTTACACGTTTCGAGATGTCCTGAATATAATTTGACTTATTTCAGAAAATATGCTTGTGTCTTTGTGTGTGTAACCAAACTTTTGGGGCAACTATAGAACACGAACTAATGAATAGAACTTCATAAAAAATCTGTTGCACCTTAACATAAAATGGGGTCTATCAAATTTTGTTTCATAGCGGCCAAAAGGTGGTGACAGTTTCTACCATTTTCGAAAAGGCTATACCTCAGTTTCTATAGTGTAAAACTGAACAAAACTTTATATATGATAGGATAATCAAGAAAAGCTATGCTGATTCCATTTGGGCATATATCATCCAAGAGAGGGCGCCGCAATGCTGCAGATGTCCCCGAATACGACAAGGCTATATCTCAAGTTTTATAGCGTTAAATACACCTAACTTGAGTAGTGCGATAGTCGTAAAATAAAAGGATGCTGACTTAATTTGGGTGTATATCCGCCGACTGGTAGAGTGACTATTATTCAAGTTCTGTGATTTTCCATTTGGTTACTTCTCAGCATCTATTGGGTAAAATTGAGCCAAACTGCATATGTAAAATCTTCATTGTGAGAAGTTCTGTTGATTAAACATTTGAACAATTAACCAATAGATAGCGCTAATGTATATAGAATGATATAGAAAGAAGGTTTGTGGTGGTTACAATAGTAGCTTTACTTAAAAAGAGAGAGAGAGAGAAAGAAAAAGAAAAACATGTAGTCATTTTCTGAGCAATTTGTAAAATCTTAAATTTTAACTCCTCAAATTATCAAAAAAAAAAAAAAAGAAAGAAAAAAAATCAAGCCATTGGATTTTATATAGTGACCAAAATCATATATCCAAATAATTGCGTCGTGTCATTACATTTTTATACCTTAATAATCTTAATATATACATTTTTTTTAACTCGTATTTTACAGCCCCATATGCTTAATCTACTTAACTTAAATATTTTCATTTTGTGATAATAGAAAAAAAGTATTTATTTTATTGGTGAAATTATTATCATTTTAGCTTTATAAATTTATACGAAACGCTATCCTTAATGCATGCTTGTTTCAGATCTTAGATATTGAAAGGAAATAATAATTGAAGTCAATTGATCTATAACAAAACATTTTTTTGAAATACTAGGGGGCTCTGCTCCCTGCTCGTTCCGCTCATAAACCCCCGAGGGAGGCTTCGCCTCCCCCCCCCCCGACTCACTTTACTTATTACACATGCAGAGCTCTGCTCGCCTATTCGCTGCTTTCTTTCACCTAAAAAGAATATTAATAATGCATATTACAAGACAAAAACAGAAAAATATTTTGGAAATCCTCATATTCAATGTCAAATTGGAATATATAATATTTATATTTTTTTTTAATAGAAAGTAATTCATAATATCTAGACCATTTTGCATTACAGCTTTAGTATATGACCCCTTTATTTCTTTTTTGCAACCTTAGATCCGGACCGCGGTATCCCAGTCGGTAGAGCGCCGAGCTCGTAATTGGATGATTGCGGGTTCGGTTCTCGAGCCGGCCAAAGCCCGTCGTGTACACTAATGGTGGTTGGTGCACGTAAAATATGTCGTGGCCGCAATATGCTCCATGTTCCCATCAAAATTATACCTCTGGGGACCACCGAAGAGGTGAAGCCATCCCCTTCGTGTAGGACCAAAACTGTGGTGGCATGTCTCCGGAACATCCGTAGGGTGCGTCCCATACCGTCGCCAATTATCCATAGTCCAGTAATGGTGCGACGTTAAACACAACCTACCTAATTATCTACCTACCTACAACCAGGGATCATATTTTAATTTTCCCGTGTAAGAAAATTAATTTTCTAAAAGTAGAGAAAAAAAAATGATATTTATTTTCTTTCTTTTTTAAATGTATGGTTTCGGACCGCGGTACCCTAGTCAATAAAGCGCCGAGCATGTAATTAGAAGATTGCCGATCCAATACTTGAGCAGACCAAAGACCGTTGTGTACACTAATGGTGCAATGGTGGCTGGTGCTCATAAAATCTATCGCGGCAGCAATGTCCTCCATGTTCCCATCCATACTATAACTCTGGGGATCACCAAAGCGGGGGATCATCCCCTCCGTGAAGGATCAAAATTGTGATGACATGTCTCCGGAACATTTCTAGGGCCGCGTCCCAGACCGTCGCCAATCAACCATAACGCAGTACTGGTGCGACGTTAAATCCAACTTACTTGCCTACCTACATACCTACAGTCGGCTGCAAAATTATTCGAGCACTAGCAATAATCCCTGTCTAAAAAAATACACTTAATACTGCTTTGTTAAATAAATCCTTATCGAGTCATGTTCTTAGTCAGTCTAAGAACATGATTCGACAAGGATTTATTTAATAAAACAGTCTTAAGTGTACTTTTTTAATATAGGAATTATTGGCTAGTGCTCGAATAATTTTGCAGCCGACTGTACTTACCTACCTACCTACATACATACAACCATGGATCATATTTTAATTTTCCCGTGTAAAATGACTTCATGACGGAAGAGCAACGTCACTGGGAGAAACTTTTTTCAAAATGGGAAATAGAGTACCTTCATAAACTTGTCGTTTTTAGTTGATAACTTCTTTAATTAATATGATAAAAATTTCTAAGCAGCTGAAATGTCTGCCTTGGAGTATTCGGAACACATTGACACCTCTCATGACACGACGGACCCTGCCCTCCTCTAGAAGATGCTGTCGCAGACAAAAAAATTTGACGCCAGTGACAGTAACTTTTTTTTAATATATAGAGAAAAGGAATCGAAGTTGGTTTAAAAATAAACACATAAGAGAATTCCAAATCAAAATTGAAAAGAATACAGGCCAATATTTTACTTATGTTCAAATTTCAAACACAGACAGGTAGGCAGATGGACCGACAGACATTCTCTAAAAAAAAACAAATCGTGTTCCGAACCACTCAAAACATATAAATGCGTCGAAAATAAGAAGTCTAAAATTTTTAAGAATCCAATACTTTATTCTATTCAATGTAGGAAAAAGTAGAAAAAAAAATCTCGCAAGCTGAAATTGATATCCGATACGAAACATAACAAACAAACAAACAAAGTAACTTCCAACTAAAAGCAATTACAGCTACATTGCAGTATTTTCTAAAAATATTTTAATAAGCACGAACAGAACATTTGCATTGCACGAATGAAATAAATTGTCGTAGCAACTGTCATATTTCACAATTGCTTTTAGTTAGCACATTCTAAGCATTATTTTTTTAAAGTGTAAAAAAGAAAAGAGATTACGTACAATAATAATAATAATAATAATAATAAATCTCTAATCAACGCACCGTATCTTTTGTTTCTTGGAGTAATAACTAATGTATTTTTATCTAACAAACAGAAAGAAAAAAAAAAAAAAGATGTTATTGTTGTTGTGTGAGTTAAGACCAGTTGACTAAGATAGGGTCCTAAACTTGTGGGTGGAATGCCCTCCGTGAGGATCTTTCCAAGGGGTCCTAGTCTGTAATTACGCGAGTTTCGGAGAAAACCACAGAAAATTCCGAATGACTAGGTCGACGAACGCGACCTGGGATAGAACCTGCATTTCCCGTATACTAGCTTTGAGCGCGGAATCGCTCAGCCACTGATGGGGCGGAAAAGAAAAGAAAGGAAGAGATAAGTTGTGGTTAAGGTCCTAGGTCTATGGGTGGAATGCACTCCGTGGAGATCTTTCTAAGGGGTCGTAACCCGTATTTACGTGAAGTTCGTAGAAAACCGCGTAAAACTCACAAGGGCTAGGTCGACAAGCGTGACCTGGAATCGAACTCGGCACTTCCGTCGATCAGCTTTGAGCGCAGAACCGCTCGGCCCTGATGAGCGAAAAAGAAAAGAAAAGACGGAGAGGGAGAGAGAGAGAGAGATGGTGAATATTTTTGGAGACAAAACTAACTAGACATATTTCTTTTTCATATTTATTTACAGAAAAAAAAAAAAAAAAATTAATTTTTTAAATGATGCTAATTTCAAATTTAAAAATGCATTCTATGTCATAAGGATCCAGCACTTCCCAGACCAGCATGTATCTCGGTATTTCCTGCTCCAGATTTGAGCGCAGAACCGATCGGCCATTGGTAGTGCGAAAAAGAAAAGAAAAAAAGAGAGTGTGTGGTTGTGAGGTAAAAGCAGATTGATTACGCAAGGATCCTAGGCCTATCGGTGGAATGCCATCCGTGCAGACCTTTCTAAGGGGTCCTAGCCCGTATTTACACGTTTCCAAGAAAACCATGGAAAACTCCACACGGCTAGATAAACGAGCGCGACTAGGTATCGAACCCAACACGTCCCGTCTACCAGCTTTCAGCGCAGAACCGCTCGGCCCTGGTGCGGCGAAAAAGAGAAGAGAGTGAGAGAGAGAGAATCAGTAAATATATTTGAAAAAAAAGTGATTTTTTTTTTTTTTTTTTTTTTTTTTTTTTTATAATTATTCATTTACACAGAAAAAAATTTAAAATCTTTTTAAAGATGCTAATATCAAATTATGCCATAAGAAACTTTTGAACTTTGAAAAGAATTTATTTAGAATTTATTTGTCATCTATTAAGTAGTTTTATTTTATTTTATTTTTTAAATGAACAAGCAGTGTTAGCGATATTTCAGTAATTATAATTTTTAAACACTATTTAAAAATATTATGTTTTCAGACTTTTGGATTTAAAAAAAAAAAAAAAAATTGCTTTCTGAAATATTTAACATATAAAGAAATAAGAGGGGAAGAGTGATTTTAAGAAATTACTTTACAAACAAAAATAAAATAAAATAAAAAATAAAAATTATCGAAGGAAAAAAAACATTTTTAATATAATTCTTATGGCGTATGTAAAAATGCATAATTTTTGTGACAGGATGCTTTGTTTTTGTGCTAAAAACGATTATCTAGCTCTAGGAACCCAGGAATCTAGGCCAAACAGAAATGCACTCTAGGGGATCATCTAAGGGGTTCTAGCTCACGTTCCCGCTTTTTTTTTTTTTTTTTTTTTAAAGAAACGGGAATGTGAGCTAGATGTAATTTTTCGTTCTTTCTTTTTTCTTTTTCTTTTTTCTTTTTTAACTTTATATAACTCTATATAACTTTATTCGTGTCTCGTAACAAGATATTGAATGAAGCAATTGGAAAATTAGGTGGAATTTCAGGTGAAATGTTGCATGGGATAGAGTTGAGATTAATTCATAAAAAAAATTTCTACACTAAAATGTAGAAATGTTATTATTTTTATTTTATTTTTTTATTTTTTTAATAATTTATCTTCTTATTTCCTTTTCTTAAAATTTATAGCCTCGGGGATAATGCATGATAAACCTTATAAAAATGAGAGTTTCAGTTCATATATCGAGATATTGATTTTTTTTCCCCCTCATGCCTTCGTTGTCCTTTTAATGTTCATTTCCTACAATAGACATTTTTCTAAATAATTATTTCGTTCATCATGCCCCATTCTTTGTTTCGGTAAATATTTTTACTTTCTCCTGTATACATAAAAAGAAAATACAGAATTTGTGAAAATTTTCGACTTTTGATTTTCGATGAGTTTGCTCTTTTTAAAATGTCCTAAAAACGATTTGACCGTTTTTAAGAAATCTTTGCTTGTCTGTGTATATCTTGTAGCAAAATTTTGTTAACACTGTATCTCACGAAAAAATGCATGGGATTTCACGAAATTTTTGTATTGTTGGATCACAATATAATTTGGTGCTGATTTGATCACCTTGCAGGTGGCACTGTTATATTGCTATAACTCCCATTTATAGAAAGGTATATCTCAGTTTCTATGGTGTACACGTGCACTACACTTTATATGTAATATGGTTATTATAAAAAAAAACTATGCCGTGTATATTGGCGTATAATTGGCGCTATTATATTCCAATTTTCTTTATATTAACGGGAAGGCAATATTTTAGTTTCTTTAGTGTATCATCAAACTTGATATATAGGATAGCTAATATGAAAGGCTATTGTGTATCAATTTGATTACATTTCAGCTGATAGCTTACTGTGTTCTGCAACCCTTTTCATGTTTTAAGCAATTTTTCGACCTGTTATTATATCATAAGGATAATGAAAGAAAATTTCTGATGGCTGTATATACTAATTATTTTTTCCTCTTGCACATATGGCCACTTAGCAAAAGTTCTTTTTTGTGAAAAAACCCTTATCATCTCCAAATCTTAGTAAATAAACAAAAATATGATATACTTACAAGCTTATAAGGGGTTTTTCAGAAAAAAGAACTTTTGCTAATTGGTTGAAATAATTGGATCTTCAAATTAATTACATGGCATGTGAAAAACCCCTTAAGAAATTTCAAGTCGTGGAAAATATCTAAAATCTATCTCTTTCTTTTTCGTATAATTTGTTTAATTTTTATTTTGTTCAAATGAACTTTTGAGAAAAGTTTCCCAATATATCTAGCTTTCAATCTAAGCAATAAAATTTTTATCTTTCGCCCATACGCAGTGAAAACGTTTTTCATAAAAATGCTCATATTTCATGACATATTTAAGAAATTCGGATTGCTGTATATTGTTTTAAAAGTGTTTTCCCAACTTTTATGAAAGTGGGAATAATTTTCTTAAAAAACTCTATATATTATAAATAAATAATAATAATAAAAAAAGTTGATATTTTTTGGAGTTTTAAAATAAAAGCTTATATCTCCGTTATTTAATATGCTATCGTCACACAAATTCATCCACAAAGTGTACTGGGTATATATTGACATATCCTAAAGGTACAGATCATTTTGTTTGCTTAACGATACAGGGTAATTGATTTTGCTCAAACATAATTAATTCTGCTCAACTTGATACGGGCCTCCTAATTGTTGTCTTAAACCAATCGTCACTGAAAAACGTGAAGAAGACCCAGCTCTTAAATGCCCAATGTTTCAAAACATTTCATCAAGAGATAAGTTTTTAAATTGAATAATCTGGTGTGTCACTCACACGACTTTCTCTTACCCTGAAATTTAATACTATAAATATAGGTTGGAGATTAAGAGGTAAGATAACGAGTACTGTTATGAAAACCTCTGTTAAACAATTCAAATTAGGCTTCGAGAGAGTTTTATATGATAATTATTTCTGTGTGAGGGGAGCTACCGCCCCCCTCAACCCCCCGTTTCATTAATGTACCTACATTTATGTAGAATTTAATTCGGTTATTAAAAAATAATTCTGTTTTTAAAAAATAATTTATTAAAATTATTATTTAAAAAAAGTATCTTTTATGATAATGCAGATGATTTCCATATTAGACAAGTAGTATAACACCAAATATCCAAAAAAAGTCCATTTTATTCTCAATATTTGAAAAAAAAATATACATATATATATATATTTTTTTTTCTGTTTTATTTTCGTTAAAAGTAAAAAAAAATCGATAACTTTGCTTTAAATTATCGCAGATCGATGGTTCAACCATTTGTTTTAAAGGTATTGGCGAGCTCTTTCGAAAGATACCCATCATGAAAATTTACTCCCCTCGAGGGGGGACTTCCTAAAGGTGGAAATTAAGAAATTTCGTTGGTGGCCACTGGCCACTAGCCTTCATTTTTTTAGTGGCCACTTTTAAAAAGTTAGTGGCCACTGGCCACTCGCTGATAAAAGTAAAATAAAATTTTCTTTTCTTTAATTTTTTCAATGTTCAGCCTTGACAAATCATTAAGAAAATAATTAAGGTAGTCAACTTTTTGAAACTCATCCACAATAATACATTTCTGATGAATTTTAATAAATGAAATAGGAATAGATTTACATAATTTATACTATGAATGTAAGAAAATACTATTCAATACAAAATTCATATGTTTAAAATGCTCTTTTGGTTATATTATTTTATAACAGAAAAATTCTGATTATATTGCCCCTTCACTATCCTGAATGGTGTCGATTTTCTACTTTTTCAAAAAAAAAAAAAAAAAAAAAAAAAAAAAAAAAATCTTTGATTCATGAAAATATATTAGTATATGTAAATAAAAAAATATTTTTTTAATAATACTTTTTTTATTTTGCAAGTTTATTTTCCTTTTTTTTTTTTTTTTTTTTTTTCATGTTACAAATGAATTATAAATTAATTTTTCTTTAATAATAATGAATTTTTAATAATTTGCAATTATAATCCCCCTCTCTAACTGAATTTAGAGAGTGTGGCTGTAGTCGAGATTTCACAATGTGTGTTTCACACACAGACACAGACATTTTTTAAAAACTATCAATTCGTGTTCAGGACACCCCAAAACGTGTAGATCCGTCAAAAAACGGAGGTCAAAAATTTTCGCGAATCCAATACTTTCTCTATATTACATATAGAAGAAAGTAAAAAATAGTTCATATGCAATAACAAATATTAAATAATATGTAGTAAATAAATAAAATATTCAATAAATTATGCATTCTTCTGATTAAGAACTAAAAATATACATACATATATACATTTTTTTTTTTTTTTTTTAATAATAACAAAAAACACACTTACCTTTTTCCGAAAAAAGATGTTATTTTTACAGAATTAACTGTAGCTCCACGTTTACTACCACTACGGTTGCTTTGTGATTCAGGATTTTCTTTAAATCTCTTCATATTAAAGCAATAAATCAAAAATTTATATTACTATATAAAGCTTGTTTTAAAGATTGAAATTTCGAGAAACTACGCGTATGACTGAATGCGATACGGCCGTTGGGAATGGAGAGAAATGCCAAGTTTGAAAAGAAAGTGGTATAAAATAACAAAGAAAATGCGTTGAATGACGTTTTTAATTTTTCTGCGAACGTAATACAATCGGAGTTTCAGCCGATTGATTATCTCACAAGCTTCCTTTTTGTCTCTGTCTCCCGAAAGTCGGCCGAAACTCTCATTTTGACATTTTTTTAAAATCAAAATCTAATACTTTTATAGAAAAATGGAAAAAAGCCATACGTTTTTTTAGTATATGAATAAGGCTACCTGCCAATTTCCAGTGTTTACTGTTAAAATTGACTTTCGAAAATGTCTGTAAGTGGCGATGTTAGATTTGAGAAAGCCTGAATTCGAGGCGCACGGCGCGTTTACTGCGAAAACGCCGCCGCGCGATCCAAGTTTACATTGGAATGGGGTATTCTATAAAGAATGGGTAGAAGAATTTTAAGTGTTTACTATTAAATTGACTTCCGAAATATGTTTGCAAGTGGCGAGGTTAGATTTTAGAACAGCCTGAATTCTTTGCGCGGCGCGTTTACCGCGAAAAGGCGCCGCACGATCCAAGTTTGCTGTGGAATGGGGTATATTTTATAAAGAATGGGTAGAAGAGAAGTGGCCATTGCAGTGGCGACTAAAGGCAATTTCTTTAGTCGCCACTTTTAAAAATCTAGTCGCCATGTGACGAGTGGCGACCGCTAATTTCCAGCTTTAGGACTTCCCCCCCCCCCAGGGGGGGAGGCTAGGCTCCTACATACACAAATTTTTTTTTTCCCAGTTAACTATCTCTATTACAAAAAATATATATTCGTTTTATTTTATTTTCTTTAGTGCAGTCTATAGACGTTAAACTCTACTTTTCCCCCATAGACGTAATGTATTAGAATTCTCTTGATTGTCCCTGTACACGAACCATTTGCTTGATCTTAACGAAAAGCTTACTGTAGCATCCCTATATGATACACATTTAGAATACTAAGTTTGAACTTTCTACCATAATTTGTTTTTGAGATATGCTGATAACAGACAGACACACACTCAGACACACAGACACACACACAAACACACAGACATACACACAGACGATTTGCTAAAAACACGATTTTCGTATTCAGGGGACCTCAAAACGTGTAAATATAACAAAATCTCGCGTTCGAAAATTTGACCCAAAAACAATACTTTCTCTACCTTATGGGTAAGAGAAAGTAAAAAAAAAAAAAAAAAAAACTGATCGTTTGCAAATCTTGCTAAACTTTTGAGCAGAAGTGTATAATATGTATAAGAGCAGGTAATAGAAGTCGTGTGGTCGTTTCACACCAGATTTTTTTTTTTTTTTTAATATTCTATAATAGAAAACATTGGATTCACATAAATTTTTGACTTCCGACTGTTAATGGATTTAAACAAGTTTTGAAACATTCCACAACATGATTTGACTACTTTAAAAAATTATTTTTCTGTTTGCCTCTGTGTGACAAAAATATGGTGGTAGCTGAAGAACTAATGCACAGAATCTCAAAAAAAAAAAAAAAAAATGTTTTGTTTTACCTTAAATTGGTGCGTATAAACATTTGGTACATATCTTAGCTTTTGATGTGCATAATTGCACAAAACTGAAAATGGCCTTTAAGAAATATTATTATGATTAAATTTAACTGCATTCGGCTGACATGTGGCGTTGCTATGCTGCAATTTTTGTCGTTCATGGAAAACATATAATCTCAGTTACTATGACATTTAAATGCACCAAAGTTAATATGTGAGGTATAAGAAGTGAGATATAAAATAAAGAGCATTCTTTATGAAGATGAGTGTTTACTTAATTTGGGTGCATATCAGTCGTCAGGTGGTGCTGATATGCTACAAATCCTCTTGTAATAATTTTAATAAATAATTTGTATTGTGAGATTTTTAATAGGAAAGTATTGAAGAAAGTTTTGTGATAGTCCTAGCATTCTATCATAAAATAAAAAAAGAAAAAGAAAATCTAAGCCTGTTTTGCAATGCATAAACAATAAAACAAAGTTCATGAATAAAAAGAAAAAAAAAACTTTTTTTTTTCCTTTTTAGTATTGCAAATGATTTAAAAAAAAATTTCCAAGAAAAGATTATTTAACTCTGCGTCGCATTTCATTGGTTTAAAAGAGTTTCATTTTTTATTTATTTTTCCTCTTTATAAACCGTTTTTGCCCGGATGTTTTTCAATTCTCTGCAGAAAATAAATAAATTTTTTTATTAGTCTAATTTCTCCATAGTCATGCGCATGTTTATCTGATTTTTATGCGCTTTTCTTAAAAACGAAAGCCGTTAAATAATTATTATTTTTTTCTTTTTTATCGTACGTAAGTAAGTCTAGATTGTAATTATTTCTTTAATCAATATTTATTAACCTTAGTTGATATATTTTCTATAATGGTTATCAGACATCATGATTATTATTATTATATTTATTTTTTACTTTATATTTATTTATTAATTGTTTTTTAGTGTTTTTATTATTATTATTATTATTTATTTATTTCACCAAGTTTATATTAACTCGCTTTCTTGTTTGTTTGTCCAGTACAAATCTTACAATCGTTATTGACTAGCTAGACATTTGAAACTTTTAGAATAACTCAGAACACGATGACAATGCATTCTTTTAATACTTTTATTCAATTAATAAATGTTTGAAACTTTTTTATAATTTCTCTTTTTATTACGCACTTGATCATTTTCTTTCAAGTTGATGGGATAATTCATCAGAAAAATTTTAAAAAGTATTTATTAATATATAGAATTGTCAAGTTTATATAATTCAACAGAAAATTTAAAAAAGTGGTATATAAAAAGTTCTTTTTATCTTGTAATTATGTTTATCAATTTTAATTTTTACTGTAAAATTATTAAAATCTCTCGAATTAAAAATAGTCATTAATTATTGAAATATTCATTTTATTTTTATATGACCAACGTGTGCATAATAATAGTAATAATGTGCTTTGTTGTTTGAAAATCTTAATTAGTTTTCACAATTAGTTTTATGCAATATATTGCAATTATTTACGTAAAATAAATAATCTGGTGTGTCACTCACACAACTTTCTCTTACCCTGAAATTTAATACTATAAATACAGGTTGGGGATTAAGAGGTAAGATAACAAAGATTATGTAAACCTGTGTTAAAAAATTCAAATTAGGCTTCGGAAGAGTTTTATATGATAATTAGTTCTGTGTGAAGGGGGGGGGGCTACCGCCCCCTTCAACCCCCTGTTTCATTAATGCACCTACATTTATATAGAATTTAATTTGGTTATTAAAAAATTCTGTTTTTTTTTTAAATAATTTATTAAAATTATTATTAAAAAAATTATCTTTTATGATAATGCAGACGATTTCCATATTAGAGAAGTAGTATAACACTAAATATCGAAAAAAAGTTGAATTTATTCTCAATATTACATTTAAAAAAAAAAAAAAAAAAATTCTTATATGGAAATGTATGTAAAATATGTATGTAAAATAAAAAATAGTGAAGTTTTAATAAAATTTTTATTAGTTGCTGCAAATTTTTGCTGAATGAATATTTGTGGTATGTATAAACAATGTACATAGAAATGTGGTTTTACACGAATTAAAAAAAAAAAAATAATAGTCATAATAATAATAAAATAAAATAAAATTTTTAAATAAATAGATAAAAAATAGGATGTTGGATATATTTTAACACATAGAATCGAACATCACATTTTCACGGTTTATTGAAAAATATTTTTATCAATTAGATAGACGTCTGAACAATTAAGTATTTGAATTTCTTCTAATTTTTATGTGTATAATTCCAAAAACTAGATTTACTCCAAATTATTACACTAAATGTTTGTAAAATAATTTGTTGATGAAGAGTCGAAAATTGCACATATTAATAGCTTAACCCTTAAGCACTTAGCATCTGACATCACCATCTTTAATCCAATAATAAATCGTACAATGAAATTTATTCTAAAGGGAATCCAGAAGTTACGCATTCTAAAACTTCCAAAAATTTTCGCTATTTAATTACCAATATAAGTGATTTAATTAAAGAGAAGCTAAATAAAAAATAAAAATAAGAACTCTACATTATAAATCAAATAAATTTTCCAATTAAGAATTAATTAAATTCTTTTATTTTATTAATCAGGAATTTAGATATATATAGATATAAATAACATAAAAAAAAAATACATGTTATTATTATTATTTTAAATATAAATACTCAATGCATAATTATCTTATCTAACATTTAAAAACAAATAGAAGCATTTTCGAAACAATTTTTAATACTTGTTATTAAAATAGTTTTAACAATTAATTGGATTAATTTTATTGGGCATTGAACAATTACTGGTCTAAGGAAAGGGACCAACAGCTCCTCACTACAAGGGGGAAAAAAGCTTTTTTGATAATTTCTGGCATAGAAATAATTATTAAATCAAGAATTAATTTATAATTTTAAATATTTTGAAATAAAAATATACATTATATAAGCAGTTAAGTATTATGAAGTATTTTTGCATAGCAAAAAGTATATAAGACCTTTTTTAGAAAAACATTTTACGTTGCTTAATATTGATTTAGAATTTTTTAACACACAGTTAAAACAAAAAATTACATTAATAATTAAAAAAGATAATGCAATAAATTGTAAAGTACAGTTTAAGCAGGAATATAAAATATATCAGAAAATGAACTGAAAAATTTATTATATATAAAAAAACATAGTTATTTATAGTTATTTTATAATTCATATTTTTGCAGTTCTGCATTTCATTCATATTTAAAAAATTATTTGTAAAAATAAAGGAAATACATTACCCCCCCCCCCCCTTGAAACCCCATAATTCAGTAAAAAGATTTTTTTTAGTAAGAAATCAGGAAATCATTCAAACGTGTAAAACTTTCCAATAAATCACTATAACGCATTATTTATCAATAAAGACATTTTTTTTTTTTTAATATTTACTAAATATTAATAAAAGAAATTAAATAAAAATTTGTAAAAAAATAAAATAAATACAAAAAAAAATAAAATAAAATAAAAAAATAAGATAAAAATATTCATTAACAAAACAATCTGTAAAACCAGATAGTTGATATAAGTCAAATCAAATACTTACTTGTGTACAACAACTATGAAATTGAAAGGAAAATAATATTTCGGGCTAAATATTCTGAATAATTTCTTTTTACTTTTGGTCATTGTCATTATTTCTTTCACTAAAGCATCGTTCTGATGAATCGCAATGTTAACAAAGAAAATACGCATACCTCAAATGGTTCAAGACTATTAGAAAAGCTGATTTATAAAAGAAAGACAAATAGTATATGCTTTAAAACAAATATTTATAAAACAAATATTTTGTATTTATTTTAAAATTTAAACATGAATACGATGATTTTTAATTTATTTAAACTATCTTGTTAATCTAAAATTACTTATAATAAAATTCCGATATTTTTCACTTAATGATGACCTGTAAACATGGGCATTTTCTTTTTTATTCTGATGTCTATGAAATACAAAATATTTCAGCATGTGTTTGAAAGTGGAAAAAATCAACTAAATTCAGTGATTTTCACTTAATGATGACATGTAAACATGAGTATTTCTTTTTCCTTTGATGCCTATGAAATACAAAAACTTTGAGCATAAGTCTGAAAGTGGAAAAGATCAAATAAATTCAGTGATAAACAAAATCTTATAATCTTAAAATTTATAAGTTTTTGTAAAATATTTATAGAGTTTCAGTGGTAAACTATTTTATAATTAATTTTTTTTAACTATTAGAAAAGATGGTTTATAAAATCAAGACATATAGTATATGCTTTAAACCAAATATTTATAAATATTTTGTATTTATTTTAAAATTTAAACATGAATAAGATGATTTTTAACTTATTTAAACTATCTTGTTAATCTAAAATTACTTATAATAAAATTCTGACCTTTTTCACTTAATGATGACCTGTAAACATGGGCATTTTCTTTTTTATTCTGATGCCTACGAAATACAAAGTATTTCAGCATATATTTGAAAGTGGAAAAAATCAACTAAATTCAGTGATTTTCACTTAATGATGACATGTAAACATGAGTATTTCTTTTTCCTTTGATGCCTATGAAATACAAAAACTTTGAGCATAAGTCTGAAAGTGGAAAAGATCAAATAAATTCAGTGATAAACAAAATCTTATAATCTTAAAATTTATAAGTTTTTGTAAAATATTTATAGAGTTTCAGTGGTAAACTATTTTATAATTAATTTTTTTTTAACTATTAGAAAAGATGGTTTATAAAATCAAGACATATAGTATATGCTTTAAACCAAATATTTATAAATATTTTGTATTTATTTTAAAATTTAAACATGAATAAGATGATTTTTAACTTATTTAAACTATCTTGTTAATCTAAAATTACTTATAATAAAATTCTGACCTTTTTCACTTAATGATGACCTGTAAACATGGGCATTTTCTTTTTTATTCTGATGCCTACGAAATACAAAGTATTTCAGAATATGTTTGAAAGTGGAAAAAATCAACTAAATTCAGTGATTTTCACTTAATGATGACATGTAAACATGAGTATTTCTTTTTCCTTTGATGTCTGTGAAATACAAAAAATTTGAGCATAAGTCTGAAAGTGGAAAAGATCAACTAAATTCAGTGATAAACAAAATCTTATAATCTTAAAAATTATATGTTTTTGTAAAATATTTATAGAGTTTCAGTGATAAACTATTTTATAATTAATTTTTTTTAGCTATTAGAAAAGATGGTTTATAAAATCAAGACATATAGTATATGATTTAAATCAAATATTTATAAATATTTTGTATTTATTTTAAAATTTAAACATGAATAACATGATATTTAACTTATTTAAACTATCTTGTTAATCTAAAATTACTTAAAGTAAAATTCTGATCTTTTTCACTTAATGATGACCTGTAAATATGAGGCATTTTCTTTTTTAATCTGATGTCTATGAAATACAAAATATTTCAGCATGTGTTTGAAAGTGGAAAAAATCAACTAAATTCAGTGATTTTCACTTAATGATGACATGTAAACATGAGTATTTCTTTTTCCTTTGATGCGTATGAAATACAAAAAATTTGAGCATAAGTCTGAAAGTGGAAAAGATCAACTAAATTCAATGATAAACAAAATGTTATAATATTAAATTTTATAAGTTTTTGTAAAATATTTATAGAGTTTCAGTGGTAAACTATTTTATAATTAATATTTTTTTTAACTATTAGAAAAGATGGTTTATAAAATCAAGACATATAGTATATGCTTTAAACCAAATATTTATAAATATTTTGTATTTATTTTAAAATTTAAACATGAATAAGATGATTTTTAACTTATTTAAACTATCTTGTTAATCTAAAATTACTTATAATAAAATTCTGACCTTTTTCACTTAATGATGACCTGTAAACATGGGCATTTTCTTTTTTATTCTGATGCCTACGAAATACAAAGTATTTCAGAATATGTTTGAAAGTGGAAAAAATCAACTAAATTCAGTGATTTTCACTTAATGATGACATGTAAACATGAGTATTTCTTTTTCCTTTGATGCCTATGAAATACAAAAACTTTGAGCATAAGTCTGAAAGTGGAAAAGATCAAATAAATTCAGTGATAAACAAAATCTTATAATCTTAAAATTTATAAGTTTTTGTAAAATATTTATAGAGTTTCAGTGGTAAACTATTTTATAATTAATTTTTTTTTAACTATTAGAAAAGATGGTTTATAAAATCAAGACATATAGTATATGCTTTAAACCAAATATTTATAAATATTTTGTATTTATTTTAAAATTTAAACATGAATAAGATGATTTTTAACTTATTTAAACTATCTTGTTAATCTAAAATTACTTATAATAAAATTCTGACCTTTTTCACTTAATGATGACCTGTAAACATGGGCATTTTCTTTTTTATTCTGATGCCTACGAAATACAAAGTATTTCAGAATATGTTTGAAAGTGGAAAAAATCAACTAAATTCAGTGATTTTCACTTAATGATGACATGTAAACATGAGTATTTCTTTTTCCTTTGATGTCTGTGAAATACAAAAAATTTGAGCATAAGTCTGAAAGTGGAAA
Organism: Salticus scenicus; assembly: GCA_963930645.1. Taxonomy (NCBI): domain Eukaryota; kingdom Metazoa; phylum Arthropoda; class Arachnida; order Araneae; family Salticidae; genus Salticus; species Salticus scenicus. The sequence continues at coordinate 183,332,085 of OZ005656.1, read as the reverse complement.
AGATCAACTAAATTCAGTGATAAACAAAATCTTATAATCTTAAAAATTATATGTTTTTGTAAAATATTTATAGAGTTTCAGTGATAAACTATTTTATAATTAATTTTTTTTAGCTATTAGAAAAGATGGTTTATAAAATCAAGACATATAGTATATGATTTAAATCAAATATTTATAAATATTTTGTATTTATTTTAAAATTTAAACATGAATAACATGATATTTAACTTATTTAAACTATCTTGTTAATCTAAAATTACTTAAAGTAAAATTCTGATCTTTTTCACTTAATGATGACCTGTAAATATGAGGCATTTTCTTTTTTAATCTGATGTCTATGAAATACAAAATATTTCAGCATGTGTTTGAAAGTGGAAAAAATCAACTAAATTCAGTGATTTTCACTTAATGATGACATGTAAACATGAGTATTTCTTTTTCCTTTGATGCGTATGAAATACAAAAAATTTGAGCATAAGTCTGAAAGTGGAAAAGATCAACTAAATTCAATGATAAACAAAATGTTATAATATTAAATTTTATAAGTTTTTGTAAAATATTTATAGAGTTTCAGTGGTAAACTATTTTATAATTAATATTTTTTTTAACTATTAGAAAAGATGGTTTATAAAATCAAGACATATAGTATATGCTTTAAATCAAATATTTATAAATATTTTGTGTTTATTTTAAAATTTAAACATGAATAAGATGATTTTTAACTTATTTAAACTATCTTGTTAATCTAAAATTACTTATAATAAAATTCTGACCTTTTTCACTTAATGATGACCTGTAAACATGAGGCATTTTCTTTTTTATTCTGATGTCTATGAATTGCAAAATATTTCAGCATATGTTTGAAAGTGGAAAAAATCAACTAAATTCAGTGATTTTCACTTAATGATGACATGTAAACATGAGTATTTCTTTTTCCTTTGATGGCTTTAAAAAACAAAATATTTGAGCTTAAGTCTGAAAGTGAAAATATCAACTAAATTCAATGATAAACATAATTTTATAATCTTAAATTTTATAAGTTTTAGTAGAATATTTATAGTTGTTCAATGATAAACTAATTTATAATTAAATAAATTAAGGGATTACATAGATATTATAGGCTATCAAAAAAAAAAAAAAAAAATCTCTCTCTCTCTCTTTTTTTTTTCTCTAAGTATGAAAAATAAAATATTTTAATCAAATTTTGATCATATAAAGCGCAACATTAAAACAATATTTTATAAGATGGTCATTAAAAATTTTGGAGAATTCAGCCGGTGGGACCTGGTTTCTGAAGACCCGTCACAAAATCTGCGGACACGATTCTTAAAAATGAATGCACCTATCTCATTGAAAAGTTTCACACTTCTTCAAAATAGAATTAACTAGTGCTTGGACAAAAAAAAAAAAAAATTAAAAATGTGAATTTTAAATTTTTGGAAGAGTAGTATGGCAGAAACAGTAAATTTTCGGTGCATTTTACTCCACGTATGGCCTTGTAAAATTAGTTGTAATCGAAAAAAAAAAAATTTCTTAGTTCAAGCACTAGTCAATTCTATTTTGAAGAAATGTACGAAATTTAAAAATAATCTGTGCATTAGTTTTTTTAGAAATCGTGTACATCGTTTTACTGAAGGGTCTTCAGAAACCAGAAACCACTGGTTTAATTTTTAAAATTTGTAATAAATATTTTATAAAATATTATTTGAATGTTGCTATTTTATTTTTTAGTAAATAAATAAATAAATAAAAATATTTATTACATTAAAAATATATATACAAAATATGCTTTTTTTTTTTTAGCTTTCGAAATCCATGTAATCCTTAAAATATATTATATATGCAAAATGTTTTATAAAAAATCGTTTAATATTTTTTTTATATACATCTATAAGAAGAAAATATTGGATTTGTATAAATTTAGTAAATTTTTGACCTCCTGTTTTCGATGGACTTACATGTTTTGAGAAGTCTTGAACGGTATTCGACCTTTTTTTTTTTTTTTTTTTTTTTTTAATATTTGTCTGTGTGTGTGAAAATATTGCTGACGGTGTACCTCAGGAAGCAAAGGACAAAATTTAACAAGATTTGATATTTAATTGGACCTTGACCTAAATTAGTATTGATTAAATTTTGGGATCATTCGCTGGATAGGGGCGCTATCGTTTCATTTGTTCATAGTTTTTAATACGGCAGTATAAGACAAAATTTCCCAGGAATACACATAATGAGAATTATTTTTAACTTTTCAATGTGAAAATAAATAAACAAATAAATAAATATATATGGTAAGTGGTCCAGTGATTGACACTTTTAGAGCAAATTTCTGGTGTTTTTAATGTTTTAGTTATTAGAAACTATTTTCGGAAATCTTAAGTTAATATATATCGCATGAATAAAGGCTTTCAGAACCACAAATATGTTAAAATATATACATTTGATAATGGTCTTTTTTTTTTTTTTTTATGCGTTTCTATTGTACACGCACTCAACGTTCCAATAATTGACACAGCCAGATTTTCATGTTACCTGTAATAAACACCCTATGCTCCAGTGTTTGACATTACAATATTGAAATTCTTATATGTGGAGCATTTGCTTTTATTTTTATTTTTATTTTTATTTTTTTTACTTATTTATTAATTATTTTGGGGAAGATGTCAATTCTGCAGTATGTCAGTCACTGGAGCATCTACTCTTTACATATATTTCTGATACTATTAATTAACCATTATTATTATTTATTTATTTTTTATATGTGGATATATTGGTTCTTTCCCTGATTCGTTAAACTGAAAATTACTAAGGATAATTTTATGACATTTACATCTAAATTACAAACCGAAAATAGGAATATTTTCCTTAATTCTTGATTTTAAGTAAAATGTAATGAATTTTAAAATATCGTAATTAATTTTCCATGTCTCGAAGGTCAAACAAAATAGTTATTTCAAAAATTTTATTTAATAAAATGTATTGTTTTAACTATACCATTACTGGTATATTGATGGTATCGGTACATATGTTGATGGTATGAAAGTAATTATGATTGGTCTAAAAGTAGATATGTTCTTCCTAAACAATTCATTGATTAATTAAAAAAAAAAAAAAAACTAATAATACTGGCGTTTTTGTGTTTTAAAAAAACAGCAATAATTGTTGAAAGAATTAACTTATAATTTTTAGTATACAGAAATGAAGTAGAAAATATATCGTAAAAATGAAAATATTGCGGAGTATTTTCAAATAAAACAAATTAAAAATTCAGAAAAAAACTAATTATCTTCGCTTAGGTTAAATATTGCAACAAATAGATAAAACAGACATACATTGATAGCTTAAAGAAGTAAAAATAAATTCAGTAAAATATAAAAGTATTGTTCATATATAGATGCAAATATATCAAAATTCAAAATAGGGAATGTTAAATAAATTAACAGTTAAATAAATTAACAGTTAATTTATAACCAATACGCATGCTGTTGTGTATTTCAGTGGTATTTAAGATGTTAATAATTTTTGCCCTCTAAATCGAAATTTTTAACAAAAAGATTTTTGGTGTGAAATCAGGAAATAATTTAAATATTTTAAATTGTAAGTTAATTATAACACAGCATTTTCCTTTTAATGTTTACTAAATATTAATAAAAGGCATTTTATAAAAAACATTTATAATAAAATCAGAAAAAAAAAAAAATAATAATATAGCTTAACAGTTAAACCGAATACATGCAAAAGAACTTTGAAAATAAAAGGAAAAATAACATTTTCATGATAAATATTGTTGATAATTTCCTCTTATTTTGTTTATTATTATTATTAATTTTACTGTTGTTAAAGAATTGTTTTGCTTAATTTCTGTATTAAAAAAAGTATAGGGGAGAGCGGGACACAGGGGACCGCTTTTATACTCTAAATTTTTTTTCACAAAAAACAGAAAGCAATGTACTTGAAAATAATCTGGTGTGTCACTCATACGACTTTCTCTTACCCTGAAATTTAATACTATAAATACAGGTTGGAGATTAAGAGGTAAGATAACGAGTACTGTTATGTAAACTTATGTTAAACAATTCAAATTAGGTTTCAGAAGAGTTTTATATGATAATTAGTTCTGTGTGTGTGTGTGGGGGGGTACCGCCCCCTTAACCCCCCGTTTCATTAGTGCACCTATATTTATATAGAATTTAATTCGGTTATTAAAAAATAATTCTGTTTTTAAAAAATAATTTATTAAAATTATTATTTAAACAAATTATCTTTTGTGATAATGCAGACGATTTCCATATTAGAGAAGTAGTATAAAACTAAATATCCCCCCCCCCCCCAAAAAAAAAAAAAAAAAAAAAAAAAAAAGTTGAATTTATTCTCAATATTACATTTTTTTTTTTTTTTTTTTTTTTTTTTTTTGTTAAAAATGAAAAAAAATCGGTAACTTTATTTTAAATTATCGCAGATCGATGGTTCAACCATTCGTTTTAAAGGTATTGGCGAGCTCTTTTGAAAAATACCCATCATGAAAACTTACTCCCCTCGAGGGTGGGTGGGGTAGGCGAGACTCCTACATACACAAAAAAAAATTTCCCAGTTGACTATCTCTATTACAAAAAATATATATTCGTTTCATTTGGTTTAGTGCAGTCACAAGCGTCTGCGTCTTAATCAGCAACTTTTACTCCCAAAACCATACTCCCGGGAGTCTTGCTCTCAAATTGCGCGCATCTAGTTCTGCGCATACAGACGGCAAGTGGTGATACTCCTCGCTCAGTGAAAGACGGCAACTATTACTCCGGTCCGTTGCTCGTTTTGTTTTCGTAAAAGTCCATTTAAAAGGGCATATTGCGTGCTTCCTGCCTGTGTAAAGGGCTTTTTGAACAGGAAAAAAAAAAAAAATATATATATATATATATATATATATATATATATATAGATAGATAGATAGATAGATAGATATATTCATATGTAAATTTCTTCTTTGACAAAAGTTTTTTGTTTCATCATAATATGGGTGCATTTATTTATAGTGTAAAATAAATTTAAAAAAAAAATCAATATAGTGGGTTTAAAACAGGTTTATTATTTAAGAAGATAAACATTGCTTATTATTTACTTTTGTAATTGCAGCATAGGTTATTTATTTTATAGTAAAATTTTTATGTAGCTTTTAAGATGCAAATTGCAGAGAAAAAGAATTTTTAATCGATGACAAACTTAAACGATTTAATATATTTTCCAAAGTTTTAAAGATTATTTTTAAAAATATCCTTGTGTATTATACACTTTTTTGTATGTCATACTATGTATTTTTATTTAAAATTAAATCAAAAGTTACTTTGCTTAAATAAATGTATAGCAAGGATATATATGCATCTACAAGCATTTTGAAGAAAAGCATTTTTCTTTTTGCTAAGTGTCAAAGAATTTCAGCAATACTGCTTAGAGTTTCTGTCTCTTCATTCATTCATTTTATTTTTATTTATTTTATTATTATTATTATTATTTGTAAGAAAGATTTTCCAGGAAATAAATATTTTTTATATAATATTAAGATACTCCATTACTCATTGCAAATACCTAATTTAGTCTTTATAATTCATTTTTACAGAGTCACATAAAATCATTCAAATTTATTGCTATTGCAGAATTATTATAATACATTAATTTTTTTTTTTTTTTAAAGCTCATATTTTAATTCATTCTATGAAAATATATGCATTTTCTCAACTATTTATACGACTTATAATTAATATCCCTATCAACTATTTATTTAATTTTGGTTTTTAAAAATTAGAAAATATTATGTTATGAATTTTCACTTAATCTGGAAGCAGTTTTTAGTTATAATTATTTGAGCATTTTATTTATTTATTTTTGCTTCTTTTTTACTTTAGTGCAATATACCCTTTCTTGGATATTAAGTGGGACCACGTGAAATAAGGCTACCATTTGAAAATTTATCAACACGATGAATTTTGAAATTTTTAATTAATTCGAACTAAAGTTGGACAGAGAATTTATCATATAAATATTTTTTTATGAGTTCACTTCGCAACTTGTTCATCTATTTTGATTACAAGTTGTGACAACTTAAAAATGTGCCATCACGATAACTTTTGAAATACTAAAGAGATTTAAACCAAAGTTGGATTATGAACTTATGGCTCAAATATTTAGGATAAATTCACTGGTCAACTTGCTCTGCTGTTTTGTTACCAAGTGGCGACCACTTGAAAATTTGTGCAGTGGACTTATCATTCAACTATCTTAGCTAAGTTTGCTAGGCATCTCACTTTGCTCTTTTATTTCCAAGTAGCAGCCACTTGAATATTTATTATCATGATAACTTTTGAAATACTCAATTCGAACCAAAGTTTGACTGTGGACTTATCAAATATCATAAATGATTTTGCTGGGCAAGTTGCTCTGCAAATTTGTGTCCAAGTTGCAAACACTGAATGTTGACACTTGATTAATTTTTTTTTTTTTTTTTTTTTTTTTTTTTTTTTTCACAATAATTTTGAAATACTGAATTTATTCAAACCAAAGTTGGACAGTGGATTTATCTTACAGATATCTTGCATTAGTTAACTGAGCAGTGTGCTCCATTATTTTGTTTCCGAGTGGTGGCCACATGAAATTTAGTCAACATGATAACTTTTGAAATTCTGAATTAATATGAAATAAATTTTTTGAGTAGGCTTATCTCACAAATGTATTTGATATGTTTGTTTGCCTGATTGATATGCATTTAAAATTGACAAAAAAAAAAAAAAAAAAAAAAAAGGTATTTATGAACCGATTTGCTTAAAACTCCATATGTATATAGCCCTCATCAATATATTCCCACCATGCCCATTACAAATTTTAGCTGTCATTTTGTTTCAAAATGGTGGCTACATGATAAGAAAAAAGGAATCAACCTACCATTTCAAAACAGCTGGAAGGATTTTTAATTTTTGAGAATTTTAAGATTTGTAAATCTTTGGAATGAAAACCTAATTTAAAAATCTTACTTTCGCACTTTGTAATAAATATTGATTAAGAAAAGAAATCTGGTAATTAGAATGCATTAAAAAATTTATAAAGTTTCTTATTTACTTTTAGCTCAGCTAAGAGTAAATAATATATTTTAATACCGCTTAATAATTAATTATTCTTATTTTCTTTTTGGTTATTGCAAAGTATTTTGTTGAACTGACTTACATATTCTCAAAGGCAGATTTAAGTTAGATTGTGCCCTGGGCTCATTTGGCTATGGACTCCTTCCCCCCCCCCATATTTAAAAAAAAATATTATGCATACGTATTGTAATTATAATAATCAATATAATATAACTAACGAAAAGTATAATTCTTTGATATATAATTCGGTGCAACATTACATATAATAATTTGCTCGTAATAATAAATTAAGAAAATATAGTTGAGTGCTACTTATTTTGTTGCTCCTATGAATATGCGATTTAAAAAGTGGAATTAAATTTTTTATGTAATTACTTACAAATAGACAAATATCACTTTTATATTTTCAATGAATAATATAAATTATTTTGTTTCATAAATAGATAAGCTGCTATGCTTCATGATATCTTTTACAGCTTCCTGTTCGATAATTTCTATTTAAGTGAGAAGTTTGTTTTTCGAAGTCAATGGTAGGGATAAAGTAAATTTCGGATAATGTACCAAAATGTGTTTAATGATATAGTGTTCTAGAAATATATCGAAAAATTTATTATGTATAGAATATGACAGCTTTAAAATTATTATTGCAAAACTAACTATGAAGCAGCAGTAGTATAAACAAAAAATTGATAAATGGAGGGGGGGGGGGTTGCTGAATATATTTACTTACTGTCTAATCGGGGTTTAAACCAAATTTAAAATTTCATTAACAAAATGTTAAAATATAAGTAGGCTTATAAATAATCAATTTGCACACCATTAAAGATGCCTCTGTATATTTCATTGTTAACAACATAGTTCTTTTAAAGATTTATCATCTCACATACATAACTATGTTTTTCTCTCCTTTAGATATGAAATGGAATGGTAAAATAATTGTTTTTACATTGAAAAAAGTCTGATTCAAGTACAATACTAGCCCACTGTACTGCATATATATATATATATATATATATATATATATATATATATATATATATATATTAATATTGTAGAATTTTAAGTAATTTGAACATTTCAACTATGATTTAGTTTTTTTTTTTTTTTTTTTTTTTTTTTTAAGACTTTTTTAATAAAAGGTTTTTCTATTAAACAATCCAGTACACATACTGAAATGCTTAAGAAAAATGATAACTTATTATTTTTAATTTTTGTATTTTGTGAAAAATGCAACTGTAATGATACACTGCTTGTGTGTGTATTATCTGTCTATCATTCTAGATAGATTGTATATTTGATATGTACTCAAGGTGCGAAGCAAAAAATGTCAGAAATTTATCAATGTTCTAGTATGAATTAATATTTTGTCTTGGTCTTTACTTTAGCAGTGTTATATGTAAAATAACCTAGTAAAAGAATCAATTTGGAGAGAGAGGAAAAGAAAATGCTGTTGAATAATGAAATACACTGTAATGAAATCTAAATAAATTTCATATCCTTAATAATACCTTAATAATCATCATAATACTTAATATGTCATGATATGTTTGTAATTGTTTGCATAATATTTCAACGCTGCTATCTTCTGCAGCAGATTACGCTTAGTGTCTAATATTATATCAAACGTTAAATATCTAAATGTGCTTAAAGACATATCGTACAAATATAAGGTAATTGCATAGTGATAAACGTAACATTTTCAATAAGTTAAGACTATTAATCTACTTATAATTGCATTGAATGCTGTATATTGAATGTTCTTTTCTTTCGTTTGAGAGTATGATATATTCAATAATAAACTAGTAAGTTGTAGCCACCACAAGACATTCCTCTATGTTTTCCTGTACAGATTCGATCAATACAAATTATTTATTAAAATTATTTAACAAAATTGTTTTTCATGATCAATATAGATGATTTTTATATCAGAGAAGCATAATTCTAAAAAAAGTCAATTTTGTGCCATCATCTAAGGATACGTTTTTCTTTTATTTCTTACTTTTTTTTTTCCTCTGTGTGTGCGTAAATGACTTATTAAATATCTTTGGGTGCAACAATTTCTCACTTAAATAGTCAATATTTTAATCAAATTGCACCCTAGCAATTTCCAACAGTTGAAGTTGTGTAGAACTGACAGAATAATTTTATATCAAAAACAATATTTGATTTCCTGGAAAATCTTTTTTAAAAAACAAAGCAAACAAAATAAATAAATATAAATAGAGAGATTTGTCATTTTCAACAAACAAATAAATAAATAAAGAATAGAAGAAAATTTCTTTAAATATTTTAATTTGGATACGCAGAATTTTAATAACTCTAAGCAGTATTGCTGAAATTTTTTGGCCCTAAGTAAAAAAAAAAAAAAAAAAAAAAAAATGCTTTTCTTTAAACTGCTTGTTGATACTTATATATCCCTCGCTATACATTTATTTAAGCAAAATTACTTTTGGTCAAATAAAAATACATAGTTTGATGTACAAAAAAGTGAATAATAAAGTGTGTAGCGTACAAAGATATTTTAAAAAGAATCCTTAAAACTTTGGAAAATATATTAAATTTTTTATGTCTGTCATCTGTGAATTTCAAATTCTTTTTCTATGCAATTTGCATCCTAAAAGCTACACAAAAATTTTTCAATAAAATAAATAACTTATCCAGCAATTAAAAAGTAAATAATAAGCAAGGTTTATCTTTTTAAATAATAAATATGTTTTAAATTCAACTATACTATCATCGATTTTTTAAACTTATTTCTCATTATAAATAAATGTATCTGTATTATGAGGAAACAGAAAACTTTTGTGAAAGAAGAAATTTGCGTATTGATATGTGTATATAGTTTTATTTTATTATTATTATTATTTTAATTTCAACACGTCTTCATTTAAACAGTCTTTCTACGAAAACGAAACAAGCAACGGACAGGACGGGAGTAAAACTTGCCGTCATTCATTGAGAGCGGGGACGGGGAGTATCACTTGCCGCCTGTCTGCGCAGGATTAGATGCGCACTAGTTGGGAGTAAAAGTTGCAGATTAAGACGTAGACGCTTGTAGTGCAGTCTATAGAGATTAAACTCTACTTACCTGCGCAGTGGGGACCCGGGGCGACTTTTTACCCAATCGGAAATGATTTTTTTGTTTTTTTTCTTTCCTTAACACTAAAAGTTACTGTTAGTGATTCATTAATTATAGTGATTTATTTGAAAATACTGACCCGCTAGTTACTTACAATAAAATGGCAAATTAATATCTAAAAAATGAGAATTTCCATGTTAAAAATGTGAATTAATTTTTTTAAATTCCTTGTTGATAAATTGAATACAATTAAAAATACCATTATTAGTATATAGCCCGCAGATCAGAAAATCGGTTATTAGTAATACCCATACGCCAATAATCACGATAAATCTGAAAGTGGATTGAGTCTTCGTAAAAAAAATCACTGATTAATATAAAATTAATAATATTAGCGTTTCTTAATTTTAAAGGGATAACAATTTTCAATCAAAAATTTGTTTATGCTTTTTACTAAACGCGATGTATAATATATTTTATTAATTTTTATTTAACTATTTGCAATAAAATAATTTTTAAAAATTTTTAAATGTTTAAAAGAAAAATGGGATTAATTTTCATCTAGAACGTAATTTTTATAGTGATCTTTTTTTTTTTTTTTTTAAATCTTTTGTTCGTTATAAAAATGTATTTTTTTTATGAATAAAACAATGTATGATATATTGAAAATTATTCTATATGTATTTCATTATATTGTTTTTAAAGCTTGTAGAATTAAATGAATTGCAGATTGTGTACAGTTTGAAATGAAAGTTTAATAATTTTAATAATCGTAAATAGTTATGTATTGCAATTTTCAATTGTTTACTATGTTACAGTAATTATTTTTCCACTAAAAAAGGGGAAATTTACTTTTATAAAATGTATGTGCCTAATAAATACATAGATTTAGGTTAAAACCTAATACTTTTGTTCAATTCAATTGCAACTTAATGTTTGCCATGTTATTTTCTTTTATTTATTTATTTATAGTATATATAACCCCCCTTTTTTTATCGCCCCCCAGGTTCAACCATTAGTTTGTAGGGAATTCTAAGAAGATATGAATCCCTTGCAGATTTAATCTATTGCGTCCAAGGTCAGTGCAAATTTTAATCTTGTGTAAAATTAATTTTGTGCAAATTTTAATTCTGTGTAGAAATATTAATATTTGTCTATTTAACTCTACTGTGGAATTTGTATTTTTTTTTTTTTTTTTTTTTCTAATGGCGTGGCGCATATGCCCAGAGGCAGAGATTGGCCCAGAGGTCGCCGAAATGATGACCATTTATGAAGGAGCACCCAAATGGGCGGCCATCGCTACCCCTAACAGTGACAACACATCCGTACCTTATCTGGGATTCGAACCCAGGCCCAACCGTGTAGAAATCAAGGACGCTAACCACTACACCGTTTGGGTGACTTTGTAAATTCATAACAGATATTATTCATGAGCAGTGCTGGCATACTGTGGGAAATTTTAAATCAATATCCACCACTAAATTTTAATTGTAACGCTTGGCTAATCATTTCGAAGACATCTTTCTGAAGAAGTCTTTGAAGTAATTAGGAAACTGTTACAATTAAAATTTCCTAATAAATTTGGTTTCCTAATCCCTTCGAAGAATTCTTCATAAGATGTCTTCGAAATCGTTAGCCAAGCGTTACAATTAAAATTTAGTGGTGGATATTGAATAAAATATTCCCCCAATCTGGCAGCATTGTTCATGAGAATATGTTACTTAACGCCATCAAATTTGAGGATTCTCTAATTACTTCGATGCACACTTAGGTTAGATTGGATTTTTCCCCTTTGTTTTGTAAAGAATATATTTGATTTGTTACAGGTTTTGGTTCCGGTTTTCGATTATTTAAACGTTTTAAGATGTCCCGAACAGGATTTAACAGTCTTTTAGAAAATATCTCTCTGCATGCCTGTATCTGGATTTTGAATTGTAAGTTTTATTGCTATGTAAGTAAAGATAAAAATAATTTTGTTATCATGATAAAATAATAAAAGTTTGTATTTGAAAGGAATCGCTTATCAAGATCATACCGTAAATAATTCTTTTTTTTTTTTTTTTTTTTTTTTTTTTTTAACTAATCTATCACTGAGCCTTTTCTGAATTGTGCAAATAATGAAGCAAAATTCCTTAAATTAAATATATATATAATATAGGGGAGACCGGTGCACAGTGGACCACTTTTACACATTTAATTTTTTTTTTTTTTTTCACCAAAACTGAAAAAGCAATGTACTTGAAAAAACTAGAAAACATTCTTTAAACCTTTTTTGGCATGTCCTAATTTTTTTATAACAATACTTTTAATACATTACGAATAAAAAAATAAATTGTGTGCACTATTTAAACATTTTTATTAATTATTTTGAGATATTAATACTTTACATTATATTTGTGAGATAAGTTTAACTAACATTATTCTACTTTTATCTTTTACAGGTTATTTCTAAAAACAACAACAATAAATTTATATAACCTACTATTTATTATATCACATAATCATTTTATTTATTTTTTTAATATTAAACAATTCAATTAGTTATTAAATTTAGATGTTCATAATTATTATACTACCATTCAACTATTTTCCCATTTCAGAAATTTGTTTTACTATAACATTAAGATTTTTTTAAAATTATTATTATTAATTATTTTGAGTCACATTATATTTGTATATGTAAATTTAACTAAAATAAATAAGGTATTAAATATAATTTGGACTTTTAGACGCATTGGAAGGCGGTCCACTGTGCCCCATGTAGAGGTGTTCCACTGTGCCCATGTCCAGACAAAACAAATAATAATACTATTAAAATTATATATAGACTATAAATATGCGAATAATTTTTATAAATTTAAAAACAACAATATCTTTTCTTAACAACTACCCAATACTTGTAGTCAATTGTTCAGTCCTGATAAAATAAAAAAAACTTCAAACATGAAAAATTACTTTGAGCAGCTCAAAACATAAAAATTGTATAAAATGGCTACCTTAGCATTTACCATGTGTTTTTTTGGATGTATACAAGTAGTACCAGGCTACCATCTATGAGTCTCAATATAAACTAAAAGAGTTAAATATTAAGAGATTTAAATAGGGGTGGTCCACTGTGCCCCAGTCTCCCCTATATATATATATATATGTGTGTGTGTGTATCTTCAGAATTCCAAAGGACTCGCATTTATGAAAATTACGCCCGCTAAAAGTTTTCTAGGAAAAAAAAATTTTTTTTTTTTTTCATGTCATTTTAATGGTTGAGAAAAGTTCTTTTTTTTTTTTTTTTCTCTCTTTTTTCCAATATGTGAATCTTTTTTGTCCGGAAGTTTTTGAATTCTCTCCAGAAATAATTTTTGTTCTATAATCTGATCTCAAGTGATGTATATAGGTAATAACGTATTTTCTTAAAATTAAAAACTGTTAAAGGATTAAATTTTCTGTCATACATAAATGTTAATTAAATCTAGATATAAATTATTTCATCAATTAAATGTTTGTTACTCTGCAGTTGGTTTTTTCTAAGATGTTTTTCTGTAATAATATAAATTGTTATTATTATTATTGCTGTTGTTCTTTGTTGTTGTTAGTGGTGGTGGTAGTGTAAGGTACTGGTTGAATTTGTTCGTAACTAAGGTAAGTAAATGCTGAGACACCTTTTTGTCGTAGACATATTTTTTATAACAATTATTAAAACCCACTATTTACAAAAAAAATTTAGACAGAACATTAATTCTTTGGATATGGCGTCCTTCATTTCTCCCGTTTCAACCATAGATATAGTAATTTATATAGATCTATCATCCACATGTTATCATGCAAAGAATTTTGGTGCCGAAAAAATTTTTTGGCATCAGCCATTAACTGGTATTGAAACTCAGCAATTGTAATAGAATAGAATGTTGATGAATTTTCAAAATGTCGAAATGTTGTGTCTTTTAATTCTTCTAATAAATTTATGAAAAGAATTGAGATAAGTTATCATAAAATTAAATTATATTTGATTAAATTATGAAAAATATAATTTTTATAATCAGTTGCTTTGTTATTATTATGAAATAAAAACTGTTTTGATTTTTAATGGAATACTTTTTTTAAAGTTTGATATTTCTTAAGATTTTATATTAGTAAGTAATATAGAATTTTCAAAATTATTTTAAATATAGTTAGCAGCGGCGCAGGTAAAGAACGTTAGTTTTGGTATATAAAAAGAGTTTAACTTTTAAGTATTAAGTAAATTATTTAGTAAAAAAAAAAAAAAAAAAAAAAAAGATAAGATAAGATGAGAAAGAAAAGAAAAAGAAAAAGGAATTTGAAATCGTATCTGCAGTTTTTAATTCACCTTTGGTACATAAATTATTCATAAATTTTATCTGCTAAATTATATGTGTGTATTCACTCGTTTATTTACTCATTTTATAGTATACATCAGACGTTTTTTAACTCTGTTTAGAAACAATTTAATAAAATAAAAGCACATGCAATAAAAATTTGAACTTAAGGATGATGAAAACAGATGTCATTTCATAGTTACCATATCTTTTAGCGGTGGACATCATGCCAAAAATTTTCTATAATAATTTTCAATTTACACAATCGTAAAAAAAAATCAGTGCCAACACTTTGAATTCATACCCTATCAGCACATATTCTCTCCTCAAGACGTCCTGTGAATGAAGAGGACATCTATGGTCGTCCTAGGGACATCTTTAGGATATATTATGGACAAGTGTGTTGTTAAGGTAGGTGCCGATTCTTCCGCTATTTCACATCAGTATTATAAAATAGCCATATTCGTCTTATTTAATTTCAGAATATTGATCTTTAAATAAAGAAAACTTTTTCTTAAGATAGATACTGGCGTGAAAAAAATCGGAAAAATTGACACCTGTGTAAATTATTAAGTACCAATATATTTTAACGGAAATATTTCATTTATTTATCATAAAATATTCTGTTATTAAATAACACAAAATTAACGTTACAGAAAGATTGGTATGAAATAATCAGGACGATTATAGAGTCCTGCGCGGGTCGGGTTTTACCCGACCCGAACCCGACAGATGAATTTTAAATGAACCCGAAACCCGACCCGAACCCGACAAAAAAATTTTCATCAACCCGAAACCCGACCCGAACCCGACAAAAAAATTTTCATCAACCCGAAAACCGACCCGAACCCGCAACAGAGAAATTTTTGCGACCCGAACCCGACCCGAAACCCGACTTATCTAACCCGAACCCGACCTGAAACCCGAAAAATAAATCATTACTTATTCATCTAAAAATCATGCAAAACAAGGTAAAATGATATAAAATGATATATAATAAAGTAAATTTTCATTGTCACACAGTTGGTAAATTATAAAAAAAAACTAGTATGTTGTGGCCACCACAAGACATTCTTCTATATTTTTCTGTCAAATTTACTAAGTGCGAATAATTTATTAAAACTATTATTAAAAAGTTTAACGTGATGAATGCAAATAATTTTCAACTTAAGGAAATCTAACACTAAATATCCAAAGAGAGACAGTTTCATCGTCTATAAATAACTTCTTAAACAATGCGTTTTTATAATGGTTATCTCACATATCATGGTTCGTACAATTATATGGCATAGAAGTTGAGATATAGTCATCCTGTTATCGATGAAATTTGCAGTATAACAGCGCCACCTATTGGCCGACAAGCATTCAAACTGAGTCAGCATAATGTCTCATAATTGCATTCTCACATATTAAGATTTGTTTGATGATACAAAATAGAGCCTGAGATATAGCTTTCCTTGTAATTGTGGAAATCGCTGTGTAGCAGCGCCACCTCTTGAGCGGTTTACACCAAAAGTTGACAGGCGCTAATATATATTAAAGGGTACCTACATACAAATTTCTATGAAATTCTGTGCAGTAGTTCTAGAGATATAGTCTTTTCTTAAATTGCGGAAATCGCTGTGTATCAGCGCTACCTGTTGGCTAATAGGCATTCAATTTAAATTAGCGTAATATCTCATATTTGTCTTCTCACATATCAGGTTTTGTTGGATTATACGCAATAAAACCTGACATATAGTCTACAGCTCTTAAAACTTGTAAATCCGTCGAAAACCGGAAGTCAAAAATTTTTACGAATCCAATACTTTTTTCGATTGAATATAGAAGAAAGTAAAATAATCTGGTGTGTCACTCACACGACTTTCTCTTACCCTGAAATTCTAATACTATAAATACAGGTTGCAGATTAAAAGGTAAGATAACGAGTACTGTTATGTAAACCTGTGTTAAACAATTCATGTTAGGCTTCTGGTTTTATATGATAATTAGTTCTGTGTGAGGGGGGGCCATCAACCCGCCGTTTCATTAATGCACCTACATTTATATAGAATTTAATTCGGTTATTAAAAAATAATTCGGTTTTTAAAAAATAATTTATTAAAATTATTATTTAAAAAAATTATCTGTTATGATAATGCAGACGATTTCCATATTAGAGAAGTAGTATAACACCAAAGATCCAAAAAAAGTCCATTTTATTCTCAATATTAAAAAAAAAGTTTTTTTTTTTTCGTTAAAAGTAAAAAAAAAAAAATCGATAACTTTGTTTTAAATTATCGCAGATCTATAGTTCAACCATTCGTTTTAAAGGTATTGTTGAGCTCTATTGAAAGATACACATCACGAAAATTTACTCCCCTCGAGGGGGGGACTTCCCCCCCCCCAGGGGGGGGAGGCGAGGCTCCTACATACACAATTTTTTTTCCCAGTTAACTATCTCTATTACAAAAAATATATATTCGTTTCTTTTGATTTAGTACAGTCTATAGACGTTAAACTCTACTTACCTGTAATTTCCCCCATAGACGTAATGTATTAGAATTCTCTTGATTATCCCTGTACACGAACCATTTGCTTGATCTTAACGAAAAGCTTACGGTAGCATCCCTATATGATACACACTTAGTATACCAAGTTTGAACTTTCTGCCATAATTTGTTTTTGAGATATGCTGATAACAGACAGACACACACACAGACACACAGACATACACACAGACCATTTGCTAAAAACATGATTTTCGTATTTAGGGGACCTCAAAACGTGTAAATATAACAAAATCTCGCGTTCGAAAATTTGACCCCAAAACAATACTTTCTCTACCTTATGGGTAAGAGAAAGTAAAAATAAAAAAAAAAATAAAATAAAATGTAATTACTGATTGTATTGAGTTAAAAATTTAAAAAAAAAAAAAAAAAAAGTTTAATAATAATGTCTGAACATTTATGTGAGTTGTGAACTGCAAGATTGCAAAAATATGCTTCATTTTCAGTGTTAGTAGTTCGTTGTTTAATGCTTATATTCTGAAAAAAAAAAAAAAAAAAAATATATATATATATATATATATATATATATATATCTTTATTTATTGCTTTTGTTCGACATGAATGTTTATATTAATTTGGGTAGCAGGGATATATGATTCACAATTGGACATCTGCTTTCCCACAATCACTTTCAATTCACACAATCAGCAAATTATCTTCTTACAGCTGCAATTTTCGTGCGTTGTTTTTGTTTATTTGTTCTAAAGAAGACGTTAAGAATATTATTATTATACCTTAATGGCATCCGTTTCCTAAATGTGTTTATTTTACATTACTTTTTACTTTTTTCTGTATTCAATTGAAGAAAGTATTGAAATCGTAAAAATTTTCAGCTTCCGTTTTTTGATAGTTTTTCACGTTTTGAGGGTTCCAGAACACAATTTGACTAGGTATTCTTAGAAAATATGTATCTGTCAGTTTGTGTGTCTGCGTGGAAAGAAAAAAAAAAAGTGCGACTGTATTTCGGGAACTACTGCAGTTAACTGGATATAAATTTATACGCAGATGTACCTTGAGCTACAATAAATTAAGTACCTATCAACTTTTGGTGTCAATTTCGTACCGGGATACGGACAAAAGCCCCACCGGACAAAATCCCCACGGACAAAATCCCCCCGGACAAAAGCCCCACCGGACAAAATCCCCACCGGACAAAATCCCCACCGGACAAAAACCCCACCGGACAAAATCCCCACCGGACAAAAACCCCACCGGACAAAATCCCCACCGGACAAAAACCCCGCCGGACAAAAACCCCATCGGACAAAATCCCCACCGGACAAAAACCCCACTAAAGCTCAAATATACATGGGGGGGGGGGGGGCTAAAGGGGACCACAATTCTTTTGGTTAACGTGGATTTCGGTGACATTTAATCTTCTGTTATTCTTAATTTTACTATGTTTTTGTGGTCTACAAATCAAATGAGGTTATTTTCGAAAGTGCAAAATTATTAGTTGGCTCGAAAAGGGGGGGGGGGGGACAAAAAAATTGAAATTAGCGTGAGATCGCTTAAAATTGGTACATGTAGATTTTTGGGGCCTATAAATAGGATGAGGATATTTTCGAAAGTCTAAAATTATTAGGAAGATCGGAAAGGGGGGGGGGGGCGAAGGGGTAAAAAATAGAATTGGAGCTAGTTCGTTGAAAATAGGTACATAAGGGTTGATATATAAGGGTTTTGGGGGCCTACAAATCGAATGAGAATATTTTAATATTGGAATATTTTATAATAATGAAAATAGCGTTGTACGCGTACAGACATGCTGACACACACACACAAAATTTGCTGAAATAATTTTCGGCTTTCATGGTGTGTGAAACGTGTATATTTATGCATGTATGAAAACGCATTCATAATACATATATACATATGTATATATAAGAGAAAGCATTAAACAGATTACTTTTTATGTCGAATATATATCGTGTAAACTGTACATGCACACCATATGATGTACAAAATAAATTCGTACAACACTGAAAATTAATATTAAGTAGTTTTCCCATTTATATACTTCACAATGAATCAGAAATACTTTCTGACACCCTGTTAGTCAATCAATTACGCTAATCATATCTTATTTCATAGATATTGCTATTGGTATTGGGAATAAAGGCGAAAGATTGCATTAAGGTCCTAGACCTGAAGGGGAGTGCCTTCCGTGGGGTCTTTTTAAAAGGTCATAGCGCGCCTTTACACAAGTTTTGGTGAAAACCACGGAAAACAGCGAACGGCTCGGTCGACAAGAGCGACCTGGGATCGAACTCGTAATCTTACGTCTACCAGTTTACAGGACAGAACCTCCCGAGTGGTAGCAGGCCCTTATTTTACAGGAAAAATTATTTTGTATAAATCAAATATATGTATATTAATTTTGTTACATCGTATTTAGTATAAAGGTACCAAATTGTGCTTTAACTATGTACCTCGCATAGAATATACAAATTATTGTAATTAGTTCCTTTTTCGATAATTATTAGTAGGAAACATTTTTATTAATATATATATATATATATATATATATAATATATATATATATATATTTTTTTTCTATTAAATCCAAACATTAATATTATATATAATATAATATTGAATTATCTTAAATAATTCAATAATAATAAAAAAAAATCTATTTTTAATAATTAAATTACGTATTATCAATTAAAATATTTTATTAAATGAATTTTAACCTTTAAAAAAAAAAAAAAAAAAAAAAAAAAAACAAGAAAGAAAGAAAGAAAAAAAGAAAAAAAAAGGAAAAGAAATATATATATATATATATATATATATATATAAGCATTCTTTTTTCTTTTAAATCTTTTTTATTAAAAATATTTTACAATAAGATTCACAATTAAAATCTGAAACATTATTATTCAAGCAATCTCTCTTTTTTTTTTTTTTTTTTTTTTTTTTAAATTGAAATGTATATTTTTAATAATTAAATTAGTTTTTCAATTAGGTCTTTTAAATTAAATAATTTTAATTAGCTCCTTATTTCTATGATGAAGGATAGTAAAAAATCTTTTGATGTTTAAGAACATTTTGAAATAGTATTTTTATTTAAACGACCAAACAATAGTATTAAGCAATCTGAACTAATTGAATTATTTAATATATATATATATATATATATATATATTTAATAATCAAATTAATTTTTAATTAAAATATATTGCTATAAATTATGTATATATATATATATATAATCATTTATAGTAAAAGAATCATTTTATATTAAAAAAAAAAAAAAAAAAAAACTTCGTGGTGATTGTGGTAGTGTTAAAGCCGGTTGATAACTTGAGTGCCCTACACCTGCGTGAAATGTTCTCCGGGGTGGGAATAGGGGGCGGGAGCCTTTGCCTATACTTGCGAAAGTTTCGAAGAAAACCACGGGAAACTCTGAACGGCTTGGTCGACAAACGCGACTTCGGATCGAACTTAACACTTCTATTCTACTAGCATCGATTACCGCTCGGATGTTTAAATAAACTTTTTAACTGAAAGTCCAGACAACAGTATTAAACAATCTCACTTAATTGAAATCTTAAAAATTTTATTTTTAATTAATAAATTAGTTTTTTACTTAGAATATTTCATTAAATATTTTTATAACTAGGTTTTCCTTATAATCATTCATATATATATATATATATATAATCTTTTATTATTAAAAGTATTTTAAAACAGTTTTTTTTTAATTAATATTAAATCCCAAAACATATGTATATTAGTTAAATTAGTTTTATAAAATTTTTTAGTTAATTTTTTAAAACTTATTTTTATTTATTAATTTATTTATTTTATTTTACTTTTTAATCATTCATAGAATATATATATATATATTAATTTTTTAAAAAATAGGTTTTCCATTTAAAAGTTCAAATAGTTCTATTAAACAAATTAATTTAAATATTAAAAATTTTCACTTTTAATAAATAAAGATGTTTTTAATATATATTTTATGTTTTGATTTTTTGTGTATAATCTTTCATATAATATTATATATATATATATATACACAAAGTATTTTGACAGAAATTAAAAGCATCCATATACATTCATCTACACATACAACGAGTTATAATGATGTCTAAATTTTAGCAGAAACCCCTCCCTATCAGATATATGTAACTCTCAGTATATATTACTTAAGACTCTAATGATAATTAAACAAAGTTTCATTAACATCTTAAAAAAAAAAAAAAAAAAAAAAATATATATATATATATATATATTTATCTTGCTATACTGATTGTGGTCCCCTTTAGCCTCCCCCCCCCACGTATATTTGAGCTTTAGTGGGGTTTTTGTTCGGTGGGGATTTTGTCCGATGGGGCTTTTGTCCGGCGGGGCTTTTGTCCGGTGGGGCTTTTGTCCGGCGGGGATTTTGTCCGGTGGGGCTTTTGTCCGGTGGGGCTTTTGTCCGGCGGGGATTTTGTCCGTGGGGATTTTGTCCGTGGGGATTTTGTCCGGTGGGGCTTTTGTCCGGGACCCTTTCGTACCAAGTGGCGCTGCTGAACCGCGATTTTCACAATTTCAGGAAATGTTATATCTCAGGAACTACTGCACGATTTTGTATATAAATTTATATGCAGATACACTTTGACATAAGTTAGTGTCTACCAACTTTTGTGTCAATTGCTCAATAAGTGGTGCTGTTATACGTCGACTTTCGCATTTTCAGGGAAGGCTATATCACAGGTTCTGTTGTGTAGTTTCAAACAAAACTTGACATGTATCAGTGTAGCCATTATATGGCATTACGCTGATTCAATTTGGATGCATATCAGCCAATAAATGGCGCTGCTATAGTGCAATTTTCCCTGAGAACGGGATGTGGCTACATCTCAACTACTATGGCATATAAGAGTACGAAACCTGATGTATGAGGTAACCATTATGAAGAAGCTTTTTTTTAAGACTTTATTTATAGAGAATTAAACTGTCTTTCTTTTCTTATATTTAGTGTTAGTTTTTTCTAAATGAAAATCATTCATTATGGTAGATAATTTTAATAAATAACAGTTTTAAGAAAATATTTTTACTGAGCGAATTCCTATAGGAAAATATAGAAGAAAGTTTGAGGTGGTCACAGCATACTAGCTTTAAATGAAATCACAACAAGTATTTCTTCTATATTTGCTGTATAAACAAGTATAAATGGAGGAAAATTCAAAATTCCGTTTTCACAAAAGCGAGGATTGAATTTCATTAAAAGTAAAGGTATTAAATAAATAAATAATAATAATAATAATAATAAACTAGTATGTTGTGCCCACCACAAGACGTTCTTCTATATTTTCTAATACAAATTCGCTCAGTACAGATAATTTACTAAAGCTATTATTTATTAAAACTACCTACCATAATGAATGCAAACGATATTTATCTTAGAGAAAAATTACATTGTACAAAGAAAGACAGTTTTATTTTCCATAAATAGTACATTAAAAAATGCGTTTTCATAATGGTTATTTCACTTATCAAATTTTGTATAGTTATACACCATAGAAGTTGAAATATAGCTTTTCTGTTCTCGGGGAAAATTGCAGGACAACAGCGCCACCTATTGGTCAATATGCATCCAAATTGAATCAGCATAATGTCTGATAATGGTCTTTTCGTATATATATATATATATATATATATATATATATAATTATTATTATTATTATTATTATACACAATAGAACCTGAGATATCTCTTTCCCTTAAATTATGGAAATTGTTGTATAACACTGCCACCTATTGAATTATTGGTACCAAAAGTGAAAAGACAATAATTTATATCCACATATAAATTTATGTGCAATTTTGTGTAGTAGTTCCGGAAATATAGCCTTTCCTTGAACTGTGGAAATCACTGTATAGCAGCGCCACCTTTTGAGAAATTGACATAAAAAGTTGATAGGGACTAGGTAATGTCAATGTGCATCTACATATAAATTTATATGCAATTCTCTGCGGTAGTTCCTGAGATATAGCATTCCCTTAAATTGTGGAAATCACTGTATAGCAGCGCTATCTGTTGAGCAATGGGCACCAAAAGTTGATAGGCACTAATTTATGTCAAGGTGCATTTATTTATAAATTTATATGCAAATATGTGCAGTAATTCCAGAGATATAATCGCCACAAAATTTTTGTCACACACATACAGAGACACAGACTGATATTTTCTAGAAATAGTAAAATCGTGTTCGGGACTCTCAAAACGTGCAAATTCGTCAAAAATCGGAAGTTGAAAATTTTTACGAATCTTATACTGTCTTCTACTGAATATAGAAGAAAGTAAAAAAAAAAAAAAAAAACTTGTAAACTGCGAAATCTTTTCAATTTCCAGACTGTAAATGCGAGGTTATACTGTATTTATATTTCTTTATATATTAACAACAGTCGAGAAAGATTTATAATACTTTTTTTAATTTTCATACAATTTCTACAAAAGATACATATTAGTTCCGTTGAAGAAAAGGAAACAGATCCAGATACAAATACGGATCTATTTTTCTGACGGATATCCGCGGATACGAATAGCGAGCTCCGGTACATGTCTGTCCACCAGCGGCCCAGCGGTTCTGCGCTCGAAGCTGGTAGATGGGAGATGTCGGGTTCGATCCCAGGTCGCGCTCATCGACCTAGCCGTTCGGAGTTTTCTGTGGTTTCCTCCAAAACACGCGTAAGTACGGGCTAGGACACCTTAGAAAGACTCAAACGGAGGGTATACCCCCTACAGGCCTAGGACACATCTGGGGTCAATCGACTTTAAATCCTCCAACCAAACAACCAACCGATACATTTCTAGTATGCGCAGAATGTTTAAATCAGTTACATAGTTGTAAACATGCCTATAAATATATGTTTATAATTGTAAAAAATATTTTGAAAGGTGTTCTCCAGTCGACCCGACTTCTTGAAAACCAGACCCGACCCGAACCCGAACCCGACCCGCAAGAAAAAAAATCTGTCAACCCGACCCGAACCCGACCCGCACGAAAAAAACATCAGTCAACCCGACCCGAACCCGACCCGCAAGAGAAAAAATTCTGCCAACCCGACCCGATGCAGGACTCTAGACGATTAGCATCCATGCAGATTTCTATTAAAAAATAGTGACGATAAATCTGATTTTAAAAATCGAAATTTTGACAACTGTAGAATTACCATGATCTCTGATGGTAAATAAAAATAATGATTGCTAAGAAATCTGAAAGTTGAAAAGGCAATCCTTAATATCTCAAGGATAAATAGTATAAATAATTAATCCTAAAGATAAGCTAAAATTCCTAACAATAAAGTACTGATCTTTCCCACTTAGTGATGATCTAAAATACTGAGCGTTTTCCTTGAGACGTAGTGTTAAGAAAATGAAGTGAAATTGAGAATAGGTCTGAAAGAGGTTAAGATCATCATAAATAATTTAGTGATGTACAATAGATATTAATTGCAATGTTTCTGAATTTTAGAGTAATGGCTGTAATTGTTTAATCATACATTTAAACATCTAGAAATAAAATTGAAATATATTATGTGTG
This sequence comes from Salticus scenicus, assembly GCA_963930645.1. NCBI lineage: Eukaryota > Metazoa > Arthropoda > Arachnida > Araneae > Salticidae > Salticus > Salticus scenicus. The sequence continues at coordinate 183,307,464 of OZ005656.1, read as the reverse complement.
TATTAAACATATTTTCCCCAAATTCTTATGTGTTTACTGTAATTCACAACAGTATGTTTGTGAATCTCAACATAATTTAATTGTTGCTATTTTTTTTTTTTTTTTTCGACAGAATAAAAAAAAAAAAAAATAAAAAAAAAAAAAACTTACATTTATTTAAAATGAGGAAAATAAATTAGAAATATCAGTCGTATCGTTACAAATAAGGTACCAAATGAAAGGGAAAATTTTTGTGAATCCGATGGATTAAACAGCTTATCGATCGGACAATTAGATTTTTTAAAATTAACTAAAGTATGAATTTTAGGTGGCAACAGCAGAAAATTGTATGGAAACCGTTAGGAGAAATTAAAAAAAAAAAAAAAAACTGCTTCACATTAAGTCACATGCTTTTGAAGTAGAATTAAAAATTGCAGTTTTCAATTTTTTTTTTTTTTTCTCACGAACACAAAAATATAATATACAGCCTGTACCCCACAAGACCAACTTGCATTTAAAATTTCATCAATTTTTTTAGTTAACAAACAAAAAAGTTACTCCCCCCCCCCACACACACACACACAAATTAAATTTTATTCTAACTTCGAAAAGATTTATGTGATGCGATGCATTAAGAATTTGGGTTTTAAAAGTTTTTTTAAATAGATTATTAAAGAATTTTAATGCTATTTGAAATGTATTTCATTATGTGTGTGTGTGTGTGAGTGAGTGAGTGAGTTTCAATAAATAATGATTCAGAATATTGAACATCTCGTTCAAATAGTGTAAGATTTTATTGATAGCTAAGCTAGACTCCATTGTGCTTATACTACATTATTGTTCACTTATATTAAAAATCTATTATAGAAAATTAATTTTTGATTAATACGGTTTTCTATTGCGCTTATACAACATCGTCGGCTTATACTAAAACTCTATTATAGAAAATTAATTTTCGGTTAATATGATTTTTCAATGTGCATTTCTTTGATATTCATACAATAAATAGATTTTTAAAGTCAATTTTATTATTATTATTATTATTATTTATTTATTTATTTATCTTTTAAGTGAAATAATTATGAAACTGATAATTTAGCATTTCTTTAAAATTTAAAATATGTTTCATACTTTTTTGGGGGGAGGTTTGAGATCTATTAGTCTCAATCTTCGGATTTTTACGAAAGCAGTTTTACGATAGTCGGACATTTGTCGAAAATATAATTGAATAATTTGAAAGTGATGCTATAATTTGAAAAAAAAAAAAAATGATCCTACTAAAAAAAAAAAAAAATGATCCTACTTAAAAAAAAAAAAAAAATGATCCTCCTTACTAATAAACTAAATTATACTTTTGACAGAATTTCATCAAATCTTTTTTTTTTTTTTAGAAAAAGAAAAAAATAATAATAATAATCGGTTTCAAAACGGACAGTAATTCAAAATTCTTTTTTTTTTTTTTTTTTTTTTTAATTAGCAAATAAAAAGCGCGCGTGCAAAATGAATAATAATAAAAATAATAAGATTTATAATGTTCCGAAATTATTTTTCGAAACGGACAGTATCGAAAAAGTTTTTTTTTTTTTTTTTTTTTAATAATTTTGAATTAGGAAATAAAAAGCGCGCGTGTTGAATGAAATAAAAAATAAAATATGATTTATAAATGGACAATATTTAAGCTCGTGGACTCAGTTCAATGATATAATGAGAAAAAATGACGACATTAGTCTAATAAAATTATCTTTTTTTTTTAGGACTGAGGACTATTAGTCTCAATATTCGGATTTTTACGATACCAGTTTTACGATAGTTGGACATTTGTCGAAATCGAAAATTTGTCGGAAATATAATTGAATAATTTGAAAGCGATGTTATAATTTGAAAAAAAAAAAAAACTTAGTAGTCCTCCGCAGTAAATTAAATTCTGCTTTTGTCAGAATTTTATCAAAATCTTTTTTTTTTTTTTTTTTTTTTTTAAGAAAAAGAAAAGAAAATTAATAGTATTCAGCTTCGAAACGGACAGTATCGAAAAAGTTTTTTTAAATAATTTTGAATTAGGAAATAAAAAGCACGCGTGCAAAATGAAATAAAATAAGATTTATAAATGGACAATATTTAAGCTCGTGGACTCAGTTTAATGATATAATAAGAAAAAATTACAGCATTATGATATTATCTTTTTTTTTTTTTTTTTTTTTTTTTTAAGTAATTTTAAAAAATGTTTAATATTATAATAGTACACTCTGAAATCATGATTATGTATACCATTATTATGTTTAAGTAAAAGTAATACATTTATAGTATTTTAGCTGTAATAAAAATTAGAAAATAATTTAATTATAAAATTGTACATACAAATCAACTAAATAGGCCCTTTATTATTATTATTATTTTATTATTATTATATATTTTTAATCTCTATTCAAGAAAAATTTGGTAATATAAAATTACTGTCAATATAACTTTGACCATTTCAACTTAATGATGATAAAATTATATATGAGCGTTACATAGCTCCGTAGTTGCCACATTTAGCATTTTTTGGCTAGCCGAAAATTTTAAGAGAAATTTTTTTTCGATTTAATCAGTGAAAATTGCTTTATACTTCGGATATTTTGGATCATGGATTCACTTGTGCCAGTGGCCCTAATATCCTTCTTCATGATAACATGAGAAAAATGACGGGCTAGAGAAATCAGGAACTGAATTCTCAAGAGAATTCAACTCTCAACTGAATTCTTGTCAACAATTCAGAAACTGAAGTTGTTTGTTAGAAGGGAAATAATAAAAATAATGAAGCTAAATAACAATACATATAGTAAACAGGAAATAATAATAATAATATTAATAATGATAAAAAAAATCTTTGTGCTCATAAGAAGTGGAAGAATAAGGAAAACATGTCTTTAATCATATCTTTCAGCAAAGATTTTGTCACGAAGGCCCTTAGGGAACGATCTGCGAATCCAATAAAATAAAAAGTGTTTGTGATTACCCTGTATTCGGAAAAGCGTCGATTGATCTACAAATTTTAGATATGGTTATCAATGTTATATTTTAGATGTATGTAAAGCTTTGTGAAGCTATCTCGAATATTTAAAAAAAAAAAATATTAATATTTAATTAAAAAATTAAAATAATAATAATAATTAATTAAATAAATTATTAAATTATTAATAATTTATATATATATATATATATATATATATATATATATATATATATATATATATATATATAAATTAATTATAATATATCAATTAATATATATATTAATATGTATATATATTAATATAATTATTAATTATAATAAATTATTAATAATTAAGAAATTAAATTAATAATTAAATTAAAAATTAATTAAAAATTAATTATTAAAAAAAATTTCTTAACTTTTTACTTTATAACTCCAAAGGTTTTTTTTCCAAATTTCCTGAAACTTTCAGAAAATATGACAACATATGCCTAAATCCTTATACTATAGTTTAAAACGAATGTATTTATTATTCAAAGAGATATGGACATTTGTAGTAAATGATTTATTATTGTGCATGCATGGACCGTAGCAAAAAAACTTTGACATAGTTGAATGTTCAGTTGTATAGAGCACTTTAATAATTTGCACAGCATGAACGTGTATAGGAAAATATAAAAGAAAGTTTTGTGAAAAATACAATAAACTAATTTCACCCCCCTCAGTCTTACAGTTGGGTATAAAAATTATGTATATATATATTTTTTATCAATGAAACAACCAGTTATATAATGAAAAGTATTTATAATGTATATATTTTTAATGAATTTCGTTAATTATGCACTGAAATTTTCAAAATATAATAATTATATTTCAAGTAAATAACGCAATTTTTGTAAAAGAAAAAAAAAAAAACTGTATTTTAATAAGTATTATAACTAGTATAACTGTATTTTAGTAAGTTTATCTCCTGAATTATTCTTTTAGTTAATTTAATTGCAATTCAATGTTTGCCATGATGTAATATTTTGTATTTATAAAATACTAGCCGCCTTCGGCAACCAGCTGTTTCGCGATCCTTGAAAAATCCGACTTTACGAAACTCCCAGTCGGTGGCGACTGCGGCGCCTTTTTCCCGTTTCATGTCTTACAACGGCTTATTGACATATAGTGAAAATAGCTTTGTTGTAAAATTTAATCGCAGTAAATTCCTGCTCGGTATCTCATATTACGTATACAAAACATACACATATTACATTTTATATAATCTCATATTACGTGTGCAATTTACTTTCTTTTATATTCATTAGAAGAAAAATTTGGGTAAGTTTTTGACTTTCAGTTTTTGATGGATTTACACGTTTTGAAAGATACAGAACACGATTTGACCAATTTTTTCACTTTGATTTGTAAAATGTCTGTCGGTCTGTCTATCAGTGTGTGTGTATGTGGCTTAAACATTGTAGCAACTGTATCTCAGAAACTACTGCACAGAATTTCATATAAATTATATCTAATTGCAGCTTGACATAAAATAGTGTCTTTTGGCGGAAACCGCTCAGCAGATGGCGCTGCTACTTTGCGATTTCACCCAATTTAAGGGAAGGGCTATATCTCAGCTTTTATTGTGTATAATTGAACGAAACTCGATATGCGAGAGTAAAATTATAAAACATTATGCTGATTCAATTTGGGTGCAGATAGGCCGATGGGTGGCGCTGCTATGTTGCAATTTTCCCCTTGAACAGAAAGGCTCAATCATAAATTCTATTTCATATTATTACCCAAAACTTGGTATGTAATAGGGTCATCATGAAATATTATGCTGATTATCTTTGGTTGCATATCGGCCGACAGGTGGCGTTGTTGTGCTGCAATTTATACCGTCAATAGGAAGACTAAATATCAACTTTTATGGCATATAAATACATCAAACTTGATGTATCAGAAAACCATTATAAAAACGAGTGCTGGCATAATTTGGATGTATATCGATAACAGATTATATGCAATTACTACCACCTGTGATTTTTTTACATGGCTACTTCACAGCATTTGTTGTTTGCTATGGCATCAAACTACATAAGTAAAATCTTTATTGTTAGAAGCTGTGGTATTGTAAAAATCTTTCTGGATGTTACACAGTAAGGGGCGCTGTTATATAGAATGATATAGAACAAAGTTTTGTGATAGCCACAATACACTAATTTGTATAACGCAATTGCAGGCTAAAAAAAAAATCTTATATTTTTATATGTTTATGTCTTTTTTAAACATTTGGTTCCGATTACCTTTTTTCACCCTTTTTTATTAAAAAGAAAACAATATATACAGTCGATAATAAAAGTGTCCGAACACTAGCAAAAATTCCTATGCGAAAAAAGTACACTTAATATTGTTTTGTCAAATAAATTCTTGTCGAATCCCGTTCGAAGACTGACTAAGAACAGGATTCGACAAGGATTTTTTTAGGAAAACTGTATTAAGCACACTTTTTTTTATATAGGAATTTTTGCTAGTGTTCGGACACTTTTGTTACCAACTGTATATGTGTGTAAAAGAAAATGTGGGATATATTCCATTTGTTTCGAATTGCAATAAACGTATCTGATTTTACTGTACGTTTAAAAATAAAAATGGTTTTGTAAATATGACAAAATATTAAAAAATATGAATTTGAGAGGATCTGCTTGTCGAGACGCAGATAATTCTAATTAATGTAGCCTTAAAAAAAAAAAAAAAGAAAAGATTAATTACTAAGTCTATTTTGAGCTGCGTAAGCAACAAGACAAAATTCATATTCAATTAATGAAAAAAAGTTTTTTTTTTTTTTTTTGGAATATCATATGATTCACAATTGTTAAATACCTTTTCCAGGAAAACGCTGAAATTCATTTGAGTGGATGTGAAAAATTCTTTTTCTCCAACCCATAAATCTATTCTGCCTAGACCCCCCCCCCCCTTTTTTTTTTTTAAATATTCATAAGACATACTTTTGTTGTTAATCGGATCTCTCAAGTGATTCGTATGTTTAGCCGATTTTTAATTTTATCATGTTTTTATTAACTTCGATTCTTGTTTGTTTGTTTGTCCAATACAAATCTTGCAATCGATTTTAAACTAACTTCCCGACTAGCTAGATATTTGAAATTTTCAGGCCAGCTCACAACACGGTGACAATACATTTTTCTAATAATTTTAGTCAACTATTTCAGGTCCGGCTGCCTTCGGCAGCGCTTATATGATTCGACAGAAAATTTATTTAACTAACTTCCCGACTAGCTAGACATTTGAAACTTTCAGAATAGTTCAGAACACGGTGAAAATGCATTTTTTTAATACCTTTAGCCAACTGTTTAGGGTTCCTGCTGCCTTCGGTAGCGTTATCAGTACAAAGCTTGCCATTGATTTTTCACTAACTTTTCGACTATCTAGACATTTGAAACTTTCAGAACAGCTCACAACACGGTGACAATACATTTTTCTAATAATTTTAGTCAACTATTTTAGGTCTCGATGCCTTCGGCATCGCTTATATGATTCGACAGAAAATTTATTTAACTAACTTCCCGACTAGCTAGAGATTTGAAACTTTCAGAATAGTTCAGAACACGGTGAAAATGCATTTTTTTAATACCTTTAGCCAACTGTTTCGGGTTCCTGCTGCCTTCGGCAGCGTTATCAGTACAAAGCTTGCTATCGATTTTTCACTAACATTCCGACTAGCTAGACATTTGAAACTTTCAGGCTAGCTCAGAACACGGTGACAATACTTCTTTTAATACTTTTATTCAACTGCTTCAGGTCCCTACTGCCTTCGGCAGCGTTTATATGATTCAACAGAAAATTTATTTAACTAACTTCCTGACTAGCTAGACATTTGAAACTTTCACAATAGTTCAGAACACGGTAAAAATACATTTTTTAAATACTTTTAGCCAACTGTTTCGGCTGCTGACTTCGGCAGAGTTACCAATACAAACCTAGTAATCGATTTTTCACTAACTTCAGGACTAGCTAGATATTTGAAACTTTCAGGATAGCTCAGAACACGATGACAATAATTTTTTTTAATACTTTTAGTCAACTGTTTCAGGTCCCTACTGTATTCTGAAGCGTTTATATGATTCAACAGAAAATTTATTTAACTGACTTCCCGAGTACATTTGAAACTTTCAGAATAGTTCAGAATACTGTGAAAATGCATTTTAAAAATATTTTTAACCAATTGCTTCGGATCCCTGCTGCCTTCGGCAGCGTTTCCAGTACAAAGCTTGCAATCAAATTTTAGCTAACTTCCTGGCTAGACAGCCATTTGAAACTTTTATAATAGCTTAAAACACGATAGCAAGGAATTTTTTTAATACTTTTATCCAATTGCTCGGGGTTCCCGCTGCCTTCAGTAGCGTTTATATGATTCAACAGAAAATTTAAAAACGTGGTATATAAAAGTTCTTTTCATCTTGTAATTATTTATTTTTAGCTGACTTTCTTCAAAAATTTTCAATAGAATTTTTTGGATTAAATAAGATAAAAATAAGAAAACTGATTTCTAAAAATTGGAGCTATTATCACCTATGTAAAATGTAGTATGTATGGATTTAAAATAATTACAATTTCAAAGTTGCAGTCAAATATATAATAGTAAATAAATTTAAGGTTATATATTTTATTTTCATTAACACATTCGTAGCTAATAGTTTTTATCTCTTAAATCAATATGATCTATAGAAGGTTTTTAAATAATGAATCAGATAATAAATTAATTACTTTCTTAGTTTAAAAATAATTTTAATTCATCATTTATCTATTCAACATATTACTTACCTTATTATAATCCGTATATTGTTTTAATAAAGATCTTTAAATAAAGAACTATTATTATAAAAACAGAAGAAAAACCTTTATAATAACACAATATTTTTCAAAGAAATGCTAGCAGACGACAATGCAATCGATTAAAAATAAGCTAAACAACATTGAAAATGAAATAAAAGTAACGTTTTCGAATAAATATTATGATTTCTTCTTGTTTTTGTTTATTAATTTTTTCTGTTGGGTGCTATTTTGAATCACTGTATTAAAAAACAAATAATTATTTATATCACATGAATGTTAAAAAAAAAAAAAAAAAAAAAAAAATTAAATAGGATTTGGAACAAAGGAGAACTAGAAAGTTATACGATATTTTTAACCCTTTGCGGCGCAAGACAATTCGGATCACTTAAATTATACTGCCACCGAAATTCATGAACTAAATTAAACTAAAAGAAATTTTAAATTTTAATGTTGAAAAAACTGGCCTTTTCTGATATGTTGTAAACGTAAATTTTTGCTAAAAAATTTCCGGAATGAATTTTTGCAGCTGGATCCTAAATTTTGCGTCCTCGCGGCGAGGACGCCGCGCGTTAAGGGATTAAATGTAGAATGTTGTTATATTAAACTTTCATTATACAATGCAGCAAACGACTGAAACCTACTTAATATGCATACGAACAGCATACGACTTTTACCTGTATTTAAAAATTATTTGTTAATTTAAAATTATTTATAATAATTTTTGACATTATATTAACTTAAAGATGACTCAAAAACATGAGCATATTCCTTGATCCTTGGTATAATAAATGCTGCGATTGTTGAACGTAAGGGTTTGAAAATGTATCATGTCATTCTGAACCCATCAAAGATAAATAAAAACGAATAATACTGTCAGGACCCGACTATGCTTTTTTGAAGAACAGGGGCACTGATGTTATTTGGAGGCCCATACTCAATCCTTCTGCTCTAGTGCTCACCAATAGGCCCATTGTGAAAAAACAACCATCTAATTATTTTCGTCTATGTGAAGCAATTTATGTTGTGTGTATCGCCTTCGTTGTTTATACCTTTTATTTCTTTAATTTTTATAGACCTATAACAAAGTCATAAGTTTTATGTTCAAGACAACTGAAAAACTAGAGCACATTGACATTGGTCAGCCAAATAAATGTTGTGATAGTTTAAGATGTTAACATAATAATAATAATAATAATAATAGCAATAATAATAATAATTATTTAAGTTTTTACTTTCTCTTACCCTTGCGGTAGAGAAAGTATTTAGTCCAGGCAACGAAGGCCAAAATTTGACGAATAGAAAAAAAAAATCGTGTAGTTTTGAAATTTTGCATACTCATAGCCGAGAGGGTCCTGAACAATATACTAAAAGTCCCCGCCCGTGGTGGGTGAGCGGGGGACAGGCGGGGGGGGGCATTTAAGGGGGGCACTTTTCAGTTTTTATTAAATATCTTAAAAACTATCACATTTAGAGAAAAAAATGTCAATTACAAAATTAATCTACGTAATATTTCCTACAAAAATGTATGTTACATTTTGTTTGTATGATCAATAGTTTAGAAGATATAGGGGGATGAAATAACACATTTTCTTGAAAAGTTCTTTTTTGCAATAGTAAAATCAACTAAAGTGTGCAATTAAAAGGGTTCTTGTCAAATATTTTCTAATGTACAAAACAGTTATATACATAGGGAACATGCAAGGATAATACAGCATGTTTTGTAAGTTTTAAGTAATTTTAAGGCTAGTAGGCGCAAGTGGCGGTTTGAGTAAAAATCCAGATAACGAAGACCCAAAACCGATCAACATTAAAAAAAAAAAAATCGTGTAGTTTTGAAATTTTGCATACTCATAGCGAAGAAAGTCCTGAACAACATACTAAAAGTCCCGACCCGTGGTGGGTGAGCGGGGGGCAGGGGGGCATTTTAGGGGTTACTTTTCAGTTTTTATTAAATATCTTAGAACTATCGCATTTAGAGAAAAAATGTCAATTACAAAATTAATCTACGTAACATTTCCTATAAAAATGTATATTACATTTTGTTTGTATGATCAATAATTTAGAAGATATAGGGGAACGAAATAACACATTTTCTAGAAAAAATCTTTTTTTGCAATAGTAAAATCAACTAAAGTGTGTAATTAAATGGGTTCTGTTCAAATATTTTCTAATGTACAAAACAAATATATGCATAGGGTATATGTAAGGATAATACAACATGTTTTGTACATTTTAAATAATGTTAAGGTTAGTAGGCGCAAGTGATGGTTTAGGTAAAAATCCAGATAACGAAGACCCAAAACCGATCAACATACCAAACAAAATCGTGTAGCGTTGAAATTGAGCACAGTTATAAAGTTAAGTGTCCCGAACAACATACTAAAAGTCCCAAACCATGGGGGGTGAGCGGGGGGCAGGGGGGCATTTAAAGGGGGCACATTTCAGCTTTTATAACGTGTCTTGAAAACTATCGCATTTAGAGGAAAAAATGTCAATTACAAAATTAATCTACGTGAAATTTCCTACAAAAATGCACATTACATTTTGTTTGTATAATCAATAGTTTAGAAGATATAGGGGAACGAAATAATACATTTTCTTGAAAAGTTCTTTTTTGCAATAGTAAAATCAACTAAAATGTGTAATTAAAAGGGTTCTAGTTAAATATTTTCTAATGCACAAAACAAATGTATGCATAGGGTATATGTAAGGAAAATACAGCATGTTTTGTATGTACATTTTAAATAATTTTAAGGTTAGTAGGCAGAAGTTGTGGTTTAGGTAAAATTGCTTTTTAATCCCTGGCTTAAAAGAGGGGTGTTATAAATTTGAAGCCTTTGTTTGTCTTTGTACTTGTAGTCATTTCATTTTAACATTTTTTACTTTCTTCTATATTCAATAGAAGAAAGTATTGGATTCGTAAAAATTTTCGACCTCGGGTTTTTGATGGATTTACACGTTTTGAGAGCTGTAGAACACGATTTGACCATTTTTAGAAAATGTCTGTCTGTCTGTCTGTCAGTCTGTCTGTGTGTGTGTGTGACAAAATTTTGTGGCAACTGTATCTCAGGAACTATTGCACAGAATTTCATACAAATTGGTATGTAGTTGCACCTTGACATAAATTAGTGCCTATCAACTTTTGGTAGAAGTTGTCTTACAGGTTGCGTTGCCATCCCGCTTTTTCTAAATTTTAACATGGTGATATAGGGCAAAATTTTGTATAAATGTGTATAAAGAGAATTATTTTTTAGTAACCATTATGAAATTTACAAGAATTATTTATAATAGAGATAGTCAACTGGGAAAATTTTTTTGTATGTGTAGGAGCGTCTCCACCCCCCCTGGGTGGGGGGGAAGTCCCTCCTCGAGGGGAGTAAATTTTCAAGATAGGTATCATTCCAAAGATCTCGTCAATACCTTTAAAACGAATGGTTGAACTATAAATCTGTGATAATTTAAAACAAAGTTATGGATTTTTTTTACTTTTAACGAAAAAAAACTTTAAAAAAAATCCTTTTTTTTTTTTTTTTTTTTTTTTTTTTTCTTTTTAACGAAATTTAACCAAATTTGGTATTTAGTTGGCCCCTGACATAAACTGGTGGTGATTAGATCTGGGGATCAATCGCTCAACAGGTGGCGCTGTGATCGTATTTTTTTCTAAATTTTTAACATGGCAGTATAGGAAAAAATTTCGTATAAATGTACATAATGAGAGTTATTCTTAACCTGTGATTGTAAAATTAATATGAATTATTGATAATAGTAGTAGTTAATTAGGAAAAAACTTTTGTGCATGTGGGGGCATCGCTTCCCCTTGGGGAAGGGGGGGGGGGGGTAAATTTTCAAGATGGGTATTTTTCGAAAGGTCTCGTCAATACCTTTAAAACGAATGGTTAAACTAGATAAATATGTGATAATTTAAAACAAAGTTATCGATTTTTTTTACTTTTAACGAAAAAAAAGTTTGAAAAAAAATCGTAATTTTTTTTATTTATTTATTTATTATTATTTTTTTTTTTTTTTATGTTGTTACAGTGAATTTATATAGGAAAATATAGAAGAAAGTCTTGTGGTGGCCACAACATACTAGTTTTTTTTTTGGGAGTCATTTCAGGCAGTGCAAGAGAAATGTTTTTGATTCATAAAAAAACTTTTTTATTATTAAAAATAATTATTTTTCAGAAATTTAAAACACTGCAAAGGAAATATTCTAAAACTATGTCAATATATAAAAATGAAAAATTGTCATATAAAATCAGTCTTTGAAATCATAACTACTCGTTTTATAGGCAAATCTATTCTGTGTTTGTTTTTTATTTAATTTTTTGTGTTATTTACAATAGTAACATATACTATAGTTTGTAATTAAAAGGATTCGGGTTAAATATTTTCTACTCATACAAATAAATATCTATATGTACATGTGCGCGCGCAATGCACAAAGTTTAAAGAGTGGAAGTCAAAATATACAAATCGAAAAACTCCACTTTTCTGTAAGATATCCGTAAGATACAAAGCAACCTTTATATTTTCTTAACTATTAATCATACTAACAAATGTAATAGGCATATTTTCATGGGAAATTTTAAGTAGTTTAATTTTGTAATTGACATTTTTTATCTAAATGCGATAGTTTTCAAGATATTAATAAAAACTGAAAAGTGCTTCCTTTAAATGCCCTCTGCCCCCCTCCGCTCTCCACACACTGTTGGGGACTTTTAGTATGTTGTTCAGGACAGGACACTTAAACTTATAACTGTGCTCAGTTTCAAACCTATACGATTTTTTTTTTATGTTGATTGGTTTTGGGTCTTCGTTATTTGGATTTTTACCTAAACCACCACTTGCGCCTACTAACCTTAAAATGATTTAAAATGTACAAAAACTTGTTGTATTATCTTTACATATTCCCTATGCATATATTTGTTTTGTACATAAAAAAATATTTGACCAGAACCCATTTAATTACACACTTTAGTTGATTTTACTATTGCAAAAAAGAATTTTTCAAGAAAATGTGTAATTTCGTTTCCCTATATCTTCTAAACTATTGATCATACAAACAAAATTTACTATACATTTTTGTAGGAAATTTTACGTTGATTAATTTTGTAATTAACATTTATTTTTCTAAATGCGATAGTTTTCAAGATATTTAATAGAAACTGAAAAGTGCCCCCCTTAAATGCCCCCTACCCCCCCCCCACCCCCCGCTCACCCACCACGGGCTGGGACTTTTAGTATGTTGTTCAGTACCCTCTTGGCTATGAGTATGCAAAATTTCAAAACTACACGATTTTTTTTTTAATGTTCATCGGTTTTGGGGCTTCGTTATCTGGAATTTTACTCAAACCGCCACTTTCGCCTACTAGCCTTAAAATTACTTAAAACTTAGAAAATATGCTATATTATCCTTGCATATTTCCTATGTATATAATTGTTTTGTACATTAGAAAATATTTGACAAGAACCCTTTTAATTGCACACTTTAGTTGAATTTACTATTGCAAAAAAGAATTTTTCAAGAAAATGTGTTATTTCATTCCCCTATATCTTCTAAACTATTGATCATACAAACAAAATGTAATACATTTTTGTAGGAAATGTTACGTAGATTAATTTTGTAATTGGCATTTTTTTTTCTAAATGTGATAGTTTTTAAGATATTTAATAAAAACTGAAAAGTGCCCCCCTTAAATGCCCCCCTGCCCCCCGCTTACCCACCACGGGCGGGGACTTTTAGTATATTGTTCAGGACCCTCTCGGCTATGAGTATGCAAAATTTCAAAACTACACGATTTTTTTTTCTATTTCTCCTATTTTGACTAGACTAATTGTTTTAGGGTCAAATTTTCGAAAGTGAGTTTTTGTTATATTTACATATTCTGAGGTCCCCTGAATACGAAAATCGTGTTTTTAGCGAATGGTCTGTGTGTCTGTCTGTTATCCGCATATCGCAAGAACAAATAGTAGCAGAAATTCCATACTCGGTATTTTAAATGTGTATCATATAGGGATGCTATAGTAAGCTTTTCGTTGAGATGAAGTAAATGGTTCGTGTACAGGGACACTTAAAAGTATTACGTCTATGGGGAAAAGTGCAGGTAAGTAAAATTTAACCTCTATAGACTGCATTAAACCAAATGAAACGAATATAATTTTTTGTAATAGAGATAGTCAACTGGGAAAAAAAATTGTGTCTGTAGGAGCCTCGTCTCGGGGAGTAAATTTTCATGATGGGTATCTTTCAAAAGAACTCGCCAATACCTTTAAAACAAATGCTTGAACCTTCGATCTGTAATAATTTAAAATAAAGTTATCGATTTTTTTCATTTTTAACGATTTTTTTTTTTTATTTTTTTTTATGTAATATTGAGAAAAATTCAACTTTTTTTAGATATTTAGTGTTATACTACTTCTCTAATATGGAAATCGTCTGCATTATCATGGAAGGTAATTTTTTTATATAATAGTTTTAATAAATTATTTTACTGAGTGAATTTGTATAAGAAAATATAGAAGAAAGTCGTGTGGTGGCCACAACACACTAGTTATTTGTTGTTAGTGGATGTGCTTTACTAATAATATTTTACCATTTCCACGAAAGCTCTTCGGGAATTCAGATAAATTCCTCATAGAGATATGGTAAATAATGTATGTTTTAACCTAAATATTCATCGCTTGTTTTTTTTTTTTTTTTTTTTTTTTTGTATATTTACACGTTTTGAGGCTTCTTGATAACCGTAGTCAAGTGTTTAACGTTTGATCTTTGTCTGTGTCTGTTAGAGTGACTTAAAAACGAATAATTTTAGGAGATCCAAATGTTGTATTTTCAAGTTAATATAAGTTTGTTGCTGGAAAAGTTTGATCAAGATTGATAAGTTTCAATGAATGTTGCGTGTGAAAATTGTCTGTATAATTTTAAGTAAACTGTTAATTTTAATATCAGAAGATAATTCTATATAAATGTAGGTGCATTAATGAAACGGGGGGTTGAGGGGGTCGGTAGCCCCCTCACACAGAACTAATTATCATATAAATCTCTTCCGAAGCCTAATTTGAATTGTTTAACATGGTTTACATAACAGTACTCGTTATCTTACCTCTTAATCTCCAACCTGTATTTATAGTATTAAATTTCAGGGTAAGAGAAAGTCGTGTGAGTGACAGACCAGAATATTTAATGTATTATAGAAAAAATTTTAATCTGTTTGTTTTTACTAGACATGTCGAGTGAAAATTTGTACTGTTACATTGCAGCTTTTGGAGGTGAGACCTCTTAAATCTGGAGTCCCTGGCCAGTACCCCATGTGTCCGATCCATAATCTGACCCTGACTAAGTCTTTTTAAAATTTTAAATCACTTGCTCTAATTATTCAATCGAAGTCTAACAATATATGTATTCGGATATTCGGAAATAAAATAGAAATGTATACTGTATATTTTAAGCATATTTTAATCTATATAAAAAGTACCATGTAAAATGTTTTCGAAAAAACTATTCATTTAATTATAGTCCGATTTTGGGTATAAAAAGGTGGTTCATTTGATAACGTAATATAAGTTAAATGTATTAAACATTTTTATCTAAATTATTTAGATTTTATTCACTTAAAACTTTAAATCTTGTATTTAATCAAAAATATGTCCAAAATATACTAAAATGCTTTTTGAAAACACAAGTAATATGAAAACGAATCAATAGTGAAACAGCGCAGCAACTTAAAATTGTTTAGTTGTTACTTAACTGCTTTTGATACCATTTAGAATCGTAACTTTTTAAAGTAGAAAAATTCAAATTTTTGAACGAAAAACTTGTTAAATATAGACTTGCTAACTATGCTAGTTTATCCGTAATGGTATTAAGCCTCGCCTTTTTTTCACACTAGAATAGTTGTAGAGCAATAGTCTTCTTATTTAATCTTGAGAATATATTGCTGAATATTACTCTACAACTATTCTGGTGTGAAAAAAAGGCGGGGCCTAATACCATTACGAATAAACTAGTATAGTTTGCAGGTCTATAAATCATATCATAGCCTCCTAAACTAGATGCCTTCCGCGTAGCTCGGAAACTTGGCAACAGTTCAAGCGTATTTAGCGCCACCTGGTGCAGATTGCGCGACTTTTTTATTCGACAGCCACCAAAAATTTTTAAAAGTGGAATTACACATACATAAAAAAGAGAATAGAATCGAAGAAACTTCGATTGTATATATCATATATCACTACTTAAAATTATTGGTGACAGTTGAATAAAAAAAGTCACGCGATCTGTACCAGATGGCGCTGTCTATTACTTGGACTGTTCCCAAGTTTCCGAACCACGCGTCAGGCATCTAGTTTAGGAGGCTATGACAATATTAACACTTTCGCGACCGCATGTTTTTGTCATTTTGACAGTATGTTCCACCTGTGGGCGTTACTCTTTCAAGCTACATTATTTTAGAACAAGGTCTTCTGTATACATATTTATATTACATATGAATATACATAATAATTATACTCTTTCTAATGAAAATATTTGTACCCATAGTATTTTGATTGTACAAATATGAAAATGTTGGGATTATTCTTAAAAAAATGTAGCAACATACATATTACAAAAGAAACGCCCACTGGAGGAGTTACAGATTTCCAACTGACGTGAATCTACGTCAGTGGTCGCGAAAGTGTTAAGATACAATTTATAAACATTAAAAACAAAATTAAAGAAAAATATTTTAAACCAATATTTTATTTAATACTAGAACGACAAAAGCAATCAAGATGGCAGCTATAATCATTAGCTTTGCATTTAAAATAATATAGTCGGCAGCAAAATTATTGAAGCACACATCCACATTTTTCATATATATATGCAGTCGAACCTCGTTAACTTGAATCTCAAGAGGGATAAAAAAAAAAAAAAAAAATTCTTGTTATCAGTAGTACATGCTATAAGTAACTAATCTTCATATAACTAAACTAATCTTCATTTTGACGGGGATTGTAGAAATTGTTCATACAGAGTTCTCAACTTTTATAATTTATTCACGAGCATTTTTAGCCTCACCTCTTTTTGATACCAGAAATTTTGAAAAATGATTTTATTTTTATTTAATCGTTGTCACATATTAAAGAGAAATAATCTACAAAATTTCTGATGCGAAAAGAAGGCGGGTTTAAAATTTCATATGTTGGTATTTTCATCTATCTTTCATTTGCTGAGTGTTGCAAAGGAATTAAATTATTCAAATTATATATATGTATTTATATGAAGCCAGACGCTACAGGACTATATATTCTATTTTAGTTTGATCACTAATTTTTATCATCAACTTACTTTTTTATAAGCATATGACTCGACAAATATTTACTTGACAAAACAGTATTAGATGCACATCTTTTAAATACGAAATACGAATTATTGCTAGAGCTTCAATATTTTTACTGCCAAATGTATGCCCCGTCTTCCAAGTGTTAAATTACCCAAAAAATGAAATTAATGTTAACACTTTTTCAGAATAATGTAAAACATCCTATCGTTCATCAACAAGGATTGTGAAATTTTCTAAAATACATATTTCATTGAGAAAATGCATGTAGTGTAATTTTGCAATCATATGGATTTTGGTGAGCTTAAATATAATCTGAAAGTTGTTATTATTCAAATTCACAACAAAGAAACTGAAAGGGTTAGGTATAGACAGAGGTGTCTAGTTACTACTAACGAAAAATCAATTTCATACCACAGTAAAGAAAAAGTAAAACTTGTCCTATTAAATTTCAGATAATTATTACAAAAGAATACATTAAAAAACCGTAATAACTTGGCACTTCTCGGTATAGATATAAAATAATTGAAAATGGATTTATGCTAAAGTTTATTATGTTAAAGACGTTTATAATCTTTCTTTGTGGCATTGTGAATTTCATTGGTCTTTATATTGTTAATATTACATCTTTAATATTTTTTCCTATATAAAACCCAGAAGTTCATAAGAAAATTGTGTTATTTTTGTTTAAATTAACTTTGTAGCGCGCCTATGCTACGTAACCTCAGCGCCCCCTAGCGACCCGTTTGGCTGAGAGACCCAAGAAGAGAACATTCTGATTCCAGCAGTTTCCAGAGAAGGAAGTGCATGCAACGTGTGGTCGATGTTAGCCGAATTGGCCCACGACCATAAGATAACACATCATGTTGGGTGTGGGACTCTGTATTACCATTATTTCATCAAATCCTCTTTAAATTACCCCGGTAAATAGTTCAATTTATGTGTTGTATATTTAGTGTGTAACTTTAAATGTAAATAATAAATAATGTTACCCTAAATTAGCTTCATTTTTGAGTTCCGCACCTTACAAATTGGCGCCCACGTGAAAAATTTTAATTATTGAATATGTATTTTAAATAAATTTCTTCAACCAATAAATAAATAAATGAATAAATATTTTATCCTTTCACTTAATGATGAGAGCAAAAATATCTGAACAGTTATAATGAAAGACACATTGTTGCTCTGAAAGTGAATATGATCATACTAAACAAATTAATGCACATTGAAACGTTTACAATTGCCGAGGTCTTACATTGTCTGTTTATTTCCAAAG
The DNA here is from genome assembly GCA_963930645.1 of Salticus scenicus. NCBI lineage: Eukaryota > Metazoa > Arthropoda > Arachnida > Araneae > Salticidae > Salticus > Salticus scenicus. The sequence continues at coordinate 183,289,076 of OZ005656.1, read as the reverse complement.
TTATATATTAAGAAAAATGCAGTATAAAGTATGAGAAAAATTTAATTCATACAATGAAGCTTTATAATGAAGCATAATTTATTTATTTCACAATGTTTTCTGAGATCTTCTTAGCAATATTTCAAGATTGCAAACTGTGTATTTAATAAAGTATGACTGAAATCGTTGAATCTTTCTATAAAAAAAATAAAAAATAAAATTCCCATTCATTTTTCATTATATATTTCCATGTCAGTTTTATAATTTATAATTTATTATTTTTTAGTTAAAAATTAATAAAATTTTTTTAACTTAAACTTTTTTTCAATGAAAATTTTGTTAATTATAAAAAGATAGTTGAACAGTGTTACAAAATATTAATAATTTATAATGAACAATATATCTTTGAAATAAATATTTTAAAATCTGTTTAAGCTTTATGATTCACCATCAAATATGCACTAACTTGTGAAAAAGAATGGGAAAATTATACAATATTTTAATATTTTTTATTTTATTTGTCGTTAAAATTTATTATATCTTTATATGTAATTTATGTAATAACCGATCACTGAAGGTGAGATAAAACAATAATACACCTATAGATGCCATCGTACCACCTTCTTGCTACCGGAAATTTTATTATTATTATTTTACTTTATCAGCATACTTCCCATCTTAACCCGGAAGATAGTTAGTCCCGCACATTTCCGCCTAATTTTTTCACACCAGTCTTTTTTTTTTTTTTTTTTTTTTTCAGAATACTTTTCTTCTTGTTTAATGGTAAGTATATTTGAAGAGAATTACTCTAAAAATTAAGTAGTGTTAAAAAAGGGGTGGGAACTATCAATCTTTCGTATTAGGTTGGCAAGTTTGTATCGGTGTAAACCGTTACTATTTGCATAAAATAAATATTTCTATTAAATTTTGTCTGGTAGCCAAAAGGTGCTAATTTGGCAATTATGAATACACTAGCTATCTGTAACAGCAACTCCATTTCTTAGAATATATCATCAACTAACCTCATGCAATCTTTACTTGAATGTTATACATGCTCATAGTTGCAAACATTTTAAATTTATTCCGGAGGATTTTTAACCCCGCCCTGATTTCGCATCATTTTATTTTTAGAATATTTTTCAACAATATATGACTACAGTAAAATAGGAAAAATTTACTCTTAAAAAAAAAAGGAGTGGTATGGAATAAAGGCGGGGCTAAAAATGCTCCGAAATAAATTAACACTTTCGTGACCGCATGATTTCGTCTTTTTGATAGTAAGGTCTGTGGGCGTTATTCTCTCAAGTTACAATATTTCAGAACAAAATTTTCTTTATTCACATTTACAGTACAAATGGATATACATTATAATTATATTTTTTCTAATCAATGTATTTGTATCCATAGCCTGTTTCATTGTAAAAATAGGAATATTGAGTATATACCCTGTCCCTAAAGTGTCCTACTAAAATCCAGAACGTACAAAACCATCGACAACTTCTCCAGACCTGTTGATAAGCAAGAATTGAATACAGCTATTCAACAAATCCCTAGTGGTAAATCACCTGGTAACGATCTAATTTTCGGTGAGATGATTAAAAACTTTGGAGAGATGGCCAGAGACTTTTTCCTTGACATAATTAATACATCATGGTCAAAGGGGAAACTACCGAAAGCATGGAAAACTTCTATCATAGCTCCTATTCTTAAACCCGGAAAATCTGCAGAGGAATGCAAAAACTATAGACCTGTTGCACTTACTAGCATCTTATGTAAGGTCATGGAGCGAATTGTACATAACATATTGTTGAGAGAACTCTTAAAGGGAAAGAAATTAAACTCGTATCAAACGGCCTACAAGAAACAACATTCAACTGAAGACGCACTGTTTATCCTCTGCCAGTCTATCATCGATGGCCTGCAGACCAAACCACATAAAAAGACTACTGTGGTCTTCCTTGACATGACCTCAGCCTTTGACACTGTTTGGAGAGGGAAACTAATACAGATTGCTCATGAAATGGGTATCCAGGGAAATGCCTTAATTTGGATATCAGACTTCCTCAAAAATAGGAAAATTAAAGTGCGTTTCAACGGTGTCTACTCGAAAGAAAGAAGGACTTGGGGTGGTGTGCCACAGGGATCTGTCCTTAGCCCACTGTTCCTTATCTATGTCAATAATATCCACACGCACCTTCACAATGAAACAAAAGTAGCTTGCTATGCCGATGACATTGCCATTTGGCATTCGAACACGAGTCTTGAGCAGTCTGAAAGATCTCTTAATTGCTCCCTGGAAGGAATTTTGGAGTGGTCAAACTCCCGAAAGCTAAAATTTAACCCACAAAAAACATCGTACAGCATCTTCTCAACAGATAGAAAACACAGGCACCTATTCTCTTCAAACTTAATTCTAAACAATCAGCCCTTAACAAAGACTGAAAATCCTATTTATTTGGGACTTACTCTAGATGCTGAACCAAAGAACTTCTAATAGATAAGAAGGGAAGGCTGGAGAAACCGTAACTAACGAAAGCGTGCATACAGCTTTGCTGGAAAGCATGCTTAAAGGAAAATACGTTTTCCCCCGCTCTATCTGCGAAATCGCCAAGTATACTGTGGCAAACCTCAAAAGCGTCACTGCGCGCACCATTTTGAAACTGAATGTAGTTGTCAGTTGTCGTTGACCGTTGTCCTCTATCGTGTTAAAAGTGATGTGTCAATTTTCTGTGAAATCACAAGGGATTAAACACAGCCTGAAACTACTTTTAGTTTCATTGTAGTCCTGAAAGGTAAATGATATTTTGCTTACCACTTACAAGCTGGCGCAAGCCTTAAAAGTTCAAAGTTTTAATAATCTTTGGCTTTAGGTTTTGTGCCTGCTAGTATTTTCAAGTTGAAGAAGCTGTAAATTTACTTAAGGAAATGTGCCTTAGTAATGAAGTGAGTGCTTTATTTATTATTTTTCTTCTTTAATTTTGTATATGAGTCTTTAATTTTTAGGTGTTGATCTAGGTTTAAAATTTTGGTACACTTTTTTAAATCAATAAATACTCTTGTGAAATTTCTACTGTTTTTGTAAAAAAGAAAAAAAGATATCGAGTAAAGCTTTAAACTTTAACATTAACAGTCAACCGATTTCCTGTTTAATATAAAAATATACATATACAATATTAAGCTACCAATGTTTTATAGAACTAAGTGTGTGCATATGCAGTAATTTCATACAATATTGAAAACAGGTTTTAGGCATAGACAATTTTGAGTTAATCATTTACTTAAACCAAAATGTTTTTGAAATGCTTGTTTATGAATTTAAATTTTGTGAAGGGAACAATCTAACACTCCCAATTTTAGTTTAGATTTTATTTATTGCCTTTTAATTTTCTTTTAATCGCAAATTTTAATTTTTGTTTACATTGATTAAATTTTCTATCAGTAACTGCATTAACAGTTTTATTGGAAATAATAATAATGATAATCAAGCACGAAGCACATTTAAGAGATGAAGCAAAATTTTTGGATAAACAGATAGTCAATGAACAATGTCTATTAAAACAATTTAGGCAATTTAGATAAATATGCATTTATACTATAATCCTGAAAATATTGTAAATATGTGTTCTGAATTGTAAAAGGGGAATGTGCAATTTTTTTTTTTTTTTTTTAAGCAGTGCTTAAAATTATTTTAATCCTTAAAATATGTTCTCTTTGTTTAAGACATGAAATACATGTGAAATTTATCATTCTAGTACGCTGTATCCATTACAAAGTTTTTTCCTAAATCAGTTTAATTTTAAAATGATAATTTTTAAGTAAAACTAACTCCATGAGTTTATTTTTAATTTATTTATCTTTTAATAGCACTTTTAGCTAATAAATAGGCAACCACAAAGGATCTAAATGCTGGTTTATGGAAAATTTTAAACATTTGATTTTTTTACCTTTATTATTAAACTGTGTGAATTAAAAATAACTGGAATTTACATAATAAAAAAGGTTCGTAACACTATTTTAAGAAAATATATACCTTATACATATATATATTGGGTAGTACTTTTCATTAAAATTTATCAGTGTTATTCAACATGAAAAATATTTTTTTTTATAATTGATACATTGGTAAATTTAAAAATACAAGCAACTCCCACTAAAACTCGATTGCTATCAAAAATGCATATATAAAAATCACAGACCAATCAGTACCAAAGCGAGTATAATGGATTCTTTTCATTATACTCACTAGGTTCTTTGACGAAAATTCCCCACTTTCCACTTTGCCTGGAGCGATAATCCTCCTACGTTTTCTGCTGTCAATAATCTACCAGATTATAATAATTATCGCTTTTGTCGATACTGCCAAAAGCGCCCTTTCGCCAATTTACCCCTGTATATTCACTTTACAGAATAGCTTTTTGCACTCTTTCGCCGGTTCCCGTGGATTTACATTACGTCTACGGAGCCTTCCCATCTTCACGTATTGAAAGATCTTTGGCTGAACTACGTTTCACTGAACAAATAAAGAAATGTGCCAATAAATCACTCAAAAAATTAAGAATCTTGAAAAGCCTATGCGGTACAAATTGGGGAGCATGCCCCAAAACCTTAAAAACTACCTACACCACTTTGATTCGACCAGTTATGGAATATGCTTCGTCCATCTGGTCTCACGCCTCGACTTCAACACTTAAGAAGATTGATAACATACAGGCAAAAGCCTCAAAGATTATAATTGGTGCTGTCTCTTCCACAGACAACATTAAATCCCAACAGGAATGTGGTCTCCAGTTACTTGATAACAGAAGAAAATGTAGTGTCATCAACTTTACCAACAATATTAGAAGTCGTGAGGAGAAACATGTTAGCAAAAAAACCTTTTTGAAGTGGAACAAAAATACAAGACTCAAACGATCCTCCACCTTACACTATGACCTAATGGTCAGGCAGCAAACTGGACTAGAGCATAACACATATGAAATTCGGCAAGAGCCAATTTTGTCTTCGACTCTTCCGGAAAACACCAAAATTATAACTCACCTTCTGGAACCGTGTTCCAAAAAAGAAGTAACTTCGGCTATTAAAACAAAAGGTGATAAAACCATTGCCTCGTATTCAAGAGAAAATTTTGTCTTTGCCTTCACTGACGGTTCCTCAGATGAAACTCTAGACAACGGAGGAGCTGGTGTCAACTTTACTTTCCCACAGAGTGGAAGCACAAAGCAATTTAAGATCGGAGGAGGCAAAATAGCTTCAAACTACACTTGTGAACTCATTGCCATCCAAAAAGCCCTAGACGAGTATATAAATCTCGAAGAAAATGAAAGAGCCAATGGGTTAATCATCTTCAGTGACTGCAGAGCTGCTCTTCAAGCAATTCAAAGGGGTTCTTCAGGGCTAATTATAAATATACACCGTACACTTCGTAAGCTTTTCCATTTGAAGAAACAGTGCACCATGCAGTGGATTCCCGCGCATGTTGGCATTACTGAAAATGAGACGGCTGATGCCTTGGCAAAAGAAGCAAGACAATTAAACACCAGCAGGGTTACTCATGTCACCCTCAGCGATATCAATTCCGTTGCTAAGGCAAAATTCAAGGATAGGAAACTTAAAATCAAACACCAAATCCCTGAAATCAGTACCAACAGAACTCTCACCAGCACTCTAACAAGACTCCGGACAGGACACTTTAGGGGGATGAAGATCCATAAAGACGGGACAAGGACTTACTGCCTCTGCAAAAACTGCCCAGACATAGAACTAACCCCCAAACATCTTTTCAACTGTCCAGCTATTCTGGCGCAATTGCAGCAAATAAATGACAATCCGTGGGCAGACTTATATGAAGACAACTGCCTTCAAATCGCAGATGCTGTATATAGGACCTTTGGTCCCATTTATTTTTTTTTTTTTTTTCCCTATCCATGACACGACACCAACCACCAACCAACTAAAGAAATAAATAACATACAAATTGGGAAAGAAACGCCCACTTGTGGAGCGATACTTTACGTACGACACCTCTGTGGTGTCGCCGGCTGGCATAGTGTTAAAATGTTGGGAACTCTGCATGATTATTATAAAAAATACTCTGCAAAATGGATCAAAAACATTTTTCAGCGCACAATGATGTTTATATATATTTTAATTAATATTTTAATGCAATTACACCATTTAATCATGGAAAATTAAACATTTTTTTCCCTTTTCATTTATGGAAAAATTTCTTATATATAATAAACAGTAAAAAATAATTGAAATTTCTTGATAATGATGACTTGTTCTTTGAGCATCCACCAGAATTATCTGATGAGATGCAATGACAGGATGAGATGCAATGAGAGGCATATGAAAAAGGAATATCTTTTTATATACAATACATCACTGATTGACTTCATGCAACCTTGTATTGAATATTACACATTTTTATCATTAACAATTAATTAAAAAAAAAAAAAAAAAAAAAAAAAAGAAGCAAAAGCATTTTTTTGCGTTGGTAACGCTGGGATTTGTTATATTTTAATTAATATTTCGATGTAATAACATATTTTTGTTTTGAAAAATTCGAAAATTATATATATATATATATATATATATATATATATATATATACATATATATATATTCATTTTATTTGTTGATAACATTTTATATGTTGTTATAGACCTGCCAATTATGCTGATTTATTCTTAACAGCGTTAGGCCCTCCCTTTTTTCACACTAGTAAATTTGTAGAGTAATAGTCAGCAATATGTACTCAAGATTAAATAAGAAGACTTTACAAGTTACGAATTACTTTACAAATATACTAGTGTGAAAAAAAGACGAAGCCTAACAGTATTACGGATAAATTAGAATAATTGGCAGGTTTATTATATGCAATTTATAGTAACAAGCAACTGAAATTTTCTGATGAGGATGAATTGTAATTTAAGCATCTAACAGAACCCTAACAACACAAAACGTCTCAGAAACATAACAATTAGATAACATAGAAACGTAGTCCCTATTGAAGAAAAACCTTTCAAAACGTCAGATTAAAGTTCGAAATGTCCGCGGTCCTAATAAGAACAAACATAACAAGTACGTTTCATTGAAACTTGTTTATAACAGCAAAACATTCTAAAATGTTTCAGAAATACAACTGCATAAATATTCTTGTGTAATGCAACAACAAACTCTGGAAATTATCTTGTGGTGCGCCTTTAATAGCTCCTTCGAGGACCCACAAGGTGGAATCTCCCAGTTTATTAGAGTTTGAATTAGACAATTAGACAATTCCAATACATACTAATTTTTCTTTTGCATAATAAAACAACAGCTGCCTTTTTTTTTTTTTTTTTTTATTCTTCAATGTTGCTTAGCCCCGCCCTTTTTTTTTTTTTTTTTTTTTTTAACACCGTAATCTTTGCAGAAAAAAATTCTTCAATGTACAGCTACGATTAAATATGAAGAAAGTTACTGTAAAAAGATTACAGAGGAAAAAAGGGCGGTGCTAACAACATTCCGAAATAAATTTAAAATGTTGGCATTTATGGGGCAATAACTGCTGTATAATAAGCATACTCTATATTACTATTATTTTATTTTTATTTTTTTTGATACAGAGATTATTAAAATATATTGTGTAGACTTTATTTTTTAAATATTTTAATGTTAAAATATACAATAAAAGTAAAAGTAAAAAATGTCAGTCACATAACAGATAAGAACATCAAAAAAGTTTCATAAACATATCCAGAAGAATTCCTAAAATATATTACGATAATGAAAGATCGTAACGTTTTTGCTATATATCTGAAACATTTTATTCTATGGGCAAAATATACAATGAAAGATTGTAATATTTTTTTAAACATAAATGAAGCATTTTGTGCTATGTGGGAATTACCTTTTAAGATTCAATTTTATTACACCAGCCATCTGAAAGAAAATTACAATTTATTTGTATATACCATTGAGTAAGCTAATGCAACATTCAATTGAATATTACACATTTCTGTCATAAAAAAAGTAAAAGAAAAAGAAAAATCTGGAAAATAAATCAAAAGCAGTTTTCTGTGCTAGCAATGATGACATTTGCCATTTTTTCAATTAATATTTTAATGCATATCTGCAAACATACAAAGTGTTAACACTTACGCAACCGCTGAGTTAGATTCACGTCATTTGAAAATTTATAACTCTACCAGTGGGCGTTTCTTTCTCGATTTGTATGTTAATTATTTTTTTAAGAATATAGCCAATATTCAAATTTGTACAATCAAATATAATATGGATACAAATATTTTTATTAGGAAAAATATAATTATAATACATACCTATTTGTAGTTTTAATGTGATTATAGAAAATTTTGTTCTGAAACATTGTAACTTAGGAGAAAAACGCCCACAGGCTGACCTTACTGTCAAAATGACAAAAGCTTCCAGTCGCGAAAGTGTTAATTGATTGAAACATAAAGGTATTGTTATATTTATTAAGCAGTAAAAAATAATTGAAATTTCCTGATGATGACGATGATGAATTGTTCTTTCAGCATCCATCAGAATTATCTTATGAGATGCAATGAGAGAACACCAGCCATTCACTGATCAATCACATGCAACTGTCAATTCATTTAAAATTTATGGATTAAAAAAAAAAGAATTTGCAAAAGGCATGAGAAAATATTTTCTGTGCTACTAAAACTTTCCAACCATCTCATTAATAATCGTAACATTGTTATGCCCCATTAAAACACGCCCTTTTTTACATACCACTTTAATTTCAGAGAAAATTTCTCCAAATGTAGTTACGATAAAATAAGAATAAAATTACTCTAAAAAAAGACTGCTGTGAAAAAAAAAAAAAAAAAAAAAAAAAAAAAAGGCGGATACTAAAAGTGTTTCGATTCATAATGAGATGGTTGGCAAGTATGTAAGGTAATGATTACATTCGTTATATTTTAATTAATATTTTAATGCAACAACAGTTTTTAATTGTGGAAAACTGCAACAAAAAAACAAAATATTTTCATTATTATTATTACTATTATTTTATTTTATTTTTACTTATTCATTTATTTATTTATTTATTATCAGTTTCATTCGTCGATAAATTTTGTCATGTTGTTATCAAAGCTGCCAGATTGAAGGAATTTGCTATTCAATATCCACTACTAAATTTTAATTGCAGCGCTTGCCTAATCACATCGAAGACTTCTTTCTATCAGGAAACTATCCCAATAGTGTAATAATAGAAATCAATTAAATGATGTTCATTCGAGTGGGCATAATCTAACGGGATTTCCGACACAAAAACGTTTGCCCTCATGAAACCGTTCTCGAGAAATCTATATTTAAGTTTGAGTAAAATTGTAGTAACCAGAAAGGAGTGGGAGGAGTCCCGTTAAAAATTGCTAGAACCATGACTTTCATCAATTTTTAGATTCTACATTAGCGAATTTTTAGGCATTATATCTCGATAGAATATATCTCAAAGCTGAAATGGGCAACTGGTTCATGCGTCAAAAAACACGTTTGTCTATGCTCTTACGATTTCTGTTTGGTTTGAATTGCATTTAAAATTTCAGTAAGGCGTGGTCTTATCGATTCAGGTGTGGTTGCACCGATCATTAGCGATATTTTAGAATTTATAACTTGAAAACGAATTGATGAGGGCAGGGCAGTTGTTTTATATATGCTCTTTCGATATATGCTAATTTGGATTTTATTATTATAATTATTAGAAGTGTAGTAGCAGTAATAACAAGAGACAATTACCTCCCTGGTACGATGTCCAAATAAGTACACAAACATTACAATTGAAATTTAGTGGTGGATATTGAATAAAAAATTCGCACGAATCTGGCAGCACTGCTTGTTACGTGTTATATGTAGTAGTAAATACCTGAAATCTCCTGATGATGATCAATTGTAATTTGAACATCTAACAGAATTACACCGTAGTGAAAATCGGGTTAAAAATTCAAAAAATTTTGCTTTATAAAACTACGGAAATTGGTTTTCAGATTACGTCTCTATGTATCAAAATGAACATTTTTTTCTTTAAAAAGATAAAAATTTCTAACCGTTGATACGGATTTTATATTGTGTGTAGCAAAGTCAAGCACGATTAGAAAGTACTAAGTAAAAGCTAAAAACGTTGTTCCGTGAATAAGAAGTAGAATCGTTACCAACTATGTTGTAGAACGTGGTTCGATTCCAGCAGTTTGAAAAGCAAAATTTTATTTCAAGCGTTTTTTTTTTTTTTTCACAGTGTGTCCTACGGAAAAGATCTGTTGCATATAATACAATACAATATTTTTTGGTACGGAATATTTTTATAAACCTGTTTTTTTTCGTAGCATACAGATATTTTTTGCCAAATTTATTATCACATATTTTCTGTAACATAAAATAAATTTTTTTTTGCACTGTATCTGTCTTCATTCAGTGAAAGTACATCAGCCATCTCAAACAGGGAAACGCTTTCTTCGTATATATATAGCATTGTCTAACCCCACACAGCCATAGAGTGTTATACACTTTTATCGTGCTGGTATTTTCCGTCAAAATCAATGAAAACAATTTTCAATGCGAAAAAGTGCTGATATTTACTTTAATTACGCACTGTAAAAAAAAAAAAAAAAAAAAAAGAAAATTTCTATTCAACGATTCTCATAAATTTGAATAGGGAGTCAAAAATGGGCGTTCCCTTCGGAAAAAAGGAAATAAATGTCAATTTTAATATGTAGACGACCCCTAACAAAATCTAATTATACCGTTATAAACTAGACTTTATTACTAATCGTTTAACACCATCCACACATATTTATAGGACGGTTTCGGACAAAATTAGTTAGGAGTAGCCTTTTTTTTTCATTTGTAGACTGCACATTGAGCCTCTAACTAAAAAGATGAGATGATATATAGTTGAAGGGAAAAATCTGTGTTTTAAGTAAACAATATGACACCGGAATTTTATCCTGAGTAAAATTTATATATCTTTTAAGAATGTACTTTATTACCTGGAGGCATTCCTGGGTGTCAATTGTTTAATTTAGTACAACATAACTCTTCCGCCAGCCTTATAGTACATCATTTATGTGAAAGAGGAATAGCCTTTCATGACATTTCTCTCTAACTTCATGGAATGTTTACTAGAACATTCCACACTTCTATCGTAAAAAACAATTTGTGGAAGAAAAATGAAAGCAATTTGCAATGCTAATTAATATTGATGTGTATTTTAATATATACTTTAATGAAAAGCGAATTTTAATCATGGAAAATTTACAGTATTTATTTATTTATTTATTATTTTTTTTCAAATTTATTATTTGATAAAATGTATTATATTGTTATATATAATAAAAATAAATAAATAAATACAAAATTTCAATTTAAAAAAAATTCCCTTGTTACTAAAATATGTTATAATGTTATGCCTACTTGCCAACATCCTAATTAATATTCCGTAGTGCTGTTAGTCACGCCTTTTTTTCACACCAGTATTTATTTATAGTAATATTCTCCAAATGCAATTACGATTAAATAAGAAGAAAAATACTCTAAAATAATACTGTGGGGAGAAAGAATGCGGGGCTAACAATACTACAGAATATTAATTAGTATGTTGGCAAGTATGTTGTTATGCAATATAAAGCAACAAATAACTGAAATTTCCTCATGATGATGAATTGTTCATAAAGCATCTAACTGAAGAGATGCGATGTATGATAGTTACACCAGCCATCTGAAAGAGGAATACCATTCTTAGTATCTGTCTCTAACTTAACCGAACATTTAATAAAACATTACACATTTGCATCGTAAAAATAGTTTCCTGCAATAAGAATGAAAATAATTTTCTGTACTAATTAATGTTGATGTTTATTTTAATATATCAGACCTCGCAGCGTTCCTAAAATTTTATGTTTCTTTTATTATACTGTCCTAGGGATGGGTAAAAGAATGAAGAACGGTTCATCTGAACAGTTCTGGACGAAAAACCGAAAGAACTGTTCACTTTCGCCAAGAAGAACCGTTCACTTTGCCATTACCTGTTCACTTTCGCCAAAAATAACTGTTCACTTTCGCCAATGACACACTGAATATTTATCTCTCACTGGTGTATGATAGCTTCACATGGATGCTGATTTTAATCGGGGGGGAAAATTTTGCCAGGCAATCAGCCTTTATTAGTATTAACTATGGAGTTCTAGGAAAAAATAGAATATCGCTTGATTGGCGAGACGGCGATAGAAAATCTGCTCATTTAAAAATGAGGCAGAAACCAGTCGAGTTTGCGGAACAGGAGAACTGAACTGAACAGAATGAGCAGATGAACAGCTCAGATGATCCCGAGCAAATGGAGAACAGTGGGAACCTCGGAACTGTGGATTTTTTGCGAGTAGGTGAACAGTTCAGAAAAGGAGGATAGTATTTCCTTTTTGAGGGATAGAACGAAAACGCGCTAAGCGTTGCGTCGGAAAATTTTTGCACTTATTCGCGCGATAATCAAAGCTGATGGCTTTCAATAAGTACTGATTTACTTCTGTATATTATGCGAAGTATTATTTATTTGTTTTAGGAAATTGTTCTGAAATTTCGTGTAATAAAAACATAACGTGAGAAAAGGGATATATCAATGAAATAAGATTTAAAATATCGTTCTCCTGTTGTTAAAGAAATATCAATATTCTACGATATATTAATATTTAATCCAGCCCTAATATCCTGCCTTTTTCTGGAAAATAAATTTTTAACTGCATAGATGTAGAGGGGAATATTATTTTGTTATTTGTTTTCTTTTGCATAAAAATTGAAATACTATTTTGATTTGAAGCTCGAATTTTATTTTATTTCACGTTCTTGCGTCGGGCAGTGGACCGAAATAAATAATTTTTTTTCTAAATTTAATTTTGAGGTTTTTGAATTTTCTACATTTAAAGAAGTTTAATTTATAAATTATTATACAAATTACATTAATATTATTATTGTCATAAACAAAAAGTTATTTGAACACACATGTTTAATCTAGTGAAAATAGATTAAATTCATTGTTTACAATACAATTTGATTTGATGAAAATATTTCAAAACGCGTTGTTCGTTTAACTTTAAATGAAGAAGCTATATTTAATGTATCGAAACACTCTTCATTTTATTTTAATCTGATGAAGACAGATTTTAAGTAACGAAACGCGTTTCAATTTTGTTTTATCTGATGATGACAGATTTATTATATTGAAACGTATTTCAATTTCATTCGATGATGATACATTGAATCGGTTTATACGATAAATACAGGATGCATTCCTTTAATTTCATCTGGAGAGAGAGAGAGAGAGAGGAAAAATAATAATAATAATGAAAATGCGTCTCAGCTCGATCAGATTATAATAGATTAAGTCTATTGTAATAATTTTATCTATCGAAATATCGTTGTAATTTTATAATCGATTTTATGTACTGCTTATCTGATGAAGATAGATTTAATACTTTGAAACGCATTTCATTTCATGCTTATTTGATGAGTACATATCTTATTGCGTCGGAACAAATTTCAATTTTATTTGATGAAAAAGTTTAATCTATCGTTTTAGTTTTTATATATTGAAGATAAATTTAATGCGCCGTTTTCGTTTGATGTGACGCAGGTCATTATCATTTTAAATTTCGACAGTGTAAGAGAATCATGCCGATTTTAAATTTTGGAATATAAATAAATAAAGAATCCTTTATAAATTAAAACTTAATTTAGGGACACTTTTTTTTTTTTTTTTTTAATGTCTATTGACCTATATAAAAACATACGGTAACTGGGTTGCGTTCCCTAGCAAAGGTTACTATATTAATTTCTTTAAATTTTGTTTACAGTTTACTTTGAACCATAGTTTTAATATATTTTTTAACTTGTTGCCAATTATTTTGACAATATAATTAATTTTCAATGTTAAGAAATGGGAAAAATTCATTTTTCCATTTCTCTTGCACGTTTTCACTCATAATAACAGGAAACTTGGCGTTGAAATATTAAAACTCGAATAAACGACTACGTCAGAAACGCCAAAAGAAAAATATTGGAAATGCATACAGCTTTTTCGACAGCTTTAAGCGTGCCGTCTTCAGTGCAAAAAGGATTCTGAATCTGCAGAAGTGCTCGTATATATAGGAGAGGGGCCGAATTTAGTTCAACCAATAGAATTACGGGAAAGTCAATAAATCGGCTAATAATAAAGTCAATAAATCGGCTAAACCAATAGAATTACGGGATAGCCAATAAATCGGCTATTTCTAAACATTGCTGGGAGGAAAATCATAATTTTAAATTTAATTCAGCTAAAATAATTTGTAGACCTAAATCCATTCATGAACTCGATATCTTTGAAGCTTTTCATATTTATAAAAATTTTAAAAACCTTGTAAATTGTGATTTCGCTATTCCCTATTTGTCTGACTGTTGGAAATTTTATATTCAGTCCACATTTTCTTAAATTTTCTACTGTTTACACAGATAACTTCAATAAATTCCTTTTGGTCACTCTCCCCTCCTTTCCCGTAATTCTATTGGTTGAACTAAATTCGGCCCCTCTCCTATATATACGAGCACTTCGGCAGATTCAGAATCCGTTTTGCACTGAAGACGGCACGCTTAAAGCTGCCGAAACAGCTGTATGCATTTCCAATATTTTTCTTTTTCGCGTTTCTGACGTAGTCGTTTATTCGACGTTTTCACTCAATTTTATTTTAATATTTATTTTTTATTTGTGTATATTTTTTCGTGTTGCCAAGTAAAAAAAAAAAAAAAAAAAAAATGCTTTTAAGTAGTCTCTTTTTTCTGACAGTAATAATAGGCAGCTCACAAATCAAATTTGATGCTTATACGCTTTAGATGCTGAGATATAACCTTTCCGTACACGGAGGAAATTACAGTTTAAATGATTCACCTGTCAGCCGATATATACCTATTTTGACACACTATACATAGTTTTCATAAGAGCGCTTTCAAGTATAAAGTTTTGTGAAATTTTATATTATAGAAGCTGACAAAATTTTTCCGACCGATTGAATTTAAGGGCATATACTACTGTCTTTTCATGATGGATCATTTCCATACTCAAAAGTTATGCTATGTTTATATTATGTTTACAGTCAAGTTTAGAATATCTTATTGTTTATAAATCTTAATGCGCATGCTTATTTATTTTTTAAAATAAAAGTTACATGCGTTTTTGTTTCCATTTTTCCTCAGAAATTAAAAATAGATTTTAGAAAATTTTAAATTAATAAAGAAATTTATAAAATTAATTACCAATTTAAATAACAATATATACTGAAAAATCAATTTCCTTACTCTGTGCTTGAATTCTAGATATCAAATGTTTATAATGTGTTTTAGCCTTCTATAAAACGAAATAAAATAAAATCTACATATTCCCAGTTAAATTTGAACCACGTGTTTTACAAGTGCAATTAGAAAGAAAAAAAATCTCGATGTTTCACATATTCTTTAAGGACATCTGTGTTTTCTCATAGCAGAAGTGCTGTATTAAGGAATACAAACAGCTCATTTCGAAAAGAACGATCTCTTCTAAAGAAAGACAAATGCCAATGCCCATTCTATCGGCAGAACGCAGCGAACAGTTCAGGGGGGGGGGGGTACCGGAAACTGTTCATTCTGAATTTCCGGTTGGTTTTCTCCATTACATCTGTTCAGAACAGTTCTGCAGAACCGTTCCGAGTTTTCAAAGAACTGTTCATTCTCGTTCTTGAAAAAGAACGGGAATGCCCATCTCTAACTGTCACCAGAAATTAAGAAAAAGAGAAAAGTACTTTCAATCCAAGAAAAATTCGTTAATGACGGCACTGGTGGCAGTATAATAAAATAAAAATTAAATTTTAGGAGCACTACAAAACCTCAATAAATATTTTAAAGCAATAACATTTTTTAATCATGCAAAATTGTAAAATAATAAAAAAAAAAAATTTATTTTTTGCAAATGCTTTTGTCGATAAAATGTGTTATATTGTTTAATGAAGAGTAATAAGTAATTATAATTTGGTCATGACAATCAATTGTACAGTCGGGGAACAAAAAAAAAAAAAAAAAAAAAAAGCAACACTCGACGTAACTTATCGATGCACAAAAGTGTAATAGGTATCATTCGACAGGGAATTGTGAATAATTCTAGAAAATGAAGTGAAATTCTGTATGGTGGGTCATCTACATATTAAAACGCGCACCAAGTTTGATTTTTTTAAATAATAATACCCTAATTTTATTTTATATTTGAATTCCCGGGTTGGAAACAATGCGAAAAAGTATTAGTTGTGTATTTTCCTTTTATATATATATATATAGAGAGAGAGAGAGTTATAAGTGCTAAAAATTTGAAAGTGCTAATGTTAAATTTATATCTTAAACTTTTATAATAGCTTCACAGAAAATAACTTGATCGATTTTTTTTTTTTTTGTACGAGATACAGTGAAGATGCCCAAACATAATCTATGATCTGTTTTGAGTCTGAAAAATATTTTTAATTATGAAAAATTTTAATAAATTCATATTAATTATGACCTATATTAATTTTTACATAAAATGAATCCCAAAGCTGAAAAATGTGGGTGTTCAAATTTTCAGCTCATTCCAGTTATTAGTTTTCGAGATATAAATAAATCTTTCTTTGGGAGAGTCTTAAGGGGTCATCAATTATAAATTTTAATGGGATAATGAAGCGAATCTTTAAAAATAACGTCTTAAAAAGTACCTTTTCTTAGCATTAGTCTCTAACTTTATGCAATTCTTAATAGAATATTACCCACTTTTATCGTAAAAATATTTTTCTGGAAGAAAAATAAAAATAATTTCTATTGCATAATAATGTTGATGTTTCTTTTAAAATATATTTTTAATACAATCTTTTATAGATAACAAATAATGTTTTTAAGTTTAATTTTGTAGCATTTTATCAAAGTATATTGATTTTTTTTATTTCATCTTAGGAATATAAATGACATTTAGTGTGAAAACAATTCTTAATTTTATTTGTAGATGAAATTTCTACACGTTGTTTTAAAATTTTCAACAAAAATTCAATATAAATAATAAATAAATAAATATAACGTTTTTGGCTGATTTTTGATTGTGGAAGATCCATAAAAACTAACAACATAAATAAATAAATAAATGAAGGAGGGGTTACATGATTAACATTTAATAAACATTTTACCATGTAATTCTTTTATAAACAGTTATATTTTTATAGTTTATTAATCATTTATCTGCATTTTTGGACGCATTTGTCATGGTTGCCAACATTTTAATTTATTCCGAAGTACTTTTAGCCCCGCCTTTATTCATACCACTTATTTTTTAAGAGTAATTTATTTTATTTTACTTATTTTTATTTTTTATCGAAATTATATTAGAGAAAAACTTTCTTTTAATAAAGTGGTGCGAAATAAAGGCAGAACTAAAAATACTCTCGAAGAAATTAAAATGTTGGAAGCTATGATTTGTATTTGTTACTTTCTCTTACCCATATAATTCTAGTAAAAGCATTGTTGTTGCATCAGATTTCCGAAATTGTGTTTGTGCTATATTTATACGTTTTTAAATTTTCAGAATCAAAAAATGAAATTTTTAGCGGTTGGTTTGGGTACTTGTTTGTGTATAATCGGGAGTAAAAAAAAAACAATACTCGACGCATATTTGCCAACCATCTCATTAATAACCATACAAAATTGTTAATGCCCCTTAAAAAAAGCCCCCTTTTTCACACCGTTTTATTTTTAGAGTAATCTCTTCAAATGTTGTTTCGATTAAATAAGAGTAAAATCACTTTAAAAATGGTTCCCAAGTACAAGGTCTGTTTTAACTGAACTTTTTATCGTACAGATCTGCATCTGATGAAGATAATTTATTTTTATTTTATTGCGATCGGATGAATGGTTCACATATACAAGGATATACAAAGTACATTACATCTATTAGCGCAATTTCTGGTTGGACAGTTTAACATTTTTAGACTACACTAAACAAAATAAATGGGGGGGGGGGGGGTGTTTTTATATACACAAAATCATGCTTCGCATAAAATAGGTTTCAAAAACATAAATTCTTTGTTTTCAGGGCCACCCAAAAAAAATCGAATGTGCTAGAGCTTGGTTGAAGATGGCTCGAAGATCATTTTAAACTGTGTTATGGTTGTTTTTTATTTTTCGTTATTTTATTTTATTATTGTTATTTTTGTCATTATTATTATTATATAGCTGTGCTAAATTTAATTATACAATTTGTCGCGTATACAATTTATAGCCAATACACACGTCTACTCAAAATAAATCGAATATTGTTTAAAAAGTGGTGTAAACGAATATTTTCTGAATATATATATATACATATTTGTTAAATAACAGCCTTAATTATTTTATGAATGTAGCTGCAATATTCAAGGTGGGGGAGGCCTGTAAGGCGTGCAAAACTCTCTGACGGAGAAATGTTTGTCAAATAAAACTGTTTTCAGTTATTTTTATAAATTACATCAGAAAGTTCCAAATGTTGTACATCATATGTTACACTTTAAACTGCAATAAAATATCGTGCGCGTATAGAAAGAATATACATGTATACAGAGATGCCAACATTTTAATTTATTCTGGAACATTTTTAGCCCCGCCTTTATTTCATACCGCTTTTATTTTCAGAGTAATTTTTTTCTTATTTTATCGTAGCGTAGCTACTTATTGTAGAAAATTATTCTAAAAATAAAGTGGTACGAAATAAAGGCGGGGCTAAAAATGCTTCAGAAAAAATTAAAATGTTGGCAACTATGTATATATGTTTTTTAAAATTTATGTGTTCGTGTACGCAATAAACTAATATGTTAAAAAAAAAAAAAAAAAAAAAACATTGAGTAGACTTGAAATTTCGTAAGTAAAAATTCCTCCTTTAAAAAAAAAAAATAATAATAATGATAATTTTCAATTAACATTCTTAAAATTTATTCAAACAAGAGGCAATTAATAATGTTTATTCTTTATTATCTGTTCATTTTAACAAAGAAAATACTAAAACTAATTTATAAAACATTTGACTAGTGAAACAATAAATATTCATTTAATTTATTAACACAATTGTAATTAATTGTTTGTGATAATTTTCAACTAACGTTCTGAAAAACACCTTGTTATACGTGTGTAGATGAAGGTATGTTTATAAGAATGTGTAGGGAGATCCTAAAAGAAAAAAAATAGATAAAATAATTTTAACTAAGTGCAAGGAAATACTCGAAATACTCACACTTATGTAAATATCTATAATAATAAAAAATATTTAATAAATACATATCATCCAAGAACTACAATTTATATCTAGCATGTACGTTTTAAATTGAATTATAATAACAGAATTCAGGGCTTTAAATTACTGGTTACGGTCTAAAATTATTCAAATAGATAATATCCAAAATAAAATAAAAATTGTTCAATTAGATATGCACAAATAAATAAATAAATAATATTCCAAATTAATATTTAACAAAAAAATTCTTAAATATATATATATATATTCAAATATAATGTAAAATAAAACGTTCCTAATATAAATAAACAATGATACATCTTTATGATTCTACAAAATAGACTTTCAAACTAATTTTATAAAACATCATTGCGTTAGTTAAATTTTGAATCCAAATACGCGCTTAGAAAACATATGTTTCGCTTAAAATACATTTGCAGACCTGCCAACCTAATCCGGCAATTTGTTAGTACCGCCCATTTTTCTACACCACTTAATTTTTAAAGCATTTGTTTTCTTAATTCATCGTAAATATATTTGAAGAGAATAACTCTAAAAATTAAGTGGTGTACAAAAATAGGCGGTACTAACAAATTGCCGGATTAGGTTGGCAGGTCTGCATTTGTTAAAGTATTCGATAATGCCACTAAATTATTGCAGTTACCTATATATCTATACCCCGGAGGTAATCAGAGTTCCCAACAGATCAAAGTGCCCAACAGATCAGGTAATCAGAGTGCCATCAGAGTTCCTAACTTTTATAATTTATTCACGAGTATTTTTAGCCCCGCCTCTTTCTCATACCGAAAATTTTGAAAAATGATTTTATTTTTATTTAATCGTTGTCACATATTAAAGAGAAATAATCTACAAAATTTCTGGTGCGAAAAGAAGGCGGAGCTAAAAATGCTCGTGAATAAATTATAAAAGTTGGGAACTCTGGATACCATATCTTTTTTTTTTTCTGTGTGTGTGTGTGAAAAGAGTTAGTCCCATATCCTTGATGTGAAATTTTTTTTTTCTTTATTACATTAGTACATTTTGTTATTAATAATGTGTTAAAGTACCATATAGCGATTACTACTAATTACAAAGAAGTACATTTAAACATGCATTTAAAGTTGAAATTTTTGAAGTTGCTTTTCTGAAAATTTCATTTTTGTGACATAGTGTCCTTTATCTCAGGGGAACATCTATATAAAAGAAGAGAAAATAGTCACTGACTCGCTGACTGACTAGCTGACTAACACTAACACAGCCGTGGACTCTATGGGAGATAGCATCTCAAATTTTCGTGTGTAGAATGCAGTTTCCTTTTAGGACCCTGACCCTACGCCAATACAGTGTTTTGTGAAATTCCCCCTTTCCGCCCTGGAGAGAAGGGGGGCAAAAACACGTTGGTGAGCATTACTCGGCTCCAAATTACTACATGATGAAGAAATTGCACATAAGAAGACTAGATTTAAAAACGTACGGGGAAAGGGAAAAAAAAAAAAATCCCGGCAATTTTTGGAATTTTAACGGAGGGAAGAGGAAAAATTGATTTAGAGGGAATTTTTGCAAAATCGGGATTTTCGAGTAGAACTCTACCAAAAAATGGTACAAAGAGTTAAAAGTGACAGTACATCTTCTTGGGAATATTTCAAAGAACCCATTTTGGTTTTTTATGATTTTCGTCTTGCTTAGGGGGCAAATTACGAAGGGGATTTTTTACGAAGGAACAAATTCAAGAACCCCCCCCCCCACACACACACACACTTTGTGTTAAATTTGTCCTGTGGAACTTATAGGAGCTGTGGTCTTGAATTTTGATGTGTGGGTGGGCTATGAGCATCCAACTCCCATTGTAATGGTATTAAGTGAAATTCACTCTAGGGACACGTTTCCAAGAATAACTCTGTTCCCAATTATCTTAGAAAGAAGATTTTTGATGAGTGATTTGCTTATATATGTATTTAGCACTACAAAAAGACTTCACGAAATTCTTCCCTTCTGCCTAAGGACAGAGCCTCCTTAAGTAGATGCCTTCCACGCGCGGCGAATCTCAATGTTAAATTAGGCAACATTTAAAAACAAAACTAACGCTAGGTGACAGCACCTACGCAGAGCAACAATTTTCTTCTGTTTCATAGACAAGTTATATTTTTCATCTAAAAATCTAGCTATTAATTTCAATTTAAAGTCCAAAATTGTGATGTGAAAGTGCTTTATCGTAAATATTTTCAATAAAATATTCAAATATTTATATTTTAAAAAGTATAGGGTATAATTTTCTTCGAAAGTGGACAAGACCTATTTTAGCTTTTCAACTAATTGAATTACAACGTATCAAATAAATAACACCCTTTTTTTTTTTAATATACTATTAATTAAAAAACGAAATTTAAAATTAAATAAGGAAAAACATGGCATATCTATCACGCGATTAAATTATTCTTTATATATTTATTCAATAAAAATTTCAATTTTTTTTAAAATTTAGATACCAGATGAAAGTTTCGTTTATATAAATTAAAATCTCTGAACTTTAAATGAGTTTCAGTTCAGAATGAATAATTTATAATGATAAATTATTAAAATCATGTCTTATTTTTTTTTTTTTATTATTTATTTATTTTTTTTTGGTCATGTCCTTTACGTTACATTTTTACCTTATTAGGTGTGAATTATTTTTCTTAAATCGAAAATTTTATATTATTTATAAGAAAAATTGACCAGCACGTTAACAAGATAAGTTAACATTCAGCAATAAAAATTGGAGAAGAAAACAATCTGTTGTCTAGTCCGTCAGAAAAAGTAAATAAATAACCATTAAGATTTAAATTTTTAAAATTAAGGATTTCTTGAGTATAAGTTTTCTCTCGCACAAAGTTTTTTTTTTTTTTTTTTTTTTTTTTTTTTTTTTTTTAAATTCAAGATTTTATTAGCTCCACCAGTTCCGAGAGGTATGCTTACCAAACTGATAGACATTTTCGAAATAAAGTTGTGTTATATTTACATGTTTTGCGGTCTCCTGAAACGAAAAATAATGTTTTTAGCGGTTGGTCTGTGCGCGTCGGTTTGCCTATCTTGGATATACTTGGAAAATGCTGAAAGTGTATTTCCTTTTGTGTTAGGTGTTTTTCATATAAGACTAAATTTAAATGCACAATCTAATGTGCACATAGTTTATTGAAAACATACAGGGCTATCCAAAATTAAGCTAAACGTTCTTTTCTGTAGAATGTAATTGACGGAAGTGCTTTGGTACACTTTTTTATGTCGACGAATACTGTTGAAGGAAAATTAATTTTTCGAACGTATAATGTAAACAAAGTAATTTTTTTTTTGAAGTTCTATTTTCAACTCAGGTTTTTGAATAAAGTCACGTTTTGAGGTTCCCTGAATACAAAAAACTTTTTTTTTTTTTTTTTTTTTTAGTTTTTAGCGATTGATTTATATGCATATTTATTATCAGAATAACTTAAAAACAAACAAATGCAGGAAATTCACAATTGCATTTTAAAACTCGTATTAGGTTTCAATTTGAAAAAGATTGGCAAATTTAATGACAAATTAATAACATCCTTGAAATATTTTTACTTCCATTACCCTACTACCGTAGGTAATGAAAGTATTGTGATCGGTCCAAAAATAATTCGATATCGAGCTTTCCCCTGATTTATATTTAGCCACTATATGTGTTTGTGTGTATATACATGTGAGTGTATGGATGTGGGGATATTTTTCATTTTTCTGATAATTTTTCAAATCAGTACTCATGATATTTAATTTTTACATGAATTTTTAATTCAATATTCCATTTCTGTGGTAAAAGGTTAATAAAAGTAATGTTTTGAATCTTAAAACTTAATATTTTTAAAAAGAACAAAAGTAGAAATAAAAATTTTCTATTTTTTCTTTTCAAGATTCCCAACACTTTTGTTTCGATTTAACTGAAATAATCAAATTTTTATACGCATTTACACAAGTCTTTAAAAAACAGTGGTATTAAAAAAATATAAATCAATCTTGTTCCTATATTGGAGTATTTTATACTTTTATTCATTTTATGAATAAAACTACAAAATACTCCAATATAGAGTGACTTGAAAGTAACTAAGAACAAGTTATTTTTCTGTATTCCTACATCAATAAATAAAAATTTTATTTCATTTTGTAATAAGCATAACTATTTTTATTTGTTAAATCTAACTTACTAACAGAGAGGTGTCAACCCTTCGAATTTTTATATAATAATTTCTTTTAAATTTATCTTCGTCTTAATCACACAATTTACGATAATAAAGAAAAATAATGTTTTTTGTGAAAAATATTATTGATATTCAAAAATCCGGAGGGTTGGTAATTTTGCATTAATTATTTATGCAGTTTACATACCTTGTCTGGAAATATTTGGAAGCAATTTTTTACGCTGAATTCCATTGCTTGGTATTTCGTGGAAACATATTTTCACGGCTACTGTCTGAATTAGAAAATGGAACGACGCAATACACCATATAATAAAAAAAAACTCTCACATTTGTTAAATTAATAAAACATAAACCAGAACTCATGAACTCAATTGAAGCTCAATTGCATCGCGCTCGCGGGAAATAAACATAACTTTACGTACGGTATCAAGCGCCATCTACTGGCTATGTTCTTCTTGTACTGTTGCCAAGTTTTCGAGCGACTCGCTAGGCATCTACTTAAGGAGGCTCTGCTAAGGAAGTGGGGACCTGAACTTTTGTCATGTTGCGTTCGGAAAGCCGTTGCCGAAAGCAGTGGGCACTTTAACTGAGGTTTCTATCGATTCCAATAATTTATTTTTGATTTTTCATTATTATTATTATTATTATTATTAAGTAATATGGAATTTTGAAAAGTTATTTAATATAGCGAAGCTGGCAAAGCCTGCTAGTATGCTATAATTTAATGAGCAACATGTAATCTTGATTGCAGCAGTTTTTTTTTTTTAATAAAATTTTTATAATAAAATTTTTAAAAATATATTTATTTAATTATTTAGTAATAAATTTGTGGAAAAATGGATAGTAATTTCATTAAATTGTATGTGTTTTATTAAAAAAATTTGAACATTTATATAAATATATGCATTTTTTTTTTTTTTTTTTTTTTACTCAATAGAATAACTCCTTTAATATTTTAGAATACTCCTTTAATATTGTAAATAAAACTTTATATATGCAGCAAATTTTAGGATAATATTATCGGAAAAGTAATTAATCACAAATCCTAAATAGGAAAAAAAAAAAGAAGTACTTACATTGTCATTACATTCAGTCTTATTAGACATCATTTTAACAAATTGCAGTTTAGCAACATTGTTCAATTATTTTATTGAATTCGACCTGATGATACTAGAGTAAATGATAAATTGAATCTATAATCTAATTTACAATCTAGTGTATAAAATTTAACCACATAAT